>JAECWN010000419.1:0-103059 GCA_018150725.1 Drosophila quadrilineata | reverse complement strand
TAACAACGAACCAATTAAAAGAATGCTGGGTTGCACTTCGTTTGGTCGATTCACAATTTATTCAAGGGGGCACAAGAGTATGTGCTGAACTATTTTAGACAAGGTTCACAAAAAGTTTTGTATGACTTGCAAAAGTTTTTACATTATTGAAAAAAGTAGAGATGCGCCAACTCCACGATAGCCGATCGTCCGGGTATCGATCTATCGTCGTGAGTATCGTTTAGAGTAGCTACTTGGCGCTGCCATCTGGCGCAAACAGTAAACTTTAATAACTTTCAATTGCAACTTTTTTTGTAAAAGTACATTTCTGGCATCTGAATATATATAAATCACTTTACCGAAGTCGATTTGAATCAATATTTTAGAAAATATGGCCTAGAAGGTGAAAAAATTATAAAAATTGGCATTTTTTAAAAGCCAAATTCTTTGGAAACTTTAATAACCCATAACTCTTTCAAAATAGGTTCAATTTCAATTTTATTTATAAAATTACATTTCTGGCATCGGTAATTCACTTTACCGAAGTCGATTTTAATCAATATTTTAGAAAATATGGCCAAAAAGGTAAAAAAATTAAAAAAATTGTCATTTTTAAAAAAGCAAATTTCTTTGTAAACTTTAATAACCCATAACTCTTTCAAAAAAGGTTCAACTCCAACTTTATTTGTAAAAGTACATTTCTGGCATCTGAATATATATAAATCACTTTACCGAAATCGATTTGAATCAATATTTTAGAAAATATGACCAAAAAGGTGAACAAATTAAAAAAATTGTCATTTTTAAAAAAGGAAAATTCTTTGGAAACTTTAATAACCCATAACTCTTTCAAAAAAGGGTCAACTGCAATTTAATTTGTAAAAGTGCATTTCTGGCATCTGAATATATATAAATCACTTTACCGAAGTCGATTTGAATCAATATTTTAGAAAATATGGCCAAAAAGGTGAACAAATTAAAAAAATTGTCATTTTTAAAAAAGCAAAATTCTTTGTAAACTTTAATAATTTTCAATTGCAACTTTTTTTTGTAAAAGTACATTTCTGGCATCTGAATATATATAAATCACTTTACCGAAGTCGATTTGAATCAATATTTTAGAAAATATGGCCTAAAAGGTGAAAAAATTATAAAAATTGGCATTTTTTAAAAGCCAAATTCTTTGGAAACTTTAATAACCCATAACTCTTTCAAAATAGGTTTAATTTCAATTTTATTTATAAAAGTACATTTCTGGCATCTGAATATATATAAATCACTTTACCGAAGTCGATTTGAATCAATATTTTAGAAAATATGGCCAAAAAGGTGAACAAATTAAAAAAATTGTCATTTTTAAAAAGCAAAATTCTTTGTAAACTTTAATAATTTTCAATTGCAACTTTTTTTGTAAAAGTACATTTCTGGCATCTGAATATATATAAATCACTTTACCGAAGTCGATTTGAATCAATATTTTAGAAAATATGGCCTAAAAGGTGAAAAAAATTATAAAAATTGGCATTTTTTAAAAGCCAAATTCTTTGGAAACTTTAATAACCCATAACTCTTTCAAAAAAGGTTCAATTGCAACTTTATTTATAAAAATACATTTCTGGCATCTGAATATATATAAATCACTTTACCGAAGTCGATTTGAATCAATATTTTAGAAAATATGGCCAAAAGGTGAACAAATTAAAAAAATTGTCATTTTTAAAAAAGCAAAATTCTTTGTAAACTTTAATAATTTTCAATTGCATTTTTTTTGTAAAAGTACATTTCTGGCATCTGAATATATATAAATCACTTTACCGAAGTCGATTTGAATCAATATTTTAGAAAATATGACCAAAAAGGTGAACAAATTAAAAAAATTGTCATTTTTAAAAAAGGAAAATTCTTTGGAAACTTTAATAACCCATAACTCTTTCAAAAAAGGGTCAACTGCAATTTTATTTGTAAAAGTGCATTTCTGGCATCTGAATATATATAAATCACTTTACCGAAGTCGATTTGAATCAATATTTTAGAAAATATGGCCTAAAAAGTGAAAAAATTATAAAAATTGGCATTTTTTAAAAGCCAAATTCTTTGGAAACTTTAATAACCCATAACTCTTTCAAAAAAGGTTCAATTGCAACTTTATTTATAAAAGTACATTTCTGGCATCTGAATATATATAAATCACTTTACCGAAGTCGATTTGAATCAATATTTTAGAAAATATGGCCAAAAAGGTGAACAAATTAAAAAAATTGTCATTTTTAAAAAAGCAAATTTCTTTGTAAACTTTAATAACCCATAACTCTTTCAAAAAAGGTTCAACTGCAACTTTATTTGTAAAAGTACATTTCTGGCATCTGAATATATATAAATCACTTTACCGAAATCGATTTGAATCAATATTTTAGAAAATATGACCAAAAAGGTGAACAAATTAAAAAATTGTCATTTTAAAAAGAAATCCTTTGGAAACTTTAATAACCCATAACTCTTTCAAAAAAGGGTCAACTGCAATTTTATTTGTAAAAGTGCATTTCTGGCATCTGAATATATATAAATCACTTTACCGAAGTCGATTTGAATCAATATTTTAGAAAATATGGCCAAAAAGGTGAACAAATTAAAAAAATTGTCATTTTTAAAAAAGGAAAATTCTTTGGAAACTTTAATAACCCATAACTCTTTCAAAAAAGGTTCAACTGCAATTTTATTTGTAAAAGTGCATTTCTGGCATCTGAATATATATAAATCACTTTACCGAAGTCGATTTGAATCAATATTTTAGAAAATATGGCCTAAAAGTGAAAAAATATAAAAATTGGCATTTTTAAAAAGCCAAATTCTTTGGAAACTTTAATAACCCATAACTCTTTCAAAAAAGGTTCAATTGCAACTTTATTTATAAAAGTACATTTCTGGCATCTGAATATATATAAATCACTTTACCGAAGTCGATTTGAATCAATATTTTAGAAAATATGGCCTAAAAAGGTGAAAAATTATAAAAAATTGGCATTTTTAAAAAAGCCAAATTCTTTGGAAACTTTAATAACCCATAACTCTTTCAAAAAGGTTCAATTGCAACTTTATTTATAAAAATACATTTCTGGCATCTGAATATATATAAATCACTTTACCGAAGTCGATTTGAATCAATATTTTAGAAAATATGGCCAAAAAGGTGAACAAATTAAAAAAATTGTCATTTTTAAAAAAGCAAAATACTTTGTAAACTTTAATAATTTTCAATTGCAACTTTTTTTGTAAAAGTACATTTCTGGAATCTGAATATATATAAATCACTTTACCGAAGTCGATTTGAATCAATATTTTAGAAAATATGGCCTAAAAGGTGAAAAAATTATAAAAATTGGCATTTTTTAAAAGCCAAATTCTTTGGAAACTTTAATAACCCATAACTCTTTCAAAATAGGTTTAATTTCAATTTTATTTATAAAAGTACATTTCTGGCATCTGAATATATATAAATCACTTTACCGAAGTCGATTTGAATCAATATTTTAGAAAATATGGCCAAAAAGGTGAACAAATTAAAAAAATTGTCATTTTTAAAAAAGCAAAATTCTTTGTAAACTTTAATAACTTTCAATTGCAACTTTTTTTGTAAAAGTACATTTCTGGCATCTGAATATATATAAATCACTTTACCGAAGTCGATTTGAATCAATATTTTAGAAAATATGGCCTAAAAGGTGAAAAAATTATAAAAATTGGCATTTTTTAAAAGCCAAATTCTTTGGAAACTTTAATAACCCATAACTCTTTCAAAAAAGGTTCAATTGCAACTTTATTTATAAAAATACATTTCTGGCATCTGAATATATATAAATCACTTTACCGAAGTCGATTTGAATCAATATTTTAGAAAATATGGCCAAAAAGGTGAACAAATTAAAAAAATTGTCATTTTTAAAAAAGCAAAATTCTTTGTAAACTTTAATAATTTTCAATTGCATTTTTTTTTGTAAAAGTACATTTCTGGCATCTGAATATATATAAATCACTTTACCGAAGTCGATTTGAATCAATATTTTATAAAATATGACCAAAAAGGTGAACAAATTAAAAAAATTGTCATTTTTAAAAAAGGAAAATTCTTTGGAAACTTTAATAACCCATAACTCTTTCAAAAAAGGGTCAACTGCAATTTTATTTGTAAAAGTGCATTTCTGGCATCTGAATATATATAAATCACTTTACCGAAGTCGATTTGAATCAATATTTTAGAAAATATGGCCTAAAAGGTGAAAAAATTATAAAAATTGGCATTTTTTAAAAGCCAAATTCTTTGGAAACTTTAATAACCCATAACTCTTACAAAAAAGGTTCAATTGCAACTTTATTTATAAAAGTACATTTCTGGCATCTGAATATATATAAATCACTTTACCGAAGTCGATTTGAATCAATATTTTAGAAAATATGGCCAAAAAGGTGAACAAATTAAAAAAATTGTCATTTTTAAAAAGCAAAATTTCTTTGTAAACTTTAATAACCCATAACTCTTTCAAAAAAGGTACAACTGCAACTTTATTTGTAAAAGTACATTTCTGGCATCTGAATATATATAAATCACTTTACCGAAATCGATTTGAATCAATATTTTAGAAAATATGACCAAAAAGGTGAACAAATTAAAAAAATTGTCATTTTTAAAAAAGGAAAATTCTTTGGAAACTTTAATAACCCATAACTCTTTCAAAAAGGTTCAACTGCAATTTTATTTGTAAAAGTGCATTTCTGGCATCTGAATATATATAAATCACTTTACCGAAGTCGATTTGAATCAATATTTTATAAAATATGGCCTAAAAAGTGAAAAAATTATAAAAATTGGCATTTTTTAAAAGCCAAATTCTTTGGAAACTTTAATAACCCATAACTCTTTCAAAAAAGGTTCAATTGCAACTTTATTTATAAAAATACATTTCTGGCATCTGAATATATATAAATCACTTTACCGAAGTCGATTTGAATCAATATTTTAGAAAATATGGCCAAAAAGGTGAACAAATTAAAAAAATTGTCATTTTTAAAAAAGCAAAATTCTTTGTAAACTTTAATAATTTTCAATTGCAACTTTTTTTGTAAAAGTACATTTCTGGCATCTGAATATATATAAATCACTTTACCGAAGTCGATTTGAATAAATTTTTTAGAAAATATGGCCTAAAAGGTAAAAAAAAATTTAAAAAAATGGCATTTTTTAAAAGCTAAATTCTTTGGAAACTTTAATAACCCATAACTCTTTCAAAATAGGTTTAATTTCAATTTTATTTATAAAAATACATTTCTGGCATCTGAATATATATAAATCACTTTACCGAAGTCGATTTGAATCAATATTTTAGAAAATATGGCCAAAAAGGTGAACAAATTAAAAAAAATTGGCATTTTTAAAAAAGCTAAATTCTTTGGAAACTTTAATAACCCATAACTCTTTCAAAAAAGGTTCAATTGCAACTTTATTTATAAAAGTACATTTCTGGCATCTGAATATATATAAATCACTTTACCGAAGTCGATTTGAATCAATATTTTAGAAAATATGGCCAAAAAGGTGAACAAATTAAAAAAATTGTCATTTTTAAAAAAGCAAATTTCTTTGTAAACTTTAATAACCCATAACTCTTTCAAAAAAGGTTCAACTGCAACTTTATTTGTAAAAGTACATTTCTGGCATCTGAATATATATAAATCACTTTACCGAAGTCGATTTGAATCAATATTTTAGAAAATATGGCCAAAAAGGTGAACAAATTAAAAAAATTGTCATTTTTAAAAAAGCAAAATTCTTTGGAAACTTTAATAACCCATAACTCTTTCAAAAAAGGTTCAACTGCAATTTTATTTGTAAAAGTACATTTCTGGCATCTGAATATATATAAATCACTTTACCGAAGTCGATTTGAATCAATATTTTAGAAAATATGGCCTAAAAAGTGAAAAAATTATAAATATTGGCATTTTTAAAAAGCTAAATTCTTTGGAAACTTTAATAACCCATAACTCTTTCAAAAAGGTTCAATTGCAACTTTATTTATAAAAATACATTTCTGGCATCTGAATATATATAAATCACTTTACCGAAGTCGATTTGAATCAATATTTTAGAAAATATGGCCAAAAAGGTGAACAAATTAAAAAAATTGTCATTTTTAAAAAAGCAAAATTCTTTGTAAACTTTAATAATTTTCAATTGCAACTTTTTTTGTAAAAGTACATTTCTGGCATCTGAATATATATAAATCACTTTACCGAAGTCGATTTGAATCAATATTTTAGAAAATATGGCCTAAAAGGTGAAAAAATTATAAAAATTGGCATTTTTAAAAAGCCAAATTCTTTGGAAACTTTAATAACCCATAACTCTTTCAAAATAGGTTTAATTTCAATTTTATTTATAAAAGTACATTTCTGGCATCTGAATATATATAAATCACTTTACCGAAGTCGATTTGAATCAATATTTTAGAAAATATGGCCAAAAAGGTGAAAAAATTAAAAAAATTGTCATTTTTAAAAAAGCAAAATTCTTTGTAAACTTTAATAACATACTTTCAATTGCAACTTTTTTTGTAAAAGTACATTTCTGGCATCTGAATATATATAAATCACTTTACCGAAGTCGATTTGAATCAATATTTTAGAAAATATGGCCTAAAAGGTGAAAAAATTATAAAAATTGGCATTTTTTAAAAAGCCAAATTCTTTGGAAACTTTAATAACCCATAACTCTTTCAAAAAGGTTCAATTGCAACTTTATTTATAAAAATACATTTCTGGCATCTGAATATATATAAATCACTTTACCGAAGTCGATTTGAATCAATATTTTAGAAAATATGGCCAAAAAGGTGAACAAATTAAAAAAATTGTCATTTTTAAAAAAGCAAAATTCTTTGTAAACTTTAATAATTTTTCAAATTGCAACTTTATTTGTAAAAGTACATTTCTGGCATCTGAATATATATAAATCACTTTACCGAAGTCGATTTGAATCAATATTTTAGAAAATATGGCCAAAAGGTGAACAAATTAAAAAAATTGTCATTTTTAAAAAGCAAAATTCTTTGGAAACTTTAATAACCCATAACTCTTTCAAAAAGGTTCAATTGCAACTTTATTTGTAAAAGTACATTTCTGGCATCTGAATATATATAAATCACTTTACCGAAGTCGATTTGAATCAATATTTTAGAAAATATGGCCTAAAAAGGTGAAAAAATTAAAAAAAATTGGCATTTTTAAAAAAGCCAAATTCTTTGGAAACTTTAATAACCCATAACTCTTTCAAAAAAGGTTCAATTGCAACTTTATTTATAAAAGTACATTTCTGGCATCTGAATATATATAAATCACTTTACCGAAGTCGATTTGAATCAATATTTTAGAAAATATGGCCAAAAAGGTGAACAAATTAAAAAAATTGTCATTTTTAAAAAAGCAAAATTCTTTGTAAACTTTAATAACCCATAACTCTTTCAAAAAAGGTTCAATTGCAACTTTATTTGTAAAAAGTACATTTCTGGCATCTGAATATATATAAATCACTTTACCGAAGTCGATTTGAATCAATATTTTAGAAAATATGGCCAAAAAGGTGAAAAAAATTAAAAAATTGTCATTTTTAAAAAAGAAAATTCTTTGGAAACTTTAATAACCCATAACTCTTTCAAAAAAGGTTCAACTGCAATTTTATTTGTAAAAGTACATTTCTGGCATCTGAATATATATAAATCACTTTACCGAAGTCGATTTGAATCAATATTTTAGAAAATATGGCCTAAAAAGGTGAAAAAATTAAAAAAATTGGCATTTTTAAAAAAGCCAAATTCTTTGGAAACTTTAATAACCCATAACTCTTTCAAAATAGGTTCAATTGCAACTTTATTTATAAAAATACATTTCTGGCATCTGAATATATATAAATCACTTTACCGAAGTCGATTTGAATCAATATTTTAGAAAATATGGCCAAAAAGGTGAACAAATTAAAAAAATTGTCATTTTTAAAAAAGCAAAATTCTTTGTAAACTTTAATAATTTTCAATTGCAACTTTTTTTGTAAAAGTACATTTCTGGCATCTGAATATATATAAATCACTTTACCGAAGTCGATTTGAATCAATATTTTAGAAAATATGGCCTAAAAGGTGAAAAAATTATAAAAATTGGCATTTTTTAAAAGCCAAATTCTTTGGAAACTTTAATAACCCATAACTCTTTCAAAATAGGTTTAATTTCAATTTTATTTATAAAAATACATTTCTGGCATCTGAATATATATAAATCACTTTACCGAAGTCGATTTGAATCAATATTTTAGAAAATATGGCCAAAAAGGTGAACAAATTAAAAAGAATTGGCATTTTTAAAAAAGCTAAATTCTTTGGAAACTTTAATAACCCATAACTCTTTCAAAAAAGGTTCAATTGCAACTTTATTTACAAAAGTACATTTCTGGCATCTGAATATATATAAATCACTTTACCGAAGTCGATTTGAATCAATATTTTAGAAAATATGGCCAAAAAGGTGAAAAAATTAAAAAAATTGTCATTTTTAAAAAAGGTAAATTCTTTGGAAACTTTAATAACCCATAACTCTTTCAAAAAAGGTTCAACTGCAATTTTATTTATAAAAATACATTTCTGGCATCTGAATATATATAAATCACTTTACCGAAATCGATTTGAATCAATATTTTAGAAAATATGGCCAAAAAGGTAAAAAAATTAAAAAAAATTGTAATTTTTAAAAAAGCAAATTTCTTTGTAAACTTTAATAACCCATAACTCTTTCAAAAAAGGTTCAACTGCAACTTTATTTGTAAAAATACATTTCTGGCATCTGAATATATATAAATCACTTTACCGAAGTCGATTTGAATCAATATTTTAGAAACTATGGCCAAAAAGGTGAACAAATTAAAAAGAATTGGCATTTTTAAAAAAGCTAAATTCTTTGGAAACTTTAATAACCCATAACTCTTTCAAAATAGGTTCAATTGCAACTTAATTTGGAAAGTAAATTTCTGGCATCTCAATATATATAAATCACTTTACTGAAGTCGATTTGAATCAATATTTTAGAAAATATGGCCAAAAATGTGAAAAAATTAAAAAAATTGTCATTTTTAAAAAAGCAAAATTCTTTGTAAACTTTAATAACCAACTCTTTCAAAAAGGTTCAAGCAACTTTTTTTGTAAAAGTACATTTCTGGCATCTGAATATATATAAATCACTTTACCGAAGTCGATTTGAATCAATATTTTAGAAAATATGGCCTAAAAAGGTGAAAAAATTATAAAAATTGGCATTTTTAAAAGCCAAATTCTTTGGAAACTTTAATAACCCATAACTCTTTCAAAATAGGTTCAATTGAATTTTTATTTATAAAAGTACATTTCTGGCATCTGAATATATATAAATCACTTTACCGAAGTCGATTTGAATCAATATTTTAGAAAATATGGCCAAAAAGGTGAACAAATTAAAAAAATTGTCATTTTTAAAAAAGCAAAATTCTTTGTAAACTTTAATAACTTTCAATTGCAACTTTTTTTGTAAAAGTACATTTCTGGCATCTGAATATATATAAATCACTTTACCGAAGTCGATTTGAATCAATATTTTAGAAAATATGGCCTAAAAGGTGAAAAAATTATAAAAATTGGCATTTTTTAAAAGCCAAATTCTTTGGAAACTTTAATAACCCATAACTCTTTCAAAATAGGTTTAATTTCAATTTTATTTATAAAAATACATTTCTGGCATCTGAATATATATAAATCACTTTACCGAAGTCGATTTGAATCAATATTTTAGAAAATATGGCCAAAAAGGTAAAAAAATTAAAAAAATTGTCATTTTTAAAAAAGCAAATTTCTTTGTAAACTTTAATAACCATACTCTTTCAAATTGCAACTTTTTTTGTAAAAGTACATTTCTGGCATCTGAATATATATAAATCACTTTACCGAAGTCGATTTGAATCAATATTTTAGAAAATATGGCCTAAAAGGTGAAAAAATTAAAAAAATTGGCATTTTTAAAAAGCCAAATTCTTTGGAAACTTTAATAACCCATAACTCTTTCAAAATAGGTTCAATTTCAATTTTATTTATAAAAATACATTTCTGGCATCTGAATATATATAAATCACTTTACCGAAGTCGATTTGAATCAATATTTTAGAAAATATGGCCAAAAAGGTGAACAAATTAAAAAAATTGTCATTTTTAAAAAGCAAAATTCTTTGTAAACTTTAATAACCCTAAAATTCAATTGCAACTTTTTTTGTAAAAGTACATTTCTGGCATCTGAATATATATAAATCACTTTACCGAAGTCGATTTGAATCAATATTTTAGAAAATATGGCCTAAAAGGTGAAAAAATTATAAAAATTGGCATTTTTAAAAGCCAAATTCTTTGGAAACTTTAATAACCCATAACTCTTTCAAAAAGGTTCAATTGCAACTTTATTTATAAAAATACATTTCTGGCATCTGAATATATATAAATCACTTTACCGAAGTCGATTTGAATCAATATTTTAGAAAATATGGCCAAAAAGGTGAACAAATTAAAAAAATTGTCATTTTTAAAAAAGCAAAATTCTTTGTAAACTTTAATAATTTTCAATTGCAACTTTTTTTGTAAAAGTACATTTCTGGCATCTGAATATATATAAATCACTTTACCGAAGTCGATTTGAATCAATATTTTAGAAAATATGGCCTAAAAGGTGAAAAAATTATAAAAATTGGCATTTTTAAAAAGCCAAATTCTTTGGAAACTTTAATAACCCATAACTCTTTCAAAATAGGTTTAATTTCAATTTTATTTATAAAAATACATTTCTGGCATCTGAATATATATAAATCACTTTACCGAAGTCGATTTGAATCAATATTTTAGAAAATATGGCCAAAAAGGTGAAAAAATTAAAAAAATTGTCATTTTTAAAAAAGCAAAATTCTTTGTAAACTTTAATAACCATAACTCTTTCAAAAAGGTTCAACTGCAACTTTATTTGTAAAAGTACATTTCTGGCATCTGAATATATATAAATCACTTTACCGAAGTCGATTTGAATCAATATTTTAGAAAATATGGCCTAAAAGGTGAAAAAATTATAAAAATTGGCATTTTTTAAAAGCCAAATTCTTTGGAAACTTTAATAACCCATAACTCTTTCAAAATAGGTTCAATTGCAACTTTATTTATAAAAGTACATTTCTGGCATCTGAATATATATAAATCACTTTACCGAAGTCGATTTGAATCAATATTTTAGAAAATATGGCCAAAAAGGTGAACAAATTAAAAAAATTGTCATTTTTAAAAAAGCAAAATTCTTTGTAAACTTTAATAATTTTCAATTGCAACTTTTTTTGTAAAAGTACATTTCTGGCATCTGAATATATATAAATCACTTTACCGAAGTCGATTTGAATCAATATTTTAGAAAATATGGCCTAAAAGGTGAAAAAATTTTAAAAATTGGCATTTTTTAAAAGCCAAATTCTTTGGAAACTTTAATAACCCATAACTCTTTCAAAATAGGTTTAATTTCAATTTTATTTATAAAAATACATTTCTGGCATCTGAATATATATAAATCACTTTACCGAAGTCGATTTGAATCAATATTTTAGAAACTATGGCCAAAAAGGTGAAAAAATTAAAAAAATTGTCATTTTTAAAAAAGCAAAATTCTTTGGAAACTTTAATAACCCATAACTCTTTCAAAATAGGTTCAATTGCAATTTTATTTATAAAAGTACATTTCTGGCATCTGAATATATATAAATCACTTTACCGAAGTCGATTTGAATCAATATTTTAGAAAATATGGCCAAAAAGGTGAACAAATTAAAAAAATTGTCATTTTTAAAAAAGCAAAATTCTTTGTAAACTTTAATAACTTTTCAATTGCAACTTTTTTTGTAAAAGTACATTTCTGGCATCTGAATATATATAAATCACTTTACCGAAGTCGATTTGAATCAATATTTTAGAAAATATGGCCTAAAAGGTAAAAAAATTATAAAAATTGGCATTTTTTAAAAGCCAAATTCTTTGGAAACTTTAATAACCCATAACTCTTTCAAAATAGGTTTAATTTCAATTTTATTTATAAAAATACATTTCTGGCATCTGAATATATATAAATCACTTTACCGAAGTCGATTTGAATCAATATTTTAGAAAATATGGCCAAAAAGGTAAAAAAATTAAAAAAAATGTCATTTTTAAAAAAGCAAATTTCTTTGTAAACTTTAATAACCCATAACTCTTTCAAAAAGGTTCAACTGCAACTTTATTTGTAAAAGTACATTTCTGGCATCTGAATATATATAAATCACTTTACCGAAATCGATTTGAATCAATATTTTAGAAAATATGGCCAAAAAGGTGAACAAATTAAAAAAATTGGCATTTTTAAAAAGCTAAATTCTTTGGAAACTTTAATAACCCATAACTCTTTCAAAAAAGGTTCAATTGCAACTTTATTTACAAAAGTACATTTCTGGCATCTGAATATATATAAATCACTTTACGGAAGTCAATTTGAATCAATATTTTAGAAAATATGGCCTAAAATGTGAAAAAATTAAAAAAATTGTCATTTTTAAAAAAGGAAAATTCTTTGGAAACTTTAATAACCCATAACTCTTTCAAAAAAGGTTCAACTGCAACTTTATTTGTAAAAGTACATTTCTGGCATCTGAATATATATAAATCACTTTACCGAAGTCGATTTGAATCAATATTTTAGAAAATATGGCCTAAAAGGTGAAAAAATTTTAAAAATTGGCATTTTTTAAAAGCCAAATTCTTTGGAAACTTTAATAACCCATAACTCTTTCAAAATAGGTTTAATTTCAATTTTATTTATAAAAGTACATTTCTGGCATCTGAATATATATAAATCACTTTACCGAAGTCGATTTGAATCAATATTTTAGAAAATATGGCCAAAAAGGTGAACAAATTAAAAAAATTGTCATTTTTAAAAAAGCAAAATTCTTTGTAAACTTTAATAATTTTCAATTGCAACTTTTTTTTAAAAAGTACATTTCTGGCATCTGAATATATATAAATCACTTTACCGAAGTCGATTTGAATCAATTTTTTAGAAAATATGGCCTAAAAGGTAAAAAAAAATTTTAAAAAATGGCATTTTTTAAAAGCCAAATTCTTTGGAAACTTTAATAACCCATAACTCTTTCAAAATAGGTTAAATTTCAATTTTATTTATAAAAATACATTTCTGGCATCTGAATATATATAAATCACTTTACCGAAGTCGATTTGAATCAATATTTTAGAAACTATGGCCAAAAAGGTAAAAAAATTAAAAAAAATGTCATTTTTAAAAAAGCAAATTTCTTTCTAAACTTTAATAACCCATAACTCTTTCAAAAAAGGTTCAACTGCAACTTTATTTGTAAAAGTACATTTCTGGCATCTGAATATATATAAATCACTTTACCGAAATCGATTTGAATCAATATTTTAGAAAATATGGCCAAAAAGGTGAACAAATTAAAAAGAATTGGCATTTTTAAAAAAGCTAAATTCTTTGGAAACTTTAATAACCCATAACTATTTCAAAAAAGGTTCAATTGCAACTTTATTTACAAAAGTACATTTCTGGCATCTGAATATATATAAATCACTTTACGGAAGTCAATTTGAATCAATATTTTAGAAAATATGGCCAAAAATGTGAAAAAATTAAAAAAATTGTCATTTTTAAAAAAGGAAAATTCTTTGGAAACTTTAATAACCCATAACTCTTTCAAAAAAGGTTCAACTGCAACTTTATTTGTAAAAGTACATTTCTGGCATCTGAATATATATAAATCACTTTACCGAAGTCGATTTGAATCAATATTTTAGAAAATATGGCCAAAAAGGTGAACAAATTAAAAAAATTGTCATTTTTAAAAAAGCAAAATTCTTTGTAAACTTTAATAATTTTCAATTGCAACTTTTTTTGTAAAAGTACATTTCTGGCATCTGAATATATATAAATCACTTTACCGAAGTCGATTTGAATCAATTTTTTAGAAAATATGGCCTAAAAGGTAAAAAAATTTAAAAAAATCGCATTTTTTAAAAGCCAATTTCTTTGGAAACTTTAATAACCCATAACTCTTTCAAAATAGGTTTAATTTCAATTTTATTTATAAAAATACATTTCTGGCATCTGAATATATATAAATCACTTTACCGAAGTCGATTTGAATCAATATTTTAGAAACTATGGCCAAAAAGGTAAAAAAATTAAAAAAAATGTCATTTTTAAAAAAGCAAATTTCTTTCTAAACTTTAATAACCCATAACTCTTTCAAAATAGGTTTAATTTCAATTTTATTTATAAAAGTACATTTCTGGCATCTGAATATATATAAATCACTTTACCGAAGTCGATTTGAATCAATATTTTAGAAAATATGGCCAAAAAGGTGA
Source organism: Drosophila quadrilineata (assembly GCA_018150725.1). Classification (NCBI taxonomy): domain Eukaryota; kingdom Metazoa; phylum Arthropoda; class Insecta; order Diptera; family Drosophilidae; genus Drosophila; species Drosophila quadrilineata. The sequence goes on along the minus strand of JAECWN010000419.1, from coordinate 88,564 downwards.
AAAAATTAAAAAAATTGTCATTTTTAAAAAAGCAAAATTCTTTGTAAACTTTAATAATTTTCAATTGCAACTTTTTTTGTAAAAGTACATTTCTGGCATCTGAATATATATAAATCACTTTACCGAAGTCGATTTGAATCAATTTTTTAGAAAATATGGCCTAAAAGGTAAAAAAATTTTAAAAAATGGCATTTTTTAAAAGCCAAATTCTTTGGAAACTTTAATAACACATAACTCTTTCAAAATAGGTTTAATTTCAATTTTATTTATAAAAATACATTTCTGGCATCTGAATATATATAAATCACTTTACCGAAGTCGATTTGAATCAATATTTTAGAAACTATGGCCAAAAAGGTAAAAAAATTAAAAAAAATGTCATTTTTAAAAAAGCAAATTTCTTTCTAAACTTTAATAACCCATAACTCTTTCAAAAAAGGTTCAACTGCAACTTTATTTGTAAAAGTACATTTCTGGCATCTGAATATATATAAATCACTTTACCGAAATCGATTTGAATCAATATTTTAGAAAATATGGCCAAAAAGGTGAACAAATTAAAAAGAATTGGCATTTTTAAAAAAGCTAAATTCTTTGGAAACTTTAATAACCCATAACTATTTCAAAAAAGGTTCAATTGCAACTTTATTTACAAAAGTACATTTCTGGCATCTGAATATATATAAATCACTTTACGGAAGTCAATTTGAATCAATATTTTAGAAAATATGGCCAAAAATGTGAAAAAATTAAAAAAATTGTCATTTTTAAAAAAGGAAAATTCTTTGGAAACTTTAATAACCCATAACTCTTTCAAAAAAGGTTCAACTGCAATTTTATTTGTAAAAGTACATTTCTGGCATCTGAATATATATAAATCACTTTACCGAAGTCGATTTGAATCAATATTTTAGAAACTATGGCCAAAAAGGTGAACAAATTAAAAAGAATTGGCATTTTTAAAAAAGCTAAATTCTTTGGAAACTTTAATAACCCATAACTCTTTCAAAATAGGTTCAATTGCAACTTAATTTGGAAAGTAAATTTCTGGCATCTCAATATATATAAATCACTTTACTGAAGTCGATTTGAATCAATATTTTAGAAAATATGGCCAAAAATGTGAAAAAATTAAAAAAATTGTCATTTTTAAAAAAGCAAAATTCTTTGTAAACTTTAATAACTTTCAATTGCAACTTTTTTTGTAAAAGTACATTTCTGGCATCTGAATATATATAAATCACTTTACCGAAGTCGATTTGAATCAATATTTTAGAAAATATGGCCTAAAAGGTGAAAAAATTATAAAAATTGGCATTTTTTAAAAGCCAAATTCTTTGGAAACTTTAATAACCCATAACTCTTTCAAAATAGGTTTAATTTCAATTTTATTTATAAAAATACATTTCTGGCATCTGAATATATATAAATCACTTTACCGAAGTCGATTTGAATCAATATTTTAGAAATAATGGCCAAAAAGGTAAAAAAATTAAAAAAAATGTCATTTTTAAAAAAGCAAATTTCTTTGTAAACTTTAATAACCCATAACTCTTTCAAAAAAGGTTCAACTGCAACTTTATTTGTAAAAGTACATTTCTGGCATCTGAATATATATAAATCACTTTACCGAAGTCGATTTGAATCAATATTTTAGAAAATATGGCCTAAAAGGTGAAAAAATTATAAAAATTGGCATTTTTTAAAAGCCAAATTCTTTGGAAACTTTAATAACCCATAACTCTTTCAAAATAGGTTTAATTTCAATTTTATTTATAAAAGTACATTTCTGGCATCTGAATATATATAAATCACTTTACCGAAGTCGATTTGAATCAATATTTTAGAAAATATGGCCAAAAAGGTGAAAAAATTAAAAAAATTGTCATTTTTAAAAAAGCAAAATTCTTTGTAAACTTTAATAACTTTCAATTGCAACTTTTTTTGTAAAAGTACATTTCTGGCATCTGAATATATATAAATCACTTTACCGAAGTCGATTTGAATCAATTTTTTAGAAAATATGGCCTAAAAGGTAAAAAAAAATTTTAAAAAATCGCATTTTTTAAAAGCCAATTTCTTTGGAAACTTTAATAACCCATAACTCTTTCAAAATAGGTTTAATTTGAATTTTATTTATAAAAATACATTTCTGGCATCTGAATATATATAAATCACTTTACCGAAGTCGATTTGAATCAATAACAAGAAAGAAATCAAGATTAATTCTAAGTAATAATTTTTTAGAAAATAAGATAATCTAAGAATTTCAAGACAAAGTTAAGTTAAGAAGATACAAATAATTAATTAAAGTAAACCAATAACACATTATAAAAACCCTCATAACACATTCCAATCTTGTGATTCCCACGGGACCCTCACGGATAGAAGGAACAAACCAGCCACTGGTTTTAACAAAATATTAAAAATAATTAAGCTGTCTCAACTAGAAACACAATCACCGAATCATAAATCACCCTATAGCTTCATTAAAATCATCAACCGTGCTATTCGATTTTTTCCTCTATACTGTTCGAAAACATTAAAGATAAAATGCAGGAAGATTTGTCCGAAGCAATGGCAGGGCTAGGTATCACAAGCTCAAGCCGACAGAAAACTGTCCCGACCAGAGTTAGCACTTCAACAGCCACTTCAGAGTTAAGAGAAGTCATAAGATCCTTAATCACTGACACCCTTCAAGAAGGACAAGTCATTCGACAAGCCCTAGGAATAGAAACAGAAGAACAGCTGACAGACATACCATACGTAAGCCCATCACCGAATGGCGAATCAGAAAAAGTACCAGATGTAGTTCGTTTAATCAAAGAATTCTCGGGAGACAGGACTTCTTTCGGATCTTGGAAGAAGAATGTCGATAGAATTATGACCATATTCAACGGACAAGAACACACGCATAGATACTACCTAGTTACGTTAGCGGTACGTATGAAAGTAGTAGGTGAAGCAGAAACAGTGTTAGAGTCATACAACACTCCACTGAACTGGAAAGCAATCTCCAAATGCTTGACCGAACATTATGCAGATAAACGAGATCTCAAGACTCTCGAGTATCAATTGTTCTCACTATCGCAAGGTAGACTATCTATTACGGAATACTACCAAGCCGTATATCATCAACTGTCCCTGATACTTAATCAAGTCAGCGTACAAGAAGACTCTACAGACTCCATAAGAGCTCTGACGAATAACTACCGAGGTAAAGCCCTCGACACTTTCGTTCGAGGTCTCAACGGAGACTTACCTCGTCTCTTAGCCGTTAAGGAACCTAGAGATCTCGGTCACGCATTGCATCTGTGCAATCTACTTGAAAACCAGGAGCATAGAAATACCTTTTCATCAAAAGTCAGGCAACAACCACCAACCATTCCACCTAGACACATCATGAACCAAACATACGCTAGACATACAATGATGAAACCGACGAACAACTCTAACCAGAGTCAATGGAGAAATTTCGACCCCAGACTTTACTATGCGCCGCGTCTCACTAATCAGACTTATCAGTCAACATCCAATCTAGCAAGACATTTTTCTCAGTTCCCCCAACAACAAATAATACCACAACAATCGAGTCAGTATAGACCACAATACCAAACGCCTCCGCGTCCACTAGCTCCAAAACCAGAACCTAAACCCACTCCAATGGAAGTCGATAGTTCGATTCGTTCAGCCAGGGTATTCACATGAATCACCCACAACAAAATCAATTCTCTGGCAAACGACCACCGCCACTTTCAGGACCGCCACAGAAATTTCAAAGACAATTCCACATTAATACTGGAAACCCCACAGAACAAAACACCGAAGAACAACCTGATCAAAATGACTTAACAGAACAAGAACCAAACGAAGATACCTACCCATATAATGGCAACGAACAGGAATACTACGCACACCTGGAAGCAGCCGGTTTTTCAGACCAATATGATGGTAGGGAATACACTCAGCTTGACTCAGAAATAGGGATAACGGACATGTCAGACGTCAATTTTTTAGTTTAAACCGTTCCTCACTACCATACTTTCAATGTAGAACGAGGGACGGAGAGCATCTTAAATTTTTAATAGATACAGGATCCAATCAAAATTATATTCAACCCTCACTAGTAGCTTCTCCAAAGCCAAATAAAGAAACTTTTTTCGCAAACTCCATAGGAGGTCAGATAGCAATCACGCATCATACTTTCCTAAATCTTTTTGGTCTTCACGACATTCCGATTAAATTCTTCATTTTGCCAACCCTAAAAACATTCCATGGTATTTTAGGTAACGATACCATGAAACAACTTAACGTTGTGATTGACGTCAGAAATGACATATTAAAAGTAAATGGCAATAAACAATTCCGAATAAGGCAATTGCCAGCGCAATCCGTAAATAACATTAAAATTAGAACGGATCATATGACTGAAAATCAGAGTTCGCTAATACGCGAACTAGCAAATCTCTATAAGTCGCTCTTCGCGGAACCAGATGAGAAACTAACATACTCCACGAGAGTAGTAGGAGAAATAAGAACGTTATCCGATAGACCTGTACATACGAAACATTACCCATATCCAACATCTCTTAAACAAGAAGTTGAGAAACAACTCAACGAGATGTTGAATGATGGAATTATACGACCCTCTCGTTCTCCGTACAACGCACCAGTGTGGGTCGTACCAAAGAAGGCAGATGCCTCTGGAGAAAAGAAATATCGAATCGTGATTGACTATCGCAAATTGAATGCGGAAACAATCTCTGACCGATACCCCATGCTGGAGATAGGAGAAATCATTGCACAGTTAGGGAACAGTAGGTTTTTCACAGTCCTCGATTTGAAAAGTGGATTTCATCAGATCTTACTTAGAGAGGAGGACATAGGAAAAACAGCTTTCGCCGTCAATGGAGGAAAATACGAGTTCACTCGACTTCCTTTCGGTTTAAAAAACTCACCTTCTATCTTTCAAAGAGCTCTAGACGATATTCTCAGAGAACACATCGGAAAGATTTGCTACGTCTATATCGATGACATTATCATTTTCAGTAAAACAGAAAATGAACACGCTCATCACTTGGATCAAGTGTTTGCGACTTTACAGCAGGCCAACATGAAAGTCCAAATGGATAAATGTGAATTCTTTAAAAGAGAGGTTAATTTCTTAGGTTTTACTATATCAGAGAACGGTGTCAAAACCAACCCTGACAAAGTAAAAGCTATTGCTAACTTCCCATACCCTCATCCCTGAAGGAACTTAGATCATTCCTAGGTCTTTCCGGATACTATAGAAGATTCATAAGAGACTATGCCAAGTTGGCAAAACCTCTTACCATCCTTCTTAGAGGTGAAGGAGGCAAAATATCAACCAAAGTATCTGACAAAGTCAAAATTCACTTAAATGACGAAGCAATAGACGCCTTTAATAAACTAAAGAGAACACTTAGCTCGGCAGATGTTATCTTAAGCTATCCGAATTTCAAGAAGGAATTCCATCTAACCACAGATGCATCGAATTTCGCAATCGGAGCAGTTCTTGAGCAAGAAGGCAAGCCCATTACTTTTATATCCCGTACTCTATCAAAAACAGAGGAAAACTACGCTACGAACGAAAAAGAAATGTTAGCAATTGTGTGGGCTCTGCAGAACTTAAGAACGTACCTATACGGTACAGCAAGGGTCGTGATCTACACGGATCACCAACCCTCACCTTTGCATTAAGTAATAAAAATCATAACGGCAAGCTTAAGCGTTGGAAGAGTTACCTCGAAGAATTTAACTACGAGTTAAAATACAAACCTGGTACCTCTAACGTGGTAGCAGATGCTTTGTCTAGAACACCACCAAAGCATGAAATAAACACTCTAACATCATCCGCGACCGTAAATAGCGATGATAGCTCGTCTCACAACCTCATACATTCGGTAGAAAGTCCCATTAATGTGTTTAAAAATCAATTATTCCTATTTACAGACGATAACCCGTCATACATTTTCGAAATTCCATTCCCCACTTACCATAGGCATATAGTGAAAAGACCATCATATACAGAGAAGGATCTAATTGAAATAATGAAACAAAGACTAGATCCTAAGATACTCAACGGTATTCATACCTCCGAAAAAAATCATGGGTCAGATTCAAAATTTCTACCCTTCACATTTCAATTCCTATAAAATCCGATTTGCACAACAGATAGTGGAAGATATAGGCTCAGAAAGTAAACAAAACGATTTAATAGTACAGGAACATAAAAGAGCGCATCGTAATGCAAAAGAAAATAAGGAACAAATTCTAAGAAAATTCTTCTTTCCCAAAATGAACAAAAAAATTACTGCAATAACCACGACATGTCTAACATGTAAGGAATCAAAGTACGACAGACATCCCCAAAAAGGCGCTATACAATCCACTCCAATTCCACAATATCCCGGACAGCTGATACATATAGATATCTATATCACAGAAAAACTTAACGTTTTAACAGGTATCGACAAATTTTCTAAATACGCTCAGGTGAAAGTCCTGAAATCCAGAGCTTCAGAAGACATAATGATCCCATTAAGAGAAATGCTAATAGCTTTTGGAATCCCCAAAGTTGTAGTAATGGATAATGAAAGAGCACTAAACTCAGCATCCATCAAATTCATGTTGGAGAACCAACTTAACATATCTGTTTTTACTACACCTCCGTACTCTTCCACCAGCAATGGACAAATAGAACGTTTTCACTCGACATTAACTGAAATTCTTAGATGTCTGAAGAAAGACAACGACGAGCTTACTCTCACAGATCTATTGTTTAAAGCGACTCAGGAATATAATCAATCAATTCATTCGATAACTAAAGAAAAACCAGTAGAAACATTTTTTAGAAACAATATAATCAACACACCAGACTCAATAGAAAAGAAAAGGGAAGAGATTAGGAGCAAAATCTTAGACACACAGATTTCAGATCTAAATTACCACAATGCAAATAAAAACACGCTCAGGTCATACGCAATAGGTGAAGAGGTCTTCGTTAAAGTTAACAAGAGAATAGGCTCTAAGATCTCTTCAAGATATAAAAAAGAAATAGTTGCAGAAAATCGAAATTCAACCATCAAAACAGTATCAGGGAAGGTAGTTCATAAAAATAATCTAAAAAGTTAAATCCATAATTACAGATTACTATTTTTGCCGTTGTGTCTCGGGACGGTAACCATACTAGATTATACCAACTCACAACTTGTCACTATCAAAATCGGCCCCGCAGCTATCCAGAATAGCTCATTCAAAATCATACATGTCTTCAACATCCAAAAATACGAAGAAGCACTACAATCGCTCGAAAAATCCATCAACTCATCTCTCCCCAACCACCTCACCCCATTCATTACGCTCGAATTAACACAAATAAGAGACGATCTAAATAGACTAAGACCTAATAATATAAGAACACGAAGATCAATAAATATGCTCGGTACTGCCTGGAAATGGTTAGCCGGAAGCCCAGATCACCACGATCACGAAATCATTTTAAATAAAATGAACGAACAATTAAAGAATAATAATAAGCAGGTAATAATAAACAGACTTTTTAGCGAAAAAAATTAAAGAAATTAAAGAAAGCACTAATTCAATAATAAAATTCACTAAAGAAAGTCAAGCAGTTAATAATATGGAAATAGAAACATTAAAGTATAAATTAAAAATTTTTAAAGAAGAACTCACAAATATGATTTACGCAATCAATTGGGCTAAGACCAACACAATTAACTCCATATTATTATCATCTGTCGAAATTAAACTCATAGAAAATTTGGTACAAAATTCTAACAATTTATTTATAAATATAGAAGAATTACTCGAATTTGCTAGAATTAAAGTAGCTTCAAACGGAATAGACATTCTTTACATTATCAGTCTGCCCATAATAGAGGATAATATTTGTCAAAAAATAATAATAAAACCAATTAAAAAAAGGAAACTAATAAACAAAATCAAATTCGATTTAATAATACAATGTAATGAAATAAAATACGGAATTCAAGAATCCTGCGAAACTATCAATGATAAGTCAGTATGTAAGAAAGAAAACCTAATAGACCTAAGTAACAACACCTGCGAAGCCGCACTTCTACAAATGAAACAACCCAGCTGTCAACAAATAAACAGTCAACACATCCCGGAACATGAAGAAATCCTGCCCGGAACAATTCTACTGAACGACTTCGAGGGAACAGTCAACATCGATGGCGAACGACTACATCTCGATGGAACCTATCTCGTTCAATCTAAAAATACATCAATCGAGATAGGAGGAACTCTCTACATGAACAGAGAGTATGTTCACGCTGAACCTTTGCCTCCTCTACTCCAAATCATGGGAAACAAAAGCAAAGTTGAAGAGGTCCTATCGCTAGAAATGGTGAAGGAACTGAACTTCAACAATACGGCAAGAATTCAGCTCATGAAAGACAGTCAAGAAACTAACATAATAGTCAGTATCGGTATCTTTATTATTCTACTGATGTTCATATTAACACTGTCAATTAGAGCACTAAAGTGCAAATCAACAAAGATAATCATCGATTCAGTAAAGAGTTCGGGAACAAACGGAAATCATGGACAACTGGCGGCCGAGGACGTCCGCATTTAAAGGGGAGGAGTTAAGGTCACTTATGATAAAACCCACAATGCACTCGAATGCACCAAATCAACACGTGCCTCGAGTTAACATACGATATCGAGCATCGACCAGAACATCGAACGCACCTGCACCCAACCATCCCCACGTGCGCTGCGTCATCATAATCGTTCCCTATGGTCAGCACTTGCGCAACTCCCAACCGTGGGACCGGGACGAGAGAATTCAACACCCAACGTCAGCAGCGGCAGCAACAGCGGCAGAGACTTTAGCAGCAGAAGTGTTATAATTAATTTCTTTAGATTGTTTAAGTTAGTCTAAAATCGACCGTAAATAAAAGCATAAGCTTTTTTTTTAAAATAAATCTCGCTAAGATTTATTAATTTATATAAATCACTTTACCGAAGTCGATTTGAATCAATATTTTAGAAACTATGGCCAAAAAGGTAAAAAAATTGAAAAAAATGTCATTTTTAAAAAAGCAAATTTCTTTGTAAACTTTAATAACCCATAACTCTTTCAAAAAAGGTTCAACTGCAAATTTATTTGTAAAAGTACATTTCTGGCATCTGAATATATATAAATCACTTTACCGAAATCGATTTGAATCAATATTTTAGAAAATATGGCCAAAAAGGTGAACAAATTAAAAGAAAATTGGCATTTTTAAAAAGCTAAATTCTTTGGAAACTTTAATAACCCATAACTATTTCAAAAAATGTTCAATTGCAACTTTATTTACAAAAGTACATTTCTGGCATCTGAATATATATAAATCACTTTACGGAAGTCAATTTGAATCAATATTTTAGAAAATATGGCCAAAAATGTGAAAAAATGAAAAAAATTGTCATTTTTAAAAAAGGAAAATTCTTTGGAAACTTTAATAACCCATAACTCTTTCAAAAAAGGTTCAACTGCAATTTTATTTGTAAAAGTACATTTCTGGCATCTGAATATATATAAATCACTTTACCGAAGTCGATTTGAATCAATATTTTAGAAACTATGGCCAAAAAGTGAACAAATTAAAAGAATTGGCATTTTTAAAAAGCTAAATTCTTTGGAAACTTTAATAACCCATAACTCTTTCAAAAAAGGTTCAATTGCAACTTTATTTATAAAAATACATTTCTGGCATCTGAATATATATAAATCACTTTACCGAAGTCGATTTGAATCAATATTTTAGAAACTATGGCCAAAAAGGTGAAAAATTAAAAAAATTGTCATTTTTAAAAAAGCAAAATTCTTTGTAAACTTTAATAACTTTCAATTGCAACTTTTTTTGTAAAAGTACATTTCTGGCATCTGAATATATATAAATCACTTTACCGAAGTCGATTTGAATCAATATTTTAGAAAATATGGCCTAAAAGGTGAAAAAATTATAAAAATTGGCATTTTTAAAAGCCAAATTCTTTGGAAACTTTAATAACCCATAACTCTTTCAAAAAAGGTTCAATTGCAACTTTATTTATAAAAATACATTTCTGGCATCTGAATATATATAAATCACTTTACCGAAGTCAATTTGAATCAATATTTTAGAAAATATGGCCAAAAAGGTGAACAAATTAAAAAAATTGTCATTTTTAAAAAAGCAAAATTCTTTGTAAACTTTGATAATTTTCAATTGCAACTTTTTTTGTAAAAGTACATTTCTGGCATCTGAATATATATAAATCACTTTACCGAAGTCGATTTGAATCAATTTTTTAGAAAATATGGCCTAAAAGGTAAAAAAATTTTAAAAAATGGCATTTTTTAAAAGCCAAATTCTTTGGAAACTTTAATAACCCATAACTCTTTCAAAATAGGTTTAATTTCAATTTTATTTATAAAAATACAGTTCTGGCATCTGAATATATATAAATCACTTTACCGAAGTCGATTTGAATCAATATTTTAGAAACTATGGCCAAAAAGGTAAAAAAATTAAAAAAAATGTCATTTTTAAAAAAGCAAATTTCTTTGTAAACTTTAATAACCCATAACTCTTTCAAAAAAGGTTCAACTGCAACTTTATTTGTAAAAGTACATTTCTGGCATCTGAATATATATAAATCACTTTACCGAAATCGATTTGAATCAATATTTTAGAAAATATGGCCAAAAAGGTGAACAAATTAGAAAGAATTGGCATTTTTAAAAAAGCTAAATTCTTTGGAAACTTTAATAACCCATAACTATTTCAAAAAAGGTTCAATTGCAACTTTATTTACAAAAGTACATTTCTGGCATCTGAATATATATAAATCACTTTACGAAAGTCAATTTGAATCAATATTTTAGAAAATATGGCCAAAAATGTGAAAAAATTAAAAAAATTGTCAATTTTAAAAAAGGAAAATTCTTTGGAAACTTTAATAACTTTCAATTGCAACTTTTTTTGTAAAAGTACATTTCTGGCATCTGAATACCGACTTTACCGAAGTCGATTTGAATCAATGTTTTAGAAAATATGGCCTAAAAGGTGAAAAAATTATAAAAATTGGCATTTTTTAAAAGCCAAATTCTTTGGAAACTTTAATAACCCATAACTCTTTCAAAATAGGTTTATATTCAATTTTATTTATAAAAATACATTTCTGGCATCTGAATATATATAAATCACTTTACCGAAGTCGATTTGAATCAATATTTTAGAAATAATGGCCAAAAAGGTAAAAAATTAAAAAAATGTCATTTTTAAAAAGCAAATTTCTTTGTAAACTTTAATAACCCATAACTCTTTCAAAAAAGGTTCAATTGCAACTTTATTTATAAAAATACATTTCTGGCATCTGAATATATATAAATCACTTTACCGAAGTCGATTTTAATCAATATTTTAGAAAATATGGCCAAAAAAGTGAACAAATTAAAAAAATTGTCATTTCTAAAAAGCAAAATTCTTTGTAAACTTTAATAATTTTCAATTGCAACTTTTTTTATAAAAGTACATTTCTGGCATCTGAATATATATAAATCACTTTACCGAAGTCGATTTGAATCAATATTTTAGAAAATATGGCCTAAAAGGTGAAAAAATTATAAAAATTGGCATTTTTTAAAAGCCAAATTCTTTGGAAACTTTAATAACCCATAACTCTTTCAAAATAGGTTTAATTTCAATTTTATTTATAAAAGTACATTTCTGGCATCTGAATATATATAAATCACTTTACCGAAGTCGATTTGAATCAATATTTTAGAAACTATGGCCAAAAAGGAGAACAAATTAAAAAGAATTGGAATTTTTGAAAAAGCTAAATTCTTTGGAAACTTTAATAACCCATAACTCTTTCAAAATAGGTTCAATTGCAACTTTATTTATAAAAATACATTTCTGGCATCTGAATATATATAAATCACTTTACCGAAGTCGATTTGAATCAATATTTTAGAAACTATGGCCAAAAAGGTGAAAAATTAAAAAAATTGTCATTTTTAAAAAAGCAAAATTCTTTGTAAACTTTAATAACTTTCAATTGCAACTTTTTTTGTAAAAGTACATTTCTGGCATCCGAATATATATAAATCACTTTACCGAAGTCGATTTGAATCAATATTTTAGAAAATATGGCCTAAAAGGTGAAAAAATTATAAAAATTGGCATTTTTAAAAAGCCAAATTCTTTGGAAACTTTAATAACCCATAACTCTTTCAAAAAAGGTTCAATTGCAACTTTATTTATAAAAATACATTTCTGGCATCTGAATATATATAAATCACTTTACCGAAGTCAATTTGAATCAATATTTTAGAAAATATGGCCAAAAAGGTGAACAAATTAAAAAAATTGTCATTTTTAAAAAAGCAAAATTCTTTGAACTTTGATAATTTTCAATTGCAACTTTTTTTGTAAAAGTACATTTCTGGCATCTGAATATATATAAATCACTTTACCGAAGTCGATTTGAATCAATTTTTTAGAAAATATGGCCTAAAAGGTAAAAAAATTTTAAAAAATGGCATTTTTTAAAAGCCAAATTCTTTGGAAACTTTAATAACCCATAACTCTTTCAAAATAGGTTTAATTTCAATTTTATTTATAAAAATACAGTTCTGGCATCTGAATATATATAAATCACTTTACCGAAGTCGATTTGAATCAATATTTTAGAAACTATGGCCAAAAAGGTAAAAAAATTAAAAAAAATGTCATTTTTAAAAAAGCAAATTTCTTTGTAAACTTTAATAACCCATAACTCTTTCAAAAAAGGTTCAACTGCAACTTTATTTGTAAAAGTACATTTCTGGCATCTGAATATATATAAATCACTTTACCGAAATCGATTTGAATCAATATTTTAGAAAATATGGCCAAAAAGGTGAACAAATTAAAAGAATTGGCATTTTTAAAAAAGCTAAATTCTTTGGAAACTTTAATAACCCATAACTATTTCAAAAAAGGTTCAATTGCAACTTTATTTACAAAAGTACATTTCTGGCATCTGAATATATATAAATCACTTTACGAAAGTCAATTTGAATCAATATTTTAGAAAATATGGCCAAAAATGTGAAAAAATTAAAAAAATTGTCAATTTTAAAAAAGGAAAATTCTTTGGAAACTTTAATAACTTTCAATTGCAACTTTTTTTGTAAAAGTACATTTCTGGCATCTGAATACCGACTTTACCGAAGTCGATTTGAATCAATGTTTTAGAAAATATGGCCTAAAAGGTGAAAAAATTATAAAAATTGGCATTTTTAAAAGCCAAATTCTTTGGAAACTTTAATAACCCATAACTCTTTCAAAATAGGTTTATATTCAATTTTATTTATAAAAATACATTTCTGGCATCTGAATATATATAAATCACTTTACCGAAGTCGATTTGAATCAATATTTTAGAAAATATGGCCAAAAAGGTGAACAAATTAAAAAAATTGTCATTTCTAAAAAGCAAAATTCTTTGTAAACTTTAATAATTTTCAATTGCAACTTTTTTTATAAAAGTACATTTCTGGCATCTGAATATATATAAATCACTTTACCGAAGTCGATTTGAATCAATATTTTAGAAAATATGGCCTAAAAGGTGAAAAAATTATAAAAATTGGCATTTTTTAAAAGCCAAATTCTTTGGAAACTTTAATAACCCATAACTCTTTCAAAATAGGTTTAATTTCAATTTTATTTATAAAAGTACATTTCTGGCATCTGAATATATATAAATCACTTTACCGAAGTCGATTTGAATCAATATTTTAGAAACTATGGCCAAAAAGGAGAACAAATTAAAAAGAATTGGAATTTTTGAAAAAGCTAAATTCTTTGGAAACTTTAATAACCCATAACTCTTTCAAAATAGGTTCAATTGTAACTTAATTTGGAAAGTAAATTTCTGGCATCTCAATATATATAAATCACTTTACTGAAGTCGATTTGAATCAAAATTTTAGAAAATATGGCCAAAAATGTGAAAAAATTAAAAAAATTGTCATTTTTAAAAAAGAAAAATTCTTTGTAAACTTTAATAACTTTCAATTGCAACTTTTTTTGTAAAAGTACATTTCTGGCATCTGAATATATATAAATCACTTTACCGAAGTCGATTTGAATCAATATTTTAGAAAATATGGCCTAAAAGGTGAAAAAATTATAAAAATTGTCATTTTTTAATAGCCAAATTCTTTGGAAACTTTAATAACCCATAAATCTTTCAAAAAAGGTTCAATTGCAACTTTATTTATAAAAATACATTTCTGGCATCGGTAAATCACTTTACCGAAGTCGATTTGAATCAATATTTTAGAAAATATGGCCAAAAAGGTAAAAAAATTAAAAAATTGTCATTTTTAAAAAAGCAAATTTCTTTGTAAACTTTAATAACCCATAACTCTTTCAAAAAAGGTTCAACTGCAACTTTATTTGTAAAAGTACATTTCTGGCATCTGAATATATATAAATCACTTTACCGAAGTCGATTTGAATCAATATTTTAGAAACTATGGCCAAAAAGGTAAAAAAATTAAAAAAAATGTCATTTTTAAAAAAGCAAATTTCTTTGTAAACTTTAATAACCCATAACTCTTTCAAAAAAGGTTCAACTGCAACTTTATTTGTAAAAGTACATTTCTGGCATCTGAATATATATAAATCACTTTACCGAAATCGATTTGAATCAATATTTTAGAAAATATGGCCAAAAAGGTGAACAAATTAAAAAAATTGGCATTTTTAAAAAAGCTAAATTCTTTGGAAACTTTAATAACCCATAACTATTTCAAAAAAGGTTCAATTGCAACTTTATTTACAAAAGTACATTTCTGGCATCTGAATATATATAAATCACTTTACGGAAGTCAATTTGAATCAATATTTTAGAAAATATGGCCAAAAATGTGAAAAAATTAAAAAAATTGTCATTTTTAAAAAAGCAAAATTCTTTGGAAACTTTAATAACCCATAACTCTTTCAAAAAAGGTTCAACTGCAATTTTATTTATAAAAATACATTTCTGGCATCTCAATATATATAAATCACTTTACTGAAGTCGATTTGAATCAATATTTTAGAAAATATGGCCAAAAATGTGAAAAAATTAAAAAAATTGTCATTTTTGAAAAAGCAAAATTCTTTGGAAACTTTAATAACCCATAACCCTTTCAAAAAACGTTCAATTTTAATTTTATTTATAAAAAATACATTTCTGGCATCTGAATATATATAAATCACTTTACCGAAGTCGATTTGAATCAATATTTTAGAAAATATGGCCAAAAAGTGAAAAAATTAAAAAAATTGTCATTTTTAAAAAAGCAAAATTCTTTGTAAACTTTAATAACCCATAACTCTTTCAAAAAAGGTTCAACTGCAACTTTATTTATAAAAGTTCATTTCGGGCATCTGAATATATATAAATCACTTTACCGAAATCGATTTGAATCAATATTTTAGAAAATATGGCCAAAAAGTTGAAAAAATTAAAAAAATTGGCATTTTTAAAAAAGCAAAATTCTTTGGAAACTTTAATAACCAATAACTCTTTCAAAAAATGTTCAATTGCAACTTTATTTACAAAAGTACATATGGCCAAAAAGGTGAACAAATTAAAAAAATTGTCATTTTTAAAAAAGCAAAATTCTTTGTAAACTTTAATAACTTTCAATTGCAACTTTTTTTGTAAAAGTACATTTCTGGCATCTGAATATATATAAATCACTTTACCGAAGTCGATTTGAATCAATATTTTAGAAAATATGGCCAAAAAGGTGAAAAATTAAAAAAATTGTCATTTTTAAAAAAGCAAAATTCTTTGTAAACTTTAATAACCCATAACTCTTTCAAAAAAGGTTCAACTGCAACTTTATTTATAAAAGTACATTTCGGGCATCTGAATATATATAAATCACTTTACCGAAATCGATTTGAATCAATATTTTAGAAAATATGGCCAAAAAGTTGAAAAAATTAAAAAAATTGGCATTTTTAAAAAAGCAAAATTCTTTGGAAACTTTAATAACCAATAACTCTTTCAAAAAATGTTCAATTGCAACTTTATTTACAAAAGTACATTTCTGGCATCTGAATATATATAAATCACTTTACCGAAGTCGATTTGAATCAATATTTTAAAAAATATGGCCAAAAAGGTGAAAAATTAAAAAAATTGTCATTTTTAAAAAAGCAAAATTCTTTGTAAACTTTAATAACTTTCAATTGCAACTTTTTTTGTAAAAGTACATTTCTGGCATCTGAATATATATAAATCACTTTACCGAAGTCGATTTGAATCAATATTTTAGAAAATATGGCCAAAAAGGTGAACAAATTAAAAAAATTGTCATTTTTAAAAAAGGAAAATTCTTTGTAAACTTTAATAACCCATAACTCTTTCAAAAAAATGTTCAACTGCAACTTTATTTGTAAAAGTGCATTTCTGGCATCTCAATATATATAAATCACTTTACCGAAGTCGATTTGAATCAATATTTTAAAAAATATGGCGAAAAAGTTGAAAAAATTAAAAAAATTGTCATTTTTAAAAAAGGAAAATTCTTTGGAAACTTTAATAGCCCACAATTCTTTCAAAAAAGGTTCAACTGCAATTTTATTTATAAAAATACATTTCTGGCATCTCAATATATATAAATCACTTTACTGAAGTCGATTTGAATCAATATTTTAGAAAATAAGGCCAAAAATGTGAAAAAATTAAAAAAATTGTCATTTTTAAAAAAGCAAAATTCTTTGGAAACTTTAATAACCCATAACCCTTTCAAAAAAGGTTCAATTTCAACTTTATTTATAAAAATACATTTCTGGCATCTGAATATATATAAATCACTTTACCGAAGTCGATTTGAATCAATATTTTAGAAAATATGGCCAAAAAAGTGAAAAATTAAAAAAATTGTCATTTTTGAATAAGCAAAATTCTATGTAAACTTTAATAACCCATAACTCTTTTAAAAAAGGTTCAACTGCAACTTTATTTATAAAAGTTCATTTCGGGCATCTGAATATATATAAATCACTTTACCGAAATCGATTTGAATCAATATTTTAGAAAATATGGCCAAAAAGTTGAAAAAATTAAAAAAATTGGCATTTTTAAAAAAGCAAAATTCTTTGGAAACTTTAATAACCAATAACTCTTTCAAAAAATGTTCAATTCCAACTTTATTTACAAAAGTACATATGGCCAAAAAGGTGAACAAATTAAAAAAATTGTCATTTTTAAAAAAGCAAAATTCTTTGTAAACTTTAATAACTTTCAATTGCAACTTTTTTTGTAAAAGTACATTTCTGGCATCTGAATATATATAAATCACTTTACCGAAGTCGATTTGAATCAATATTTTAGAAAATATGGCCAAAAAGGTGAAAAATTAAAAAAATTGTCATTTTTAAAAAAGCAAAATTCTTTGTAAACTTTAATAACCCATAACTCTTTCAAAAAAGGTTCAACTGCAACTTTATTTATAAAAGTACATTTCTGGCATCTGAATATATATAAATCACTTTACCGAAATCGATTTGAATCAATATTTTAGAAAATATGGCCAAAAAGTTGAAAAAATTAAAAAAATTGGCATTTTTAAAAAAGCAAAATTCTTTGGAAACTTTAAAAAATGTTCAATTGCAACTTTATTTACAAAAGTACATTTCTGGCATCTGAATATATATAAATCACTTTACCGAAGTCGATTTGAATCAATATTTTAGAAAATATGGCCAAAAAGGTGAACAAATTAAAAAAATTGTCATTTTTAAAAAAGCAAAATTCTTTGTAAACTTTAATAACTTTCAATTGCAACTTTTTTTGTAAAAGTACATTTCTGGCATCTGAATATATATAAATCACTTTACCGAAGTCGATTTGAATCAATATTTTAGAAAATATGGCCTAAAAGGTGAAAAAATTATAAAAATTGGCATTTTTCAAAGGCCAAATTCTTGGGAAACTTTAATAACCCATAACTCTTTCAAAATAGGTTCAATTTCAATTTTATTTATAAAAATACATTTCTGGCATCTGAATATATATAAATCACTTTAACGAAGTCGATTTGAATCAATATTTTAGAAAATATGGCCAAAAAGGTAAA
This sequence comes from Drosophila quadrilineata, assembly GCA_018150725.1. NCBI lineage: Eukaryota > Metazoa > Arthropoda > Insecta > Diptera > Drosophilidae > Drosophila > Drosophila quadrilineata. The sequence goes on along the minus strand of JAECWN010000419.1, from coordinate 70,386 downwards.
AAATTAAAAAAATTGTCATTTTTAAAAAAGCAAATTTCTTTGTAAACTTTAATAACCCATAACTCTTTCAAAAAAGGTTCAACTGCAACTTTATTTATAAAAGTTCATTTCGGGCATCTGAATATATATAAATCACTTTACGGAAGTCAATTTGAATCAATATTTTAGAAAATATAGCCAAAAATGTGAACAAATTAAAAAGAATTGGCATTTTCAAAAAAGCTAAATTCTTTGGAAACTTTAATAACCCATAACTCTTTCAAAATAGGTTCAATTGCAACTTTATTTACAAAAGTACATTTCTGGCATCTGAATATATATAAATCACTTTACGGAAGTCAATTTGAATCAATATTTTAGAAAATATGGCCAAAAATGTGAAAAAATTAAAAAAATTGTCATTTTTAAAAAAGGAAAATTCTTTGGAAACTTTAATAACCCATAACTCTTTCAAAAAAGGTTCAACTGCAATTTTATTTATAAAAATACATTTCTGGCATCTCAATATATATAAATCACTTTACCGAAGTTCAATATTTTAGAAAATATGGCCAAAAAAGTGAAAAATTAAAAAAATTGTCATTTTTAAAAAAGCAAAATTCTTTGTAAACTTTAATAACTTTCAATTGCAACTTTTTTTGTAAAAGTACATTTCTGGCATCTGAATATATATAAATCACTTTACCAAAGTCGTTTTGAATCAATATTTTAGAAAATATGTCCTAAAAGGTGAAAAAATTAAAAAAATTGGCATTTTTAATAAGGAAAAATTATTTGGAAAATTTATTAACCCATAACTCTTTCAAAAAATGTCCAATTGCAACTTTATTTGTAAAAGTACATTTCTGGCATCTGAATATATATAAATCACTTAACCGAAGTCGATTTGAATCAATATTTTAGAAAATATGTCCTAAAAAGTGAAAAAATTGAAAATAAATGGCATTTTTCAAAAAGCAAAATTCTTTGGAAACTTTAATAACCCATAACTCTTTCAAAATAGGTTAAATTGCAACTTTATTTATAAAAGTACATCTCTGGCATCTCAATATATAAAAATCACTTTACCGAAGTCGATTTGAATCAATATTTTAGAAAATATGGCCAAAAAAGTGAAAAAATTAAAAAAAAATGGCATTTTTCAAAAAGCAAAATTCTTTTGAAACTTTAATAACCGATACTTCTTTCAAAATAGGTTCAATTGCAACTTAATTTATAAAAGTACATTTCTGGCATCTTAATATATATAAATCACTTTACCGAAGTCGATTTGAATCAATATTTTAGAAAATATGGCCAAAAAGGTGAAAAAATTAAAAAAATTGGGGTTTTTTAAAAAGCTAAAATCTTTGGAAACTTTAATAGCCCATAACTCTTTCAAAAAAGGTTCAACTTCAACTTAATTTGTAAAAATACATTTCTGGCATCTGAATATATATAAATCACTTAACCGAAGTCGATTTGAATCAATATTTTAGAAAATATGTCCAAAAAAGTGAAAAAATTAAAAAAAAATGGCATTTTTCAAAAAGCAAAATTCTTTTGAAACTTTAATAACCGATACTTCTTTCAAAATAGGTTCAATTGCTACTTTATTTATAAAAGTACATTTCTGGCATCTTAATATATATAAATCACTTTACCGAAGTCGATTTGAATCAATATTTTAGAAAATATGGCCAAAAAGGTGAAAAAATTAAAAAAATTGGGGTTTTTTAAAAAGCTAAAATCTTTGGAAACTTTAATAGCCCATAACTCTTTCAAAAAAGGTTCAATTGCAAATTAATTTGGAAAATAAATTTCTCACATCTGAATATATATAAATCACTGTACCGAAGTCGATTTGAATCAATATTTTAGAAAATATGACCTAAAAGGTGAAAAAATTAAAAAAAAATGGTAATTTTTCAAAAAGCAAAATTCTTTGGAAACTTTAACAACCCATAACTCTTTCAAAATAGGTTAAATTGCAACTTTATTTATAAAAGTACATTTCTGGCATCTCAATATATATAAATCACTTTTCCGAAGTGGATTTGAATCAATATTTTAGAAAATATGTCCTAAAACGTGAAAAAATTAAAAAAATTGGCATTTTTAATAAAGCAAAATTATTTGGAAACTTTAATAACCCATAACTCTTTCAAAAAAGGTTCAACTGCAACTTAATTTGAAAAGTAAATTTCTGGCATCTCAATATATATAAATCACTTTACCGAAGTCGATTTGAATGAATATTTTAGAAAATATGGCCAAAAAGATAAAAAAATTAAAAAAAAGGCATTTTTAATAAGGCAAAATTATTTGGAAAATTTAATAACCCATAACTCTTTCCAAAAGGTTCAACTGCAACTTTATTTGTAAAAGTACATTTCTGGCATCTGAATATATATAAATCACTTAACCGAAGTCGATTTGAATCAATATTTTAGAAAATATGTCCTAAAAAGTGAAAAAATTAAAAATAAATAGCATTTTTCAAAAAGCAAAATTCTTTGGAAACTTTAATAACCCATGACTCTTTCAAAATAGGTTAAATTGCTACTTTATTTATAAAAGTATATCTCTGGCATCTCAATATATAAAAATCACTTTACCGAAGTCGATTTGAATCAATATTTTAGAAAATATGGCCAAAAAGGTGAAAAAATTTAAAAAATTGGCGTTTTTAAAAAAGCTAAATTCTTTGGAAATTTTAATAACCCATAGCTCTTTCGAAATAGGTTCAATTGCAACTTTATTTATTAAAGTACATTTCTGGCATCTGAATATATATAAATCACTTTACCGAAGTCGATTTGAATCAATATTTTCGAAAATATGTCCTAAAAGGTGAAAATATTAAAAAAATTGGCATTTTTAATAAAGCAAAATAATTTGGAAACTTTAATAACCCATAACTCTTTCAAAAAATGTCCAATTGCAACTTTATTTGTAAAAGTACATTTCTGGCATCTGAATATATATAAATCACTTAACCGAAGTCGATTTGAATCAGTATTTTAGAAAATATGTCATAAAAAGTGAAAAAATTAAAAAAAATGGCATTTTTAAAAAAGCAAAATTCTTTGGAAACTTTAACAACCCATAACTCTTTCAAAATAGGTTCAATTGCAACTTTATATATAAAAGTACATTTCTGGCATCTCAATATATATAAATCACTTTTCCGAAGTGGATTTGAATCAATATTTTAGAAAATATGTCCTAAAAAGGGAAAAAATTTAAAAAAAATGGCATTTTTCAAAAAGCAAAATTCTTTGGAAACTTTAATAACCGATAACTCTTTCAAAATAGGTTCAATTGCAACTTTATTTATAAAAGTACATTTCTGGCATCTGAATATATATAAATCACTTAACCGAAGTCGATTTGAATCAGTATTTTAGAAAATATGTCCTAAAAAGTGAAAAAATTAAAAATAAATAGCATTTTTCAAAAAGCAAAATTCTTTGGAAACTTTAACAACCCATAACTCTTTCAAAATAGGTTAAATTGCAACTTTATTTATAAAAGTACATCTCTGGCATCTCAATATATAAAAATCACTTTACCGAAGTCGATTTGAATCAATATTTTAGAAAATATGGCCAAAAAGGTGAAAAAATTTAAAAAATTGGCATTTTTAAAAAAGCAAAATTCTTTGGAAACTTTAATAACCCATAACTCTTTCAAAAAAGGTTCAACTTCAACTTTATTTGTAAAAATACATTTCTGGCATCTGAATATATATAAATCACTTAACCGAAGTCGATTTGAATCAGTATTTTAGAAAATATGTCATAAAAAGTGAAAAAATTAAAAAAAATGGCATTTTTAAAAAAGCAAAATTCTTTGGAAACTTTAACAACCCATAACTCTTTCAAAAAAGGTTCAACTGCAACTTAATTTGAAAAGTAAATTTCTGGCATCTCAATATATATAAATCACTTTACGGAAGTCGATTTGAATGAATATTTTAGAAAATATGGCCAAAAAGGTGAAAAAATTTAAAAAAAAGGCATTTTTAATAAGGCAAAATTATTTGGAAAATTTAATAACCCATAACTCTTTCAAAAAAGGTTCAACTGCAACTTTATTTGTAAAATTAGATTTCTGGCATCTAAATATATATAAATCACTTAACCGAAGTCGATTTGAATCAATATTTTAGAAAATATGTCCTAAAAAGTGAAAAAATTAAAAATAAATGGCATTTTTCAAAAAGCATAATTCTTTGGAAACTTTAATAACCCATGACTCTTTCAAAATAGGTTATATTGCAACTTTATTTATAAAAGTATATCTCTGGCATCTCAATATATAAAAATCACTATACCGAAGTCGATTTGAATCAATATTTTAGAAAATATGGCCAAAAAGGTGAAAAAACTTAAAAAATTGGCGTTTTTAAAAAAGCTAAATTCTTTGGAAATTTTAATAACCCATAGCTCTTTCGAATTAGGTTCAATTGCAACTTTATTTATTAAAGTACATTTCTGGCATCTGAATATATATAAATCACTTTACCGAAGTCGATTTGAATCAATATTTTAGAAAATATGTCCTAAAAGGTGAAAAAATTAAAAAAATTGGCATTTTTAATAAAGCAAAATAATTTGGAAACTTTAATAACCCATAACTCTTTCAAAAAATGTCCAATTGCAACTTTATTTGTAAAAGTATATCTCTGGCATCTCAATATATAAAAATCACTTTACCGAAGTCGATTTGAATCAATATTTTAGAAACTATGGCCAAAAAGGTGAAAAAATTTAAAAAATTGGCTTTTTTAAATAAGCTAAATTCTTTGGAAACTTTAATAACCCATAGCTCTTTCGAAAAGGTTCAATTGCAACTTTATTTATTAAAGTACATTTTTGGCATCTGAATATATATAAATCACTTTACCGAAGTCGATTTGAATCAATATTTAAGAAAATATGTCCTAAAATGTGAAAAAGTTAAAAAAATTGGCATTTTTAATAAGGCAAAATAATTTGGAAACTTTAATAACCCATAACTCTTTCAAAAAATGTCCAATTGCAACTTTATTTATAAAAATACATTTCTGGCATCTGAATATATATAAATCACTTAACCGAAGTCGATTTGAATCAGTATTTCAGAAAATATGTCATAAAAAGTGAAAAAATTCAAAATAAATGGCATTTTTAAAAAAGCAAAATTCTTTGGAAACTTTAACAACCCATAACTCTTTCAAAATAGGTTCAATTGCAACTTTATTTATAAAAGTACATTTCTGGCATCTCAATATATATAAATCACTTTTCCGAAGTGGATTTGAATCAATATTTTAGAAAATATGTCCTAAACCGTGAAAAAATTAAAAAATTGGCATTTTTAATAAAGCAAAATTATTTGGAAACTTTAATAACCCATAACTCTTTCAAAAAAGGTTCAACTGCAACTTAATTTGAAAAGTAAATTTCTGGCATCTCAATATATATAAATCACTTTACCGAAGTCGATTTGAATGAATATTTTAGAAAATATGGCCAAAAAGGTGAAAAAATTAAAAAAAAAGCCATTTTTAATAAGGCAAAATTATTTGGAAAATTTAATAGCCCATAACTCTTTCAAAAAGGTTCAACTGCAACTTTATTTGTAAAAGTAGATTTCTGGCATCTAAATATATATAAATCACTTAACCGAAGTCGATTTGAATCAATATTTTAGAAAATATGTCCTAAAAAGTGAAAAAATTAAAAATAAATGGCATTTTTCAAAAAGCAAAATTCTTTGGAAACTTTAATAACCCATGACTCTTTCAAAATAGGTTAAATTGCAACTTTATTTATTAAAGTATATCTCTGGCATCTCAATATATAAAAATCACTTTACCGAAGTCGATTTGAATCAATATTTTAGAAAATATGGCCAAAAAGGTGAAAAAATTTAAAAAATTGGCGTTTTTAAAAAAGCTAAATTCTTTGGAAATTTTAATAACCCATAGCTCTTTCGAAATAGGTTCAATTGCAACTTTATTTATTAAAGTACATTTCTGGCATCTGAATATATATAAATCACTTTACCGAAGTCGATTTGAATCAATATTTTAGAAAATATGTCCTTAAAGGTGAAAAAATTAAAAAAATGGGCATTTTTAATAAAGCAAAATAATTTGGAAACTTTAATAACCCATAACTCTTTCAAAAAATGTCCAATTGCAACTTTATTTGTAAAAATACATTTCTGGCATCTGAATATATATAAATCACTTAACCGAAGTCGATTTGAATCAGTATTTTAGAAAATATGTCATAAAAAGTGAAAAAATTAAAAAAAATGGCATTTTTAAAAAGCAAAATTCTTTGAAACTTTAATAACCGATAACTCTTTCAAAATAGGTTCAATTGCAACTTTATTTATAAAAGTACATTTCTGGCATCTTAATATATATAAATCACTTTTCCGAAGTCGATTTGAATCAGTATTTTAGAAAATATGTCCTAAAAAGGGAAAAAATTTAAAAAAAATGGCATTTTTCAAAAAGCAAAATTCTTTGGAAACTTTAATAACCCATAACTCTTTCAAAATAGGTTAAATTGCAACTTTATTTATAAAAGTATATCTCTGGCATCTCAATATATAAAAATCACTTTACCGAATTCGATTTGAATCAATATTTTAGAAACTATGGCCAAAAGGTGAAAAAATTTAAAAAAATTGGCGTTTTTAAATAAGCTAAATTCTTTGGATACTTTAATAACCCATAGCTCTTTCGAAAAGGTTCAATTGCAACTTTATTTATTAAAGTACATTTTTGGCATCTGAATATATATAAATCACTTTACCGAAGTCGATTTGAATCAATATTTTAGAAAATATGTCCTAAAAAGGTGAAAAAGTTAAAAAATTGGCATTTTTAATAAGGCAAAATAATTTGGAAACTTTAATAACCCATAACTCTTTCAAAAAATGTCCAATTGCAACTTTATTTGTAAAAATACATTTCTGGCATCTGAATATATATAATTCACTTAACCGAAGTCGATTTGAATCAATATTTTAGAAAATATGTCCTAAAAGCGAAAAAATTTAAAAAAAATGGCATTTTTCAAAAGCAAAATTCTTTGGAAACTTTAATAACCGATAACTCTTTTAAAATAGGTTCAATTGCAACTTTATTTATAAAAGTACATTTCTGGCATCTGAATATATATAAATCACTTTACCGAAGTCGACTTGAATCAATACTTTAGAAAATATGTCCTATAATGTAAAAAATTAAAAAAATTGGCATTTTTAAAAAGGCAAAATTATTTTGGAACTTCAATAACGCATAACTCTTTCAAAAAAGGCTCAACTACAACTTAATTTGGAAAGTAAACTTCTGGCATCTCAGTATATATAAATCACTTTACCGAAGTCGATTTGAATCAATATTTTAGAAAATATGGCCAAAAGGTGAAAATATTAAAAAAATTGGCGTTTTTAAAAAAGCAAAATTCTTCGAAAACTTTAATAACCCATAACTCTTTCAAAAAAGGTTCAACTGCAACTTAATTTGAAAGGTGCATTTCTGGCATACAAATATATATAAATCACTTTACCGAAGTCGATTTGAATAAATATTTTAGAAAATATGGCCAAAAAGGTGAAAAAATTAAAAAAATTGGCGTTTTTAAAAAAGAAAAATTCTTTGTAAACTTTAATAACCTATAACTCTTTCAAAAAAGGTTCAACCGCAACTTTTATTTCTGGCATCTCAATATATAAAAATCACTTTACCGAAGTCGATTTGAATTAATATTTTAGAAAATATGGCCAAAAAGGTGAAAAAATTTAAAAAATTGGCGTTTTTAAAAAAGCTATATTCTTTGGAAACTTTAATAACCCATAGCTCTTTCGAAATAGGTTCAATTGCAACTTTATTTATTAAAGTACATTTTTGGCATCTGAATATATATAAATCACTTTACCGAAGTCGATTTGAATCAGTATTTTAGAAAATATGTCCTAAAAAGTGAAAAAATTTAAAAAATATGGCATTTTTCAAAAAGCAAAATTCTTTGGAAACTTTAATAACCCATAACTCTTTCAAAATAGGTTAAATTGCAACTTTATTTATAAAAGTATATCTCTGGCATCTGAATATATAAAAATCACTTTACCGAAGTCGATTTGAATCAATATTTTAGAAACTATGGCCAAAAAGGTGAAAAAATTTAAAAAATTGGCGTTTTTAAATAAGCTAAATTCTTTGGAAACTTTAATAACCCATAGCTCTTTCGAAAAAGGTTCAATTGCAACTTTATTTATTAAAGTACATTTTTGGCATCTGAATATATATAAATCACTTTACCGAAGTCGATTTGAATCAATATTTTAGAAAATATGTCCTAAAAGGTGAAAAAGTTAAAAAAAATTGGCATTTTTAATAAGGCAAAATAATTTGGAAACTTTAATAACCCATAACTCTTTCAAAAAATGTCCAATTGCAACTTTATTTGTAAAAATACATTTCTGGCATCTGAAAATATATAATTCACTTAACCGAAGTCGATTTGAATCAATATTTTAGAAAATGCAAAAGTGAAAAAATTTAAAAAAAATGGCATTTTTCAAAAAGCAAAATTTCTTTGAAAACTTTAATAACCGATAACTCTTTCAAAATAGGTTCAATTGCAACTTTATTTATAAAAGTACATTTCTGGCATCTCAATATATATAAAACACTTTACCGAAGTCGACTTGAATCAAAACTTTAGAAAATATGTCCTAAAAGGTGAAAAATTAAAAAAATTGGCATTTTTAAAATGCAAAATTATGGGTTTCATTCATTCACTAAAAAGGTTCAACTGCAACTTAATTTGAAAAGTACATTTCTGGCATATAAATATATATAAATCACTTTACCGAAGTCGATTTGAATCAATATTTTAGAAAATATGGCCAAAAGGTGAAAAATTAAAAAAATTGGCGTTTTTAAAAAAGCAAAATTTTTGGAAACTTTAATAACCCAGAACTCTTTCAAAAAGGTTCAATTGCAACTTTATTTGTAAAAGTACATTTCTGGCATCTCAATATATAAAAATCACTTTACCGAAGTCGATTTGAATCAATATTTTAGAAAATATGGCCAAAAAGGTGAAAAAATTAAAAAAATTGGCGTTTTTAAAAAGCTAAATTCTTGGAAACTTTAATAACCCATAGCTCTTTCAAAAAAGGTTCAATTGCAACTTTATTTATTAAAAGTACATTTCTGGCATCTGAATATATATAAATCACTTTACCGAAGTCGATTTGAATCAATATTTTAGAAAATATGTTCTAAAAGGTGAAAAAGTTAAAAAAATTGGCATTTTTAATAAGGCAAAATAATTTGGAAACTTCAATAACACATAACTCTTTCAAAAAAGGTTCAACTGCAACTTAGTTTGAAAAGTAAATTTCTGGCATCTCAATATATATAAATCACTTTACCGAAGTCGATTTGAATCAATATTTTAGAAAATATGGCCTAAAAGGTGAAAAAATTAAAAAAATTGGCATTTTTAAAAAAGCAAAATTCTTTGGAAACTTTAATAACCCATAACTCTTTCAAAAAAAGTTCAATTGCAACTTTATTTGTAAAAATACATTTTTGGCATCTAAATATATATAAATCACTTAACCGAAGTCGATTTGAATCAGTATTTTAGAAAATATGTCCTAAAAAGTGAAAAAATTAAAAAAATTGGCATTTTTAAAAAAGCAAAATTCTTTGGAAACTTTAATAACCCATAACTCTTTCAAAAAGGTTAAATTGCAACTTTATTTATAAAAGTACATTTCTGGCATCTCAATATATAAAAATCACTTTACCGAAGTCGATTTGAATCAATATTTTAGAAAATATGGCCAAAAAGGTGAAAAAATTAAAAAAATTGGCGTTTTTAAAAAAGCTAAATTCTTTGGAAACTTTAATAACCCATAGCTCTTTCAAAATAGGTTCAATTGCAACTTTATTTATTAAAGTACATTTCTGGCATCTGAATATATATAAATCACTTTACGGAAGTCGATTTGAATCAATATTTTAGAAAATATGGCCTAAAAGGTGAAAAAATTAAAAAAATTGTCATTTTTAAAAAAGCAAAATTCTTTGGAAACTTTAATAACCCATAACTCTTTCAAAAAAGGTTCAATTGCAACTTTATTTGTAAAAATACATTTCTGGCATCTCAATATATAAAAATCACTTTACCGAAGTCGATTTGAATCAATATTTTAGAAAATATGGCCTAAAAGGTGAAAAAATTTAAAAAAAATGGCATTTTTAAAAAAGCAAAATTCTTTGGAAACTTTAATAACCCATAACTCTTTCAAAAAAGGTTCAATTGCAACTTTATTTATAAAAGTACATTTCTGGCATCTGAATATATATAAATCACTTTACCGAAGTCGATTTGAATCAATATTTTAGAAAATATGTCCTAAAAGGTGAAAAAATTAAAAAAATTGGCATTTTTAAAAAGCAAAATTATTTGGAAACTTCAATAACACATTACTCTTTCAAAAAAGGTTCAACTGCAACTTAGTTTGAAAAGTAAATTTCTGGCATCTCAATATATATAAATCACTTTACCGAAATCGATTTGAATCAATATTTTAGAAAATATGGCCTAAAAGGTGAAAAAATTAAAAAAATTGGCATTTTTAATAAGGCAAAATTCTTTGGAAACTTTAATAACCCATAACTCTTTCAAAAAAATGTTCAATTGCAACTTTATTTGTAAAATACATCTCTGGCATCTCAATATATAAAAATCACTTTACCGAAGTCGATTTGAATCAATATTTTAGAAAATATGGCCAAAAAGGTGAAAAAATTAAAAAAATTGGCGTTTTTAAAAAGCTAAATTCTTTGGAAACTTTAATAACCCATAACTCTTTCGAAAAGGTTCAATTGCAACTTTATTTGTAAAAGTACATTTTTGGCATCTGAATATATATAAATCACTTAACCGAAGTCGATTTGAATCAATATTTTAGAAAATATGTCCTAAAAGGTGAAAAAGTTAAAAAAATTGGCATTTTTAAAAAGGCAAAATAATATTTTAGAAAATATGGCCAAAAAGATGAAAAAATTAAAAAAATTGCCGTTTTTAAAAAAGCAAAATTCTTCGAAAACTTTAATAACCCATAACTCTTTCAAAAAAGGTTCAACTGCAACTTAATTTGGAAAGTAAATTTCTGGCATCTCAATATATATAAATCATTTTAGCGAAGTCGATTTGAATCAATATTTTAGAAAATATGGCCAAAAAGATGAAAAAATTAAAAAAATTGACGTTTTTAAAAAAGCAAAATTCTTCGAAAACTTTAATAACCCATAACTCTTTCAAAAAAGGTTCAACTGCAACTTAATTTGAAAAGTACATTTCTGGCATATAAATATATATAAATCACTTTACCGAAGTCGATTTGAATCAATATTTTAGAAAATATGGCCAAAAAGGTGAAAAAATTAAAAAAATTGGCGTTTTTAAAAAAGCAAAATTCTTTGGAAACTTTAATAACCCATAACTCTTTCAAAAAGGTTCAATCAAATAATATATGCATCTGAATATATATAAATCACTTTACCGAAGTCGATTTGAATCAATATTTTAGAAAATATGGCCTAAAAGATGAAAAAATTAAAAAATTTGGCATTTTTAAAAAAGCAAAATTCTTTGGAAACTTTAATAACACATAACTCTTTCAAAAAGGTTCAACTGCAACTTAATTTAGAAAGTAAATTTCTGGCATCTGAATATATATAAATCACTTTACCGAAGTCGATTTAAATCAATATTTTAGAAAATATGTCCTAAAAGGTGAAAAAATTAAAAAAATTGGCGTTTTTAAAAAAGCAAAATTCTTTGGAAACTTTAATAACCCATAACTCTTTCAAAAAAGGTCCAATTGCAACTTTATTTGTAAAAGTACATTTCTGGCATCTGAATATATATAAATCACTTAAACGAAGTCGATTTGAATCAATATTTTAGAAAATATGGCCAAAAAGGTGAAAAAATTAAAAAAAATTGGCGTTTTTAAAAAAGCAAAATTCTTTGGAAACTTTAATAACCCATAACTCTTTCAAAAAAGGTTCAATTGCAACTTTATTTGTAAAGTACATTTCTGGCATCTGAATATATATAAATCACTTTACCGAAGTCGATTTGAATCAATATTTTAGAAAATATGGCCTAAAAGGTGAAAAAATTAAAAAAATTGGCATTTTTAAAAAAGCTAAATTCTTTGGAAACTTTAATAACCCACAACTCTTTCAAAAAAGGTTCAATTGCAACTTTATTTGGAAAAGTAAATTTCTGGCATCTGAATATATATAAATCACTTAACCGAAGTCGATTTGAATCAATATTTTAGAAAATATGTCCTAAAAGGTGAAAAAAAAAATTAAAAAAATTGGCAAATAATTTTAGAAAAATGGCCAAAAATAAAATTAAAAAAGCTGTTAAATTCTTTGAAAACTTTAATAACCCATAACTCTTTCAAAAAAGGTTCAACTGCAACTTAATTTGGAAAGTAAATTTCTGGCATCTCAATATATATAAATCATTTTACCGAAGTCGATTTGAATCAATATTTTAGAAAATATGGCCAAAAAGGTGAAAAAATTAAAAAAATTGGCGTTTTTAAAAAAGCAAAATTCTTCGAAAACTTTAATAACCCATAATTCTTAAAAAAAGGTTCAACTGCAACTTAATTTGAAAAGTACATTTCTGGCATATAAATATATATAAATCACTTTACCGAAGTCGATTTGAATCAATATTTTAGAAAATATGGCCAAAAAGGTGAAAAAATTAAAAAATTGGCGTTTTTAAAAAGCAAAATTCTTTGGAAACTTTAATAACCCAGAACTCTTTCAAAAAAGGTCCAATATATATAAATCACTTAACCGAAGTCGATTTGAATCAATATTTTAGAAAATATGGCCTAAAAGGTGAAAAAATTAAAAAAATTGGAATTTTTAAAAAAGCAAAATTCTTTGGAAACTTTAATAACCCATAACTCTTTCAAAAAAGGTTCAACTGCAACTTAATTTAGAAAGTAAATTTCTGGCATCTGAATATATATAAATCACTTTACCGAAGTCGATTTAAATCAATATTTTAGAAAATATATCCTAAAAGGTGAAAAAATTAAAAGAATTGGCGTTTTTAAAAAAGCAAAATTCTATGGAAACTTTAATAACCCAGAACTCTTTCAAAAAAGGACCAATTGCAACTTTATTTGTAAAAGTACATTTCTGGCATCTGAATATATATAAATCACTTAAACGAAGTCGAGTTAAATCAATATTTTAGAAATGTGGCCAAAAAGGTGAAAAAATTAAAAAAATTGGCGTTTTTAAAAAAACAAAATTCTTTGGAAAATTTAATAACCCATAACTCTTTCAAAAAATGTTCAATTGCAATTTTATTTGTAAAAGTACATTTCTGGCATCTGAATATATATGAATCACTTTACCGAAGTCGATCTGAATCAATATTTTTGAAACTATGGCCAAAAAGGTGAAAAAATTATAAAAATTGGCATTTTTAAAAAGCTAAATTCTTTGGAAACTTTAATAACCCACAACTGTTTCAAAATAGGTTCAATTGCAACTTTATTTGTAAAAGTACATTTCTAACATCTGAATATATATAAATCACTTAACCGAAGTCGATTTGAATCAATATTTTAGAAAATATGGCCTAAAAGATGAAAAAATTAAAAAATTTGGCATTTTTAAAAAAGCTAAATTCTTTGGAAACTTTAATAACCCATAACTCTTTCAAAAAAGGTTCAACTGCAACTTAATTTAGAAAGTAAATTTCTGGCATCTGAATATAAATAAATCACTTTACCGAACTCGATTTAAATCAATATTTTAGAAAATATGGCCTAAAAGGTGAAAAAATTAAAAGAAATGGCGTTTTTAAAAAAGCAAAATTCTTTGGAAACTTTAATAACCCATAACTCTTTCAAAAAAGGTTCAATTGCAACCTTATTTGTAAAAGTACATTTCTGGCATCTGAATATATATAAATCACTTAACCAAAGTCGATTTGAATCAATATTTAAATATGGCCTAAAATCAATATTTAAATATGGCCTAAAAGATGAAAAAATTAAAAAAATTGGCATTTTTAAAAAAGCTAAATTCTTTGGAAACTTTAATAACCCATAACTCTTTTAAAAAAGGTTCAACTGCAACTTAATTTAGAAAGTAAATTTCTGGCATCTGAATATATATAAATCACTTTACCGAAGTCGATTTAAATCAATATTTTAGAAAATATGGCCTAAAAGGTGAAAAAATTAAAAGAATTGGCGTTTTTAAAAAAGCAAAATTCTTTGGAAACTTTCATAACCCATAACTCTTTCAAAAAATGTTCAATTGCAACTTTATTTGTAAAAGTACATTTCTGGCATCTGAATATATATAAATCACTTAACCGAAGTCGATTTGAATCAATATTTTAGAAACTATGGTCAAAAAGGTGAAAAAATTATAAAAAATGGCATTTTTAAAAAGCTGAATTCTTTGGAAAATTTAAAAATCCACAACTATTTCAAAATAGGTTCAATTGCAACTTTATTTATATAAATACATTTCTGGCATCTGAATATATATAAATCACTTTACCGAAGTCGATTTGAATCAATATTTTAGAAAATATGGCGAAAAAGGTGAAAAAATTAAAAAAATTGGCGTTTTTAAAAAAGCAAAATTCTTCGGAAACTTTAATAACCCATAACTTTTTAAAAAAGGTTCAACTGCAACTTAATTTGAAAGTACATTTCTGGCATATAAATATATATAAATCACTTTACCGAAGTCGATTTAAGTCAATATTATAGAAAATATGGCCAAAAAGGTGAAAAAATTAAAAAAATTGGAATTTTTAAGAAAGCTAAATTCTTTGGAAACTTTAATGGCCCATAACTCTTTGAAAAAAGGTTTAACTGCAACTTAATTTAAAAAGTAAATTTCTGGCATCTGAATATATATAAATCACTTTACCGAAGTCGATTTGAATCAATATTTTAGAAAATATGGCCAAAAAGGTGAAAAATTAAAAAATCATTTTTAAAAAAGCAAAATTCTTTGGAAACTTTAATAACCCATAACTCTTTCAAAAAAGGTTCAACTGCAACTTAATTTAGAAAGTAAATTTCTGGCATCTGAATATATATAAATCACTTTACCGAAGTCGATTTGAATCAATATTTTAGAAAATATGGCCTAAAAGGTGAAAAAAATTAAAAAAATTGGCATTTTTAAAAAGCTAAATTCTTTGGAAACTTTAATAACCCATAACTCTTTCAAAAAAGGTTCAACTGCAACTTAATTTGGAAAGTAAATTTCTGGCATCTGAATATATATAAATCACTTTACCGAAGTCGATTTAAGTCAATATTATAGAAAATATGACCTGGTGAAAAAATTTAAAAAAATGGCATTTTTAAAAAGAGCTAAATTCTTTGGAAACTTTAATAACCCATAACTCTTTCAAAAAAGGTTCAACTGCAACTTAATTTAGAAAGTAAATTTCTGGCATCTGAATATATATAAATCACTTTACCGAAGTCGATTTGAATCAATATTTTAGAAAATATGGCCTAAAAGGTGAAAAAATTAAAAAAAATTGGCATTTTTAAAAAAGCTAAATTCTTTGGAAACTTTAATAACCCATAACTCTTTCAAAAAAGGTTCAACTGCAACTTATTATTTAGAAAAGTAAATTTCTGGCATCTGAATATATATAAATCACTTTACCGAAGTCGATTTGAATCAATATTTTAGAAAATATGGCCTTAAAAGGTGAAAAAATTAAAAAAATTGGCATTTTTAAAAAGGCTAAATTCTTTGGAAACTTTAATAACCCATAACTCTTTCAAAAAAGGTTCAACTGCAACTTAATTGAAAGTAAATTTCTGGCATCTCAATATATATAAATCACTTTACCGAAGTCGATTTGAATCAATACTTTTAGAAAATATGGCCTAAAAGGTGAAAAAATTAAAAAAATTGGCATTTTTAAAAAGGCAAAATTATTTGGAAACTTTAATAACCCATAACTCTTTCAAAAAAGGTTCAACTGCAACTTTATTTATAAAAGTACATTTCTGGCATCTGAATATATATAAATCACTTTACCGAAGTCGATTTGAATCAATATTTTAGAAAATATGGCCTAAAAGGTGAAAAAATTAAAAAATTGGCATTTTTAAAAGGCAAAATTCTTTGGAAACTTTAATAACCCATAACTCTTTCAAAAAAGGTTCAACTGCAACTTAATTTGGAAAGTAAATTTCTGGCATCTAAATATATATAAATCACTTTACCGAAGTCGATTTGAATCAATATTTTAGAAAATATGGCCTAAAAGGTAAAAATAAAAAAAAAATTGGCATTTTTAAAAAAGGCAAAATTCTTTGGAAACTTTAATAACCCATAACTCTTTCAAAAAGGTTCATCTGAAACTTTATTTAGAAAGTAAATTTCTGGCATCTGAATATATATAAATCACTTTACCGAAGTCGATTTAATTCAATATTATAGAAAATATGACCTAAAAGGTGAAAAAATTATAAAAATTGGCATTTTTAAAAAAGCTAAATTCTTTGGAAACTTTAATAACCCATAACTCTTTCAAAAAAGGTTCAATTGCAACTTAATTTGGAAAAGTAAATTTCTGGCATCTGAATATATATAAATCACTTTACCGAAGTCGATTTGAATCAATATTTTAGAAAAAATGTCCAAAAGGTGAAAAAATTAAAAAAATTGGCATTTTTAAAAAAGCAAAATTCTTTGGAAACTTTAATAACCCATAACTCTTTCAAAAAAGGTTCAATTGCAACTTTATTTATAAAAGTACATTTCTGGCATCTGAATATATATAAATCACTTTACCGAAGTCAATTTGAATCAATATTTTAGAAAATATGTCCCAAAAAGTGAAAAAATTAAAAAAATTGGCATTTTTCAAAAAGCAAAATTCTTCGGAAAATTTAATAACCCATAACTCTTTCAAAAAAGGTTCAACTGCAACTTTATTTGGAAAGTAAATTTCTGGCATATAAATATAAATAAATCACTTTACCGAAGTCGATTTGAATCAATATTTTAGAAAATATGGCCAAAAAGGTGGAAAAATTAAAAAAAAGGCATTTTTAAAAAAGCAAAATTTTTTGGAAACTTTAATAACCCTTTAGAAAATTGGCATTTTTCAAAAAGCAAAATTCTTCGGAAACTTTAATAACCCATAACTCTTTCAAAAAAGGTTCAACTGCAACTTTATTTGGAAAGTAAATTTCTGGCATATAAATATAAATAAATCACTTTACCGAAGTCGATTTGAATCAATATTTTAGAAAATATGGCCAAAAAGGTGGAAAAATTAAAAAAATTGGCGTTTTTAAAAAAGCAAAATTCTTTGGAAACTTTAATAACCCATAACTCTTTCAAAATAGGTTCAATTGCAACTTTATTTATAAAAGTACATTTCTGGCATCTGAATATACATAAGTCACTTTACCGAAGTCGATTTGAATCAATATTTTAGAAAATATGTCCTAAAAGGTGAAAAAATTAAAAAAAATTGGCATTTTTAAAAAGGCAAAATTATTTGGATACTTTAATAACCGATAACTCTTTGAAAAAAGGTTCAACTGCAACTTAATTTGGAAAGTAAATTGTTGGCATCTCAGTATATATAAATCACTTTACCGAAGTCGATTTGAATCAATATTTTAGAAAATATGGCCTAAAAGGTGAAAAAATTATAAAAATTGGCATTTTTAAAAAAGCAAAATTCTTTGGAAACTTTAATAACCCATAACTCTTTCAAAAAAGGTTCAATTGCAACTTAATTTGGAAAGTACATTTCTGGCATCTAAATATATATAAATCACTTTACCGAAGTCGATTTGAATCAATATTTTAGAAAATATGGCCAAAAAGGTGAAAAAATTAAAAAAATTGGCGTTTTTAAAAAGCTAAATTCTTTGGAAACTTTAATAACCCATAACTCTTTCAAAATAGGTTCAACTGCAACTTTATTTATAAAAGTACATTTCTGGCATCTGAATATATATAAATCACTTTACCGAAGTCGATTTGAATCAATATTTTAGAAATTATGGCCAAAAAGGTAAAAAAATTAAAAAAATTGGCGTTTTTAAAAAAATAAAATTATTTGGAAACTTTAATAACCCATAACTCTTTCAAAAAAGGTTCAACTGCAACTTAATTTGAAAAGATCATTTCTGGCATATAAATATATGTAAATCACTTTACCGAAGTCGATTTAAGTCAATATTATAGAAAATATGACCTAAAAGGTGAAAAAATTAAAAAAAAATGGTCATTTTTCAAAAAGCAAAATTTTTTGGAAACTTTAACAACCCATAACTCTTTCAAAATAGGTTCAATTGCAACTTTATAAAAGTACATTTCTGGCATCTGAATATATATAAATCACTTTTCCGAAGTGGATTTGAATCAATATTTTAGAAAATATGTCCTAAAACGTGAAAAAATTAAAAAAATTGGCATTTTTAATAAAGCAAAATTATTTGGAAACTTTAACTCTTTCAAAAAAGGTTCAACTGCAACTTTATTTGGAAAGTACATTTCTGGCATATAAATATATATAAATCACTTTACCGAAGTCGATTTGAATCAATATTTTAGAAAATATGGCCAAAAAGTTGAAAAAATTAAAAAAATTGGCGCTTTAAAAAAGCAAAATCCTTCAAAACTAAAAAAATTATTTGGAAACTTTAATAACCCATAACTCTTTCAAAAAAGGTTCAATTGCAACTTTATTTATAAAAGTAATTTTCTGGCATCTGAATATATATAAATCACTTTACCGAAGTCGATTTGAATCAATATTTTAGAAAATATGTCCTAAAAGGTGAAACAATTAATAAAAAATGGCATTTTTAAAAAAGCAATATTCTTTGGAAACTTTAATAACCCATAACTCTTTCAAAAAAGGTTCAACTGCAACTTAATTTGGAAAGTAAATTTCTGGCATCTCAATATATATAAATCACTCTACCGAAGTCGATTTGAATCAATATTTTAGGAAATATGGCCTAAAAGGTGAAAAAATTATAAAAATTGGCATTTTTAAAAAAGCAAAATTCTTCGTAAACTTTAATAACCCATAACTCTTTCAAAAATGGTTCAACTGCAACTTAAAAAATTTGGAAACTACATTTCTGGCATCTGAATATATAGAAATCACTTTAGCGAAGTCGATTTGAATCAATATTTTTGGAAATATGGCCTAAAAGGTGAAAAAATTAAAAAAATTGGCATTTTTAAAAAAGCAAAATTCTTCGAAAACTTTAATCACCCATAACTCTTTCAAAAAAGGTTCAACTGCAACTTATTTTGGAAAGTAAATTTCTGGCATCTCAATATATATAAATCACTTTACTGAAGTCGATTTGAATCAATATTTTAGAAAATATGTCCTAAAAGGTGAAAAAATTATAAAAATTGACATTGTTAAAAGAGTTAAATTCTTTGGAAACTTTAATAACCCATAACTCTTTCAAAAAAGGTTCAACTGCAACTTTATTTAGAAAGTAAATTTCTGGCATATGAATATATATAAATCACTTTACCGAAGTCGATTTAATTCAATATTATAGAAAATATGACCTAAAAGGTGAAAAAATTATAAAAATTGGCATTTTTAAATGAGCTAAATTCTTTGGAAACTTTAATAACCCATTACTCTTTCAAAAAGGTTCATCTGCAACTTTATTTAGAAAGTAAATTTCTGGCATCTGAATATATATAAATCACTTTACCGAAGTCGATTTGAATCAATATTATAGAAAATATGGCCAAAAAGGTGAAAAAATTATAAAAATTGGCATTTTTAAAAAAGCAAAATTCTTTGGGAACTTTAATAACCCATAACTCTTTCAAAATAGGTTCAATTGCAACTTTATTTATAAAAATACATTTATGGCATCTGAATATATATAAATCACTTTACCGAAGTCGATTTGAATCAATATTTTAGAAAATATGTCCCAAAAAGTGAAAAAATTAAAAAAATTGGCATTTTTCAAAAAGCAAAATTCTTCGGAAACTTTAATAACCCATAACTCTTTCAAAAAAGGTTCAACTGCAACTTTATTTGGAAAGTAAATTTCTGACATCTCAATATATATAAATCACTTTACCGAAGTCGATTTGAAATAATATTTTAGAAAATATGGCATAAAAGGTGAAAAAATTATAAAAATTGGCATTTTTAAAAAAGCAAAATTCTTTGGAAACTTTAATAACCGATAACTCTTTCAAAAAAGGTTGAACTTCAACTAAATTTGGAAAGTAAATTTTTACCGTCTGAACATAAATAAATCATTTTACCGAAGTCGAGTTTATTCAATATTATAGAAAATATGACCTAAAAGGTGAAAAAATTATAAAAATTGGCATTTTTAAATGAGCTAAATTCTTTGGAAACTTTAATAACCCATAACTCTTTCAAAAAAGGTTCAATTGCAAATTAATTTATAAAAATACATTTCTGGCATCTGAATATATATAAATCACTTTACCGAAGTCGATTTGAATCAATATTTTAGAAAATATGTCCTAAAAGGTGAAAAAATTAAAAAAATTGGCATTTTTAATAAAGCAAAATTATTTGGAAACTTTAATAACCCATAACTCTTTCAAAAAAGGTTCAACTGCAACTTTATTTATAAAAGTATATCTCTGGCATCTCAATATATAAAAATCACTTTACCGAAGTCGATTTGAATCAATATTTTAGAAAATATGTCCTAAAAAGTGAAAAAATTAAAAATAAATGGCATTTTTCAAAAAGCAAAATTCTTTGGAAACTTTAATAACCCATAACTCTTTCAAAATAGGTTCAATGGCAACTTTTTTTATAAAAGTAAATTTCTGGCATCTGAATATATATAAATCACTTTACCGAAGTCGATTTGAATCAATATTTTAGAAAATATGTCCTAAAAGGTGAAAAAATTAAAAAAATTGGCATTTTTAATAAGGCAAAATTATTTGGAAAATTTAATAACCCATAACTCTTTTTAAAAAGGTTCAACTGCAACTTAATTTATAAAAATACATTTCTGGCATCTGAATATATATAAATCACTTTACCGAAGTGGATTTGAATCAATATTTTAGAAAATATGTCCTAAAACGTGAAAAAATTAAAAAAAATTGGCATTTTTAATAAAGCAAAATTATGTGGAAACTTTAATAACCCATAACTCTTTCAAAAAAGGTTCAACTGCAACTTTATTTATAAAAGTATATCTCTGGCATCTCAATATATAAAAATCACTTTACCGAAGTCGATTTGAATCAATATTTTAGAAAATATGGCCAAAAAGTTGAAAAAATTAAAAAAATTGGCGTTTTAAAAAAAGCTAAATTCTTTGAAAACTTTAATAACCCATAGCTCTTTCAAAACAGGTTCAATTGCAACTTTATTTATAAAAGTACATTTCTGGCATCTGAATATATATAAATCACTTTACCGAAGTCGATTTGAATCAATATTTTAGAAAATATGTCCTAAATGGTTAAAAATTAAAAAAATTGGCATTTTTAATAAGGCAAAATTATTTGGAAAATTTAATAACCCATAACTCTTTTTAAAAAGGTTCAACTGCAACTTAATTTATAAAAATACATTTCTGGCAACTGAATATATATAAATCACTTTACCGAAGTCGATTTGAATCAATATTTTAGAAAATATGGCCAAAAAGGTGAAAAAATTAAAAAAATTGGCGTTTCTAAAAAAGCAAAATTCTTTGGAAACTTTAATAACCCATAACTCTTTCAAAAAAGTTTCAACTGCAACTTAATTTGAAAAGTACATTTCTGGCATATAAATATATATAAATCACTTTACCGAAATAGATTTGAATCAATATTTCAGAAAATATGGCCAAAAAGGTGAAAAAATTAAAAAAATTGGCGTTTTAAAAAAAGCTAAATTCTTTGAAAACTTTAATAACCCATAACTCTTTCAAAAAATGTCCAATTAAAACTTTATTTGTAAAAGTACATTTCTGGCATCTGAATATATATAAATCACTTAACCGAAGTCGGTTTGAATCAATATTTTAGAAAAAAAATGTCCTAAAAATTGAAAAAATTAAAAATAAATGGCATTTTTCAAAAAGCAAAATTCTTTGGAAACTTTAATAACCCATAACTCTTTCAAAATAGGTTCAATTGCAACTTTATTTATAAAAATACATTTTTGGAATCTGAATATATATAAATCACTTTACCGAAGTCGATTTGAATCAATATTTTAGAAAATATGTCCCAAAAAAATTAAAAAAATTGGCATTTTTCAAAAAGAAAAATTCTTCGGAAACTTTAATAACCCATAACTCTTTCAAAAAAGGTTCAACTGCAACTTTATTTGGAAAGTAAATTTCTGACATCTCAATATATATAAATCACTTTACCGAAGTCGATTTGAAATAATATTTTAGAAAATATGGCATAAAAAGTGAAAAAATTAAAAAAATTGGCATTTTTCAAAAAGAAGAATTCTTCGGAAACTTTAATAACCCATAACTCTTTCAAAAAAGGTTCAACTGCAACTTTATTTGGAAAGTAAATTTCTGGCATCTAAATATATATAAATCACTTTACCGAAGTCGATTTGAATCAATATTTTAGAAAATATGGCCAAAAAGTTGAAAAAATTAAAAAAATTGGCGCTTTAAAAAAAGCAAAATCCTTCGAAAACTTCGAAAAAATTAAATTATTTGGAAACTTTAATAACCCATAACTCTTTCAAAAAAGGTTCAACTGCAACTTAGTTTGAAAAGTTCATTTCTGGCATATAAATATATGTAAATCACTTTACCCAAGTCGATTTAAGTCAATATTATAGAAAATATGACCTAAAAGGTGAAAAAATTATAAAAATTGGCATTTTTAAGTGAGCTAAATTCTTTGGAAACTTTAATAACCCATAACTCTTTCAAAAAGGTTCATCTGCAACTTTATTTAGAAAGTAAATTTCTGGCATCTGAATATATATAAATCACTTTACCGAAGTCGATTTAAATTAATATTTTAGAAAATATGGCCTAAAAGGTGAAAAAAATTAAAAAAATTGGCATTTTTCAAAAGAAAATTCTTCGGAAACTTTAATAACCCATAACTCTTTCAAAAAAGGTTCAACTGCAACTTTATTTGAAAAGTAAATTTCTGACATCTCAATATATATAAATCATTTTACCGAAGTGGATTTGAAATAATATTTTAGAAAATATGGCATAAAAAGTGAAAAAATTATAAAAATCGGCATTTTTAAAAAAACAAAACTCTTTGGAAACTTTAATAACCGATAACTCTTTCAAAAAAGGTTCAACTTCAACTTAATTTGGAAAGTAAATTTTTACCGTCTGAACATATATAAATCACTTTACCGAAATCGAGTTTATTCAATATTTTAGAAAATATGGCCAAAAGGTAAAAAATTAATTAAAATTGTCATTTTAAAAAAGCAAAATTCTTTGGAAAATTTAATAGCCCATAACTCTTTCAAAAAAGGTTCAATTGCAAATTAATTTGGAAAATAAATTTCTCACATCTGTATATATATAAATCACTTTACCGAAGTCGATTTGAATCAATATTTTAGAAAATATGTCCTAAAAGGTGAAAAATTTAAAAAAAAATGGTCATTTTCAAAAAGCAAAATTCTTTGGAAACTTTAACAACCCATAACTCTTTCAAAATAGGTTCAATTGCAAAAGTTCATTTCTGGCATCTGAACATATATAAATCACTTTTCCGAAGTCGATTTGAATCAATATTTTAGAAAATATGTCCTAAAAGGTGAAAAAATTAAAAAATTGGTTGAAAGCATTCTTTGAAACTAAAGCAAAATTAATAACCCATAACTCTTTCAAAAAAGGTTCAACTGCTACTTAATTTAGAAAGTAAATTTCTGGCATCTCAATATATATAAATCACTTTACCGAAGTCGATTTGAATCAATATTTTAGAAAATATGGCCAAAAAGGTGAAAAAATTAAAAAATTGGCGTTTTTAAAAAGGCTAAATTCTTTGGAAACTTTAATAACCCATAGCTCTTTCAAAACAGGTTCAATTGCAACTTAATTTGGAAAGTACATTTCTGGCATCTGAATATATATAAATCATTTTACCGAAGTCGATTTTAATCAATATTATAGAAAATATGGCCAAAAAGGTGAAAAAATTATAAAAATTGGCATTTTTAAAAAAGCAAAATTCTTTGGGAACTTTAATAACCCATAACTCTTTCAAAAAATGTTCAATTGCAACTTTATTTATAAAAATACATTTATGGCATCTGAATATATATAAATCACTTTACCGAAGTCGATTTGAATCAATATTTTAGAAAATATGTCCCAAAAAGTGAAAAAATTAAAAAAATTGGCATTTTTCAAAAAGCAAAATTCTTTGGAAACTTTAATAACCCATAACTCTTTCAAAAAAGGTTCAACTTCAACTTAATTTGGAAAGTAAATTTTTACCGTCTGAACATATATAAATCACTTTACCGAAGTCGATTTGAAATAATATTTTAGAAAATATGGCATAAAAAGTGAAAAAATTATAAAAATCGGCATTTTTAAAAAAGCAAAATTCTTTGGAAACTTTAATAACCGATAACTCTTTCAAAAAAGGTTCAACTTCAACTTAATTTGGAAAGTAAATTTTTACCGTCTGAACATATATAAATCACTTTACCGAAATCGAGCTTATTCAATATTTTAGAAAATATGGCCAAACAGGTAAACAAATTAATTAAAATTGTCATTTTTAAAAAAGCAAAATTCTTTGGAAAATTTAATAGCCCATAACTCTTTCAAAAAAGGTTCAATTGCAAATTAATTTGGAAAATAAATTTCTCACATCTGTATATATATAAATCACTTTACCGAAGTCGATTGAATCAATATTTTAGAAAATATTTCCTAAAATGTGAAAAAATTAAAAAAAAATGGTCATTTTCAAAAAGCAAAATTCTTTGGAAACTTTAACAACCCATAACTCTTTCAAAAAAGGTTCAACTGCTACTTAATTTGGTAAGTAAATTTCTGGCATCTGAATATATATAAATCACTTTACCGAAGTCGATTTGAATCAATATTTTAGAAAATATTTCCCAAAAAGTGAAAAAATTAAAAAAATTGGCATTTTTCAAAAAGAAAAATTCTTCGGAAACTTTAATAACCCATAACTCTTTCAAAAAAGGTTCAACTGCAACTTTATTTGGAAAGTAAATTTTTGACATCTCAATATATATAAATCACTTTACCGAAGTCGATTTAAAATAATATTTTAGAAAATATGGCATAAAAAGTGAAAAAATTAAAAAAATTGCATTTTTCAAAAAGAAGAATTCTTCGGAAACTTTAATAACCCATAAATCTTTCAAAAAAGGTTCAACTGCAACTTTATTTGAAAAGTAAATTTCTGACATCTCAATATATATAAATCACTTTACCGAAGTGGACTTGAAATAATATTTTAGAAAATATGGCATAAAAAGTGAAAAAATTATAAAAATCGGCATTTTTAAAAAAACAAAACTCTTTGGAAACTTTAATAACCGATAACTCTTTCAAAAAAGGTTCAACTTCAACTTAATTTGGAAAGTAAATTTTTACCGTCTGAACATATATAAATCACTTTACCGAAATCGAGTTTATTCAATATTTTAGAAAATATGGCCAAACAGGTAAACAAATTAATTAAAATTGTCATTTTTAAAAAAGCAAAATTCTTTGGAAAATTTAATAGCCCATAACTCTTTCAAAAAAGGTTCAATTGCAAATTAATTTGGAAAATAAATTTCTCACATCTGTATATATATAAATCACTTCACCGAAGTCGATTGAATCAATATTTTAGAAAATATTTCCTAAAATGTGAAAAATTTAAAAAAAAATGGTCATTTTCAAAAAGCAAAATTCTTTGGAAACTTTAACAACCCATAACTCTTTCAAAATAGGTTCAATTGCAAAGTACATTTCTGGCATCTGAACATATATAAATCACTTTTCCGAAGTCGATTTGAATCAATATTTTAGAAAATATGTCCTAAAACGTGAAAAAATTAAAAAAATTGGCATTTTTAATAAAGCAAAATTATTTCAAAAAAGGTTCAACTGCTACTTAATTTAGAAAGTAAATTTCTGGCATCTCAATATATATAAATCACTTTACCGAAGTCGATTTGAATCAATATTTTAGAAAATATGGCCAAAAAGGTGAAAAAATTAAAAAATTGGCGTTTTTAAAAAGGCTAAATTCTTTGGAAACTTTAATAACCCATAGCTCTTTCAAAACAGGTTCAATTGCAACTTAATTTGGAAAGTACATTTCTGGCATCTGAATATATATAAATCATTTTACCGAAGTCGATTTTAATCAATATTTTAGAAAATATGTCCTAAAAGGTGAAAAATTTAAAAAAATTGGCATTTTTAATAAGGCAAAATTATTTGGAAAATTTAATAACCCATAACTCTTTCAAAAAAGGTCCAATTGCAACTTTATTTGTAAAAGTACATTTCTGGCATCTGAATATATATAAATCACTTAACCGAAGTCGATTTGAATCAATATTTTAGAAAATATGTCCTAAAAGGTGAAAAAATTAAAAAAAATGGCATTTTTTAAAAAAGCAAAATTCTTTGGAAACTTTAATAACCCATAACTCTTTCAAAATAGGTTAAATTGCAACTTTTTTGTAAAAATACATTTCTGGCATCTGAATATATATAAATCACTTTACCGAAGTCGATTTGAATCAATATTTTAGAAAATATGGCCAAAAAGTTGAAAAAATTAAAAAAATTGGCATTTTTCAAAAAGAAAAATTTTTCGGAAACTTTCATAACCCATAACTCTTTCAAAAAAGGATCAACTGCAACTTTATTTGGAAAGTAAATTTCTGACATCTCAATATATATAAATCACTTTACCGAAGTCGATTTGAGATAATATTTTAGAAAATATGGCCAAAAAGGTAAACAAATTAATAAAAATTGTCATTTTTAAAAAAGCAAAATTCTTTGGAAAATTTAATAGCCCATAACTCTTTCAAAAAAGGTTCAATTGCAAATTAATTTGGAAAAAAAATTTCTCACATATATATATATATATATAAATCACTTTACCGAAGTCGATTTGAATCAATATTTTAGAAAATATTTCCTAAAAGGTAAAAAAATTAAAAAAAAATGGTCATTTTTCAAAAAGCAAAATTCTTTGGAAACTTTAACAACCCATAACTCTTTTAAAAAAGGTCCAATTAAAACTTTATTTGTAAAAGTACATTTCTGGCATCTAAATATATATAAATCACTTAACCGATGTCGATTTGAATCAATATTTTAGAAAATATGTCCTAAAAAGTGAAAAAATTAAAAATAAATGGCATTTTTCAAAAAGCAAAATTCTTTGGAAACTTTAATAACCCATAACTCTTTCAAAATAGGTTCAATTGCAACTTTATTTATAAAAATACATTTTTGGCATCTGAATATGTATAAATCACTTTACCGAAGTCGATTTGAATCAATATTTTAGAAAATATGTCCTAAAACGTGAAAAAATTAAAAAAATTGGCATTTTTCAAAAAGCAAAATTCTTTGGAAATTTTAATAACCCATAACTCTTTCAAAATAGGTTAAATTTCAACTTTATTTATAAAAGTACATCTCTGGCATCTCAATATATAAAAATCACTGTTATAGTGGGCGGGAATGTAATCCTGGGGTCCTAGGGTGTGTGATCCCTGTGGTAATGAGCGGCGAAGAATCCGCTGCTCGTCGCTGTTGAGTTGAGTGGTCAGCTGCTGTTATATGTCCGCTGCTGTTGTATGTACGTATGTACATACGTTGATGAGCTGCGGAGTGAGGGGGGTAGTGGAGTTGGTAAAACAATACGCTGGGTTGCACTTGTTTTAATATTTTGTCCCTTTATTTTGACACTTTCTTTGTGGGGCACAAGAGTATGTGCAAGCTTTTTCTTTTATATGTTGAAAACAATAGCTAGCCGGGGGTGACTTGCGAGATTTCTTTTTACATATTAGCTTAATTAGCGATGGTCAACTCCACGATAGCCGATCGTCGGGTATCGATACTATCGATGAGGAGTATCGTGTGGAGCAGCCGGATCAGCTGCTCGGCGTTGCCATCTGACGCAAACATCCCGGCCCCCTTGCAACGTTGTTGCAAAGAATGACCCTCCTGGATTGGGGGCGACCGGTGTTGGGTGTAGTTGCCGTCGTCTTACTCCTGCTGCCTTGGGGTACAGGGGAAGCGGTAAGCTTCGCAGCAGTCTTCCGCTGGCAGTGCGATCGGCATCGGGGCGGGTTCCGAGACTTAGAAGGCCGCAGGTGGGACTCTACCGACTCAAAGTGCAATAATGAGTGGTGATCTCCTCCACACTTGCGACATCCCTGGCGAGTCCGGCATGATGTCCCTGAATGCTGATGGGCAAGACAATTCGGGCAGTACCGATTGGCGAGTACAACCCGAAGCCTCTTCTCCGCAGTCAGCTGCAGGAATCGCTGACATTGACGGAGAGCGTGGAATCCCTTACAGGCTCGGCACCGAAAGTTGTTGGGCTGGTCCTCAGGCGCCATATTGAGGGTCGTAGAGGGGGTGCCCTTGGGATCGCCTTCCTGGCGACGACAGCGCCGATTCCTTTTGGTCGTAGAGGTTGTCTGAGGCACTCGTGGAATCGCTGGAGGCAGGAATTGCTCAGATGCGAGAGCATCTCCGGACTTTGGAGAGCAGTGAGTAGGATTGGCTCTCATCTCGGTGGGCCGTTGCTGTCGAGGACTCGCGTTGACAAGAGTGATGCGAGCAGAGAGCGATGCGATCGACTTTGCCTTGGAACGGGGGATCGGACCCGTGAGAACCCAGCCGAAAATAGTCTCTTGTCCGAGCAGAGTTCCGCAGAGATTTGGTTTAAATCCTCCCAATAGAATAGACGGAAGGATATCCGATCCTATCAGGAGATCAATCTCTGAGCTTCGGCAGAAGGATGGGTCTGCCCACTTTAGGTGTGGGAGATTATGGAAAACGCCGTGGGGTATCCTCGTTGACGGAAGGTCTCCAGCGAGGTGTGGGAGCACATAGGCTGTTGCATCAATGCGCACATTGGGCTTAAGAGGGGACCCAATCTGGAAGCCACACGCTTTGTGTGATTGGGCCTCAGTCCTCTGACTCAAGCCGGACACTTGAGCCAGAACTGGCTGGAAAGGCAACTGGATTGAGTTGCTGAGTCGCTCGGAAATAAAAGTCGCTTCGGATCCAGAATCGAGCAACGCGCGAGCGGGGTATGTCACACCTGCGTGACATATGTGGACAATGGCAGTGCCCAAGAGGACTCCTCGCGTGTTGGTAGCAAAAAAGCTTTGCACAGTGTTGGAAGTAGTGGACTGTATGTTGGACAGAGGATGATCCGGAGCGCTTGAGGCAGCGAGAACGGTTGAAGTGGAGAGAGGTCGCGACTCGGAGCTGAGACGTCGCGATGCAGAAGGGTATTGTGTCGCCGTGTACAGACATAGCAGCTATGCTGACTGGGACAGTCACGGACTTGGTGACTGCGGGCGAAACAATTACTACATAACCCGCTTCGAGTTATGAATGTCGACCTCTGTTGGACCGACATCTGCAGGAACTTGGTGCAGACACGCACGGGGTGATTCTCTTTGGAGCAGAGATCACATTTTGGAGCCGCTAACCTGATGATGGATCTGTAGGAGTGTATCCGATCCGGTCCTGAGCTTCTTGGAGTGGCCTTGGAATGGCTGGCTCCTAGGGGCTGACGGTTCGAGACGGGCGATATGACATCCTCGATGGATTCAAGAGTGAGATATCGTTCTCCGAGGAATCTGTCCATCTCTTGCCAGGTGGGGATGTCATATTTCCTCAATAAGCTGTGCTCCCAAAGGGCAAGGGTCGCCTTAGGAAGCTTGGAGGAGCAAAGAAATATAAGGAGACAATCCCAGTTGTCTGTGGAGACGTTAGAGTGTTCTAACGCTGTCAGACAACCGTGGATTGTGCTCTGTAGTCCTTTGAGTGTATCTGCAGTCTCTGAGGTAACTGGAGATAGGTTGAAAAGGGTTTTAAGCTGACTATTAACCAATAGCCGCTTATTTTCAAACCTTTCAGAGAGAGCGGCCCACGCTGAACAGAAGCCGTCGTTAGTCAGCGGAGATCGTGCTACAATTGCCTTGGCCTCGGCACTTGTTTTGGCGTTCAAATGGAACAGCTGTTCTACGGCAGTCAACTGAGGGTTGTTGATGTAGATCGCCGTGAAAAGGTCTCGGAACGTGGGCCATTTGGTGTAATCCCCGTGAAACACCTCAATGTCGCAGGGGGGTAGTCGACAGCCAGTGGAAAAGGCAGCTATAGGAGCGGGAGGAGCTGCAGGACGGAGCAGAGTAGATGCATCGTCAATCTGCTGACTTAGCATGGCAACACACTGCTCATATATGCTGTAGCAGTGGTCGTAGGTCGACTCCATGGCCAAAACATCATCGCTCAGTTCCTTAGGATTGAGAACCCGAGAGCAACGCTTGTACTCAGACTCAACTTTGTGCCACAAGGATTTAATGTGGTCACGGCGGACTTGGAGGGTGTAGAGAGTAGAAGTTCCTCTCGAGGGTCTGTTGAGTCGATCATTAAACTTAATAAGTTTTCTTGCGATGGAATTGAAGTCGGAAAGGGCCATGACAGTGACTTAAGAGCGCAGCAGCGGAATGGGTCTTGTCGTTAAGACGAGAAGACGACGGGCTTGGGACAGGCAAATTGAGGCCTGCTGGAATGGGCGATATAAAGAATCGCCTGACACTGTGTGGTGCAACAGATGAAGTTCGTCGGAGTGATGATTTGTCACCGATGGGCATCTGGTGCTAGCACGACCGAAAAAACAGTGTATTACCGATTCACAGTGCCCAGGTGGATCTAATTAGATATCCACAGGTGTAGAATAACACAGTTGGATAAGCAAAAAAAACACAAACAAATGCTTGCTTATCTTTTAAGCTGACTATTAACCAATAGCCGCTTATTTTCAAACCTTTCAGAGAGAGCGGCCCACGCTGAACAGAAGCCGTCGTTAGTCAGCGGAGATCGTGCTACAATTGCCTTGGCCTCGCCACTTGTTTTGGCGTTCAAATGGAACAGCTGTTCTACGGCAGTCAACTGAGGGTTGTTGATGTAGATCGCCGTGAAAAGGTCTCGGAACGTGGGCCATTTGGAGTAATCCCCGTGGAACACCTCAATGTCGCAGGGGGGTAGTCGACAGCCAGTGGAAATGGCAACTGTAGGAGAGGGAGGAGCTGCAGGGCGGAGCAGAGTAGATGCATCGTCAATCTGCTGGCTTAGCATGGCAACACCCTGCTCATAGATGCTGTAGCAGTGGTCGTAGGTCGACTCCATGGCCAAAACATCATCGCTCAGTTCCTTAGGATTGAGAACCCGAGAGCAACGCTCGTACTCAGACTCAACTTTGTGCCACAAGGATTTAATGTGGTCACGGCGGACTTGGAGGGTGTAGAGAGTAGAAGTTCCTCTCGAGGGTCTGTTGAGTCGATCATTAAACTTAATAAGTTTTCTTGCGATGGAATTGAAGTCGGAAAGGGCCATGACAGTGACTTAAGAGCGCAGCAGCGGAATGGGTCTTGTCGTTAAGACGAGAAGACGACGGGCTTGGGACAGGCAAATTGAGGCCTGCTGGAATGGGCGATATAAAGAATCGCCTGACACTGTGTGGTGCAACAGATGAAGTTCGTCGGAGTGATGATTTGTCACCGATGGGCATCTGGTGCTAGCACGACCGAAAAAACAGTGTATTACCGATTCACAGTGCCCAGGTGGATCTAATTAGATATCCACAGGTGTAGAATAACACAGTTGGATAAGCAAAAAAAACACAAACAAATGCTTGCTTATCTTTAAAGTTGGACGTTAGTGCGTGAGTGAACAGCGCAAAGAAGACAAGCTGATAACGGACGGCCGGTCAGCAACTACACATACAAAACCACACACAGACGTATTGAGACGTATGCTTGTATATATGTATGTATGTATAGCTGTAATTCGGCTCAGCTGTAACTTCTTGCCGAGGACGTTCAACTTTGCGTTTCGTTTTGTTTTTATGGATTTAAAAACAAACGCGAGACAGTTGATCTTTTAGAAGAAATTACACTTGTACTTATCTGGATATAAGCTTTAAGATTCCCGCGGTGCGAGCCGGTAAAGACGAAAGGATATTCGTCCCGAAAGGATATTCTATCGAAAGGATATTCGATCCGGCTCGAAGGACCAAATGTTATAGTGGGCGGGAATGTAATCCTGGGGTCCTAGGGTGTGTGATCCCTGTGGTAATGAGCGGCGAAGAATCCGCTGCTCGTCGCTGTTGAGTTGAGTGGTCAGCTGCTGTTATATGTCCGCTTCTGTTGTATGTACGTATGTACATACGTTGATGAGCTGCGGAGTGAGGGGGGTAGTGGAGTTGGTAAAACAATACGCTGGGTTGCACTTGTTTTAATATTTTGTCCCTTTATTTTGACACTTTCTTTGTGGGGCACAAGAGTATGTGCAAGCTTTTTCTTTTATATGTTGAAAACAATAGCTAGCCGGGGGTGACTTGCGAGATTTCTTTTTACATATTAGCTTAATTAGCGATGGTCAACTCCACGATAGCCGATCGTCGGGTATCGATACTATCGATGAGGAGTATCGTGTGGAGCAGCCGGATCAGCTGCTCGGCGTTGCCATCTGACGCAAACAATCCCTTTACCGAAGTCGATTTGAATCAATATTTTAGAAAATATGGCCAAAAAGGTGAAAAAAATAAAAAAATTGGCGTTTTTAAAAAAGCTAAATTCTTTGGAAACTTTAATAACCTATAGCTCTTTCGAAATAGGTTCAATTGCAATTTTATTTATAAAAGTACATTTCTGGCATCTGAATATATAAAAATCACTTTACCGAAGTCGATTTGAATCAATATTTTAGAAAATATGTCCTAAAAGGTGAAAAAATTAAGAAAAATTGGCATTTTTCAAAAAGCAAAATTCTTCGGAAAGTTTAATAACCCATAACTCTTTCAAAAAAGGTCCAATTGCAACTTTTTTTGTAAAAATGCATTTCTGGCATCTGAATATATATAAATCACTTAACCGAAGTCGATTTGAATCAGTATTTTAGAAAATATGTCATAAAAAGTGAAAAAATTAAAAAAAAAATGGCATTTTTCAAAAAGCAAAATTCTTTGGAAACTTTGATAACCGATAACTCTTTCAAAATAGGTTCAATTGCAACTTTCTTTTAAAAATACATTTCTAGCATCTGAATATATATAAATCACTTTACCGAAGTCGATTTGAATCAATACTTTAGAGAATATGTCCTAAAAGGTGAAAAAATAAAAAAAATTGGCATTTTTAAAAAGGCAAAATTATTTTGAAACTTCAATAACCGATAACTCTTTCAAAAAAGTTTCAACTGCAACTTAATTTGAAAAGTACATTTCTGGCATAAAAATATATATAAATCACTTTACCGAAGTCGATTTGAATCAATATTTTAGAAAATATGGCCAAAAAGGTGAAAAAATTAAAAAATTTGGCGTTTTTAAAAAAGCAAAATTCTTTGGAAACTTTAATAACCCATAACTCTTTCAAAATAGGTTCAATTGCAACTTTACTTATAAAAATACATTTTTGGCATCTGAATATATATAAATCACTTTACCGAAGTCGATTTGAATCAATATTTTAGAAAATATGTCCCAAAAAGTGAAAAAATTAAAAAAATTGGCATTTTTGAAAAACCAAAATTCTTCGGAAACTTTAATAACCCATAAATCTTTCAAAAAAGGTTCAACTGCAACTTTATTTGGAAACTACATTTCTGGCATATAAATATATATAAATCACTTTACCGAAGTCGATTTGAAATAATATTTTAGAAAATATGGCATAAAAGGTGAAAAATTTTAAAAATCGGCATTTTTAAAAAAGCAAAATTCTTTGGAAACTTTAATAGCCGATAACTCTTTCAAAAAATGTTCAACTGCAACTTAATTTGGAAAGTAAATTTCTGGCATCTGAATATATATAAATCACTTTACCGCAGTCGATTTGAATCAATATTTTAGAAAATATGGCCAAAAGGTGAAAAATTATAAAAATCGGCATTTTTATAAAAGCAAAATTCTTTGGAAACTTTAATAACCGATAACTCTTTCAAAAAAGGTTCAACTTCAACTTAATTTGGAAAGTAATTTTCTGGCATCTGAATATATATAAATCACTTTACCGAAGTCGATTTGAATCAATATTTTAGAAAATATGGCCAAAAAGGTGAAAAAATTAAAAAAAAAAATGGTAATTTTTCAAAAAGCAAATTTCTTTGGAAACTTTAACAACCCATAACTCTTTTAAAATAGGTTCAATTGCAACTTTATTTATAAAAGTAAATTTCTGGCATCTGAATATATATAATTCACTTTACCGAAGTCGATTTGAATCAATATTTTAGAAAATATGGCCAAAAAGGTGAAAAAATTAAAAAAATTGGCGTTTTTAAAAAAGCTAAATTCTTTGGAAACTTTAATAACCCATAGCTCTTTCAAACAGGTTTAATTGCAACTTTATTTATAAAAGTACATTTCTGGCATCTGAATATATATAAATCACTTTACCGAAGTCGATTTGAATCAATATTTTAGAAAATATGTCCTAAAAGGTGAAAAAATTAAAAAAATTGGCATTTTTAATAAGGCAAAATTATTTGGAAAATTTAATAACCCATAACTCTTTCAAAAAAGGTCCAATTGCAACTTTATTTGTAAAAGTACATTTCTGGCAACTGAATATATATAAATCACTTAACCGAAGTCGATTTGAATCAATATTTTAGAAAATATGTCCCAAAAAGTGAAAAAATTAAAAACATTGGCATTTTTCAAAAAGCAAAATTCTTCGGAAAGTTTAATAACCCATAACTCTTTCAAAAAAGGTTCAACTGCAACTTTATTTGGAAAGAAAATTTCTGACATCTCAATATATATAAATCACTTTACCGAAGTCGATTTGAAATAATATTTTAGAAAATATGGCATAAAAGGTGAAAAAATTATAAAAATTGGCATTTTTTAAAAAACAAAATTCTTTGGAAACTTTAATAACCGATAACTCTTTCAAAAAAGGTTCAACTGCAACTTAATTTGGAAAGTAAATTTTTACCGTCTGAACATATATAAATCACTTTACCGAAGTCGAGTTTATTCAATATTTTAGAAAATATGGCCAAAAAGGTAAACAAATTAATAAAAATTGTCATTTTTAAAAAACCAAAAATCTTTGGAATCTTTAATAGACCATAACTCGTTCAATAAAGGTTCAATTGCAAATTAATTTGGAAAATAAATTTCTCACATCCGAATATATATAAATCACTGTACCGAAGTCGATTTGAATCAATATTTTAGAAAATATGGCATAAAAGGTGAAAAAATTATAAAAATTGGCATTTTTTAAAAAACAAAATACTTTGGAAACTTTAACAACCCATAACTCTTTCAAAATAGGTTCAATTGCAACTTTGTTTATAAAAGTACATTTCTGGCATCTGAATATATATAAATCACTTTTCCGAAGTGGATTTGAATCAATATTTTAGAAAATATGTCCTAAAACGTGAAAAATTTAAAAAATTGGCATTTTTAATAAAGCAAAATTATTTGGAAACTTTAATAACCCATAACTCTTTCAAAAAAGGTTCAACTGCAACTTAATTTAGAAAGTAAATTTCTGGCATCTGAATATATATAAATCACTTTACCGAAGTAAAATTAATTTCTCACATCTGAGTATATAAAAATCACTTTACCGAAGTCGATTTGAATCAATATTTTAGAAAATGTGTCCTAAAAGGTGAAAAATTTAAAAAAAAATGGTCATTTTTCAAAAAGCAAAATTCTTTGGAAACTTTAACAACCCATAACTCTTTCAAAATAGGTTCAATTGCAACTTTATTTATAAAAGTACTTTTTTGGCATCTGAGTATATATAAATCACTTTTCCGAAGTGTATTTGAATCAATATTTTAGAAAATATGTCCTAAAACGTGAAAAAATTAAAAAATTGGCATTTTTAATAAAGCAAAATTATTTGGAAACTTTAATAACCCATAACTCTTTCAAAAAAGGTTCAACTGCAACTTAATTTAGAAAGTAAATTTCTGGCATCTGAATATATATAAATCACTTTACCGAAGTAAAATTAATTTCTCACATCTGAATATATATAAATCACTTTACCGAAGTCGATTTGAATCAATATTTTAGAAAATGTGTCCTAAAAGGTGAAAAATTTAAAAAAAAATGGTCATTTTTCAAAAAGCAAAATTCTTTGGAAACTTTAATAACCCATAGCTCTTTCAAACAGGTTTAATTGCAACTTTATTTATAAAAGTACATTTCTGGCATCTGAATATATATAAATCACTTTACCGAAGTCGATTTGAATCAATATTTTAGAAAATATGTCCTAAAACGTGAAAAAATTAAAAAAATTGGCATTTTTAATAAAGCAAAATAATTTGGAAACTTTAATAACCCATAACTCTTTCAAAAAAGGTTCAACTGCAACTTAATTTGGAAAGTAAATTTCTGGCATCTGAATATATATAAATCACTTTACCGAAGTCGATTTGAATCAATATTTTAGAAAATATGGCCAAAAAGGTGAAAAAATTAAAAAAATTGGCGTTTTTAAAAAAGCTAAATTCTTTGGAAACTTTAATAACCCATAGCTCTTTCAAACAGGTTTAATTGCAACTTTATTTATAAAAGTACATTTCTGGCATCTGAATATATATAAATCACTTTACCGAAGTCGATTTGAATCAATATTTTAGAAAATATGTCCTAAAAGGTGAAAAATTTAAAAAAATTGGCATTTTTAATAAGGCAAAATTATTTGGAAAATTTAATAACCTATAACTCTTTCAAAAAAGGTCCAATTGCAACTTTATTTGTAAAAGTACATTTCTGGCATCTGAATATATATAAATCACTTAACCGAAGTCGATTTGAATCAATATTTTAGAAAATATGTCCCAAAAAGTGAAAAAATTAAAAAAATTGGCATTTTTCAAAAAGCAAAATTATTTGGAAACTTTAATAACCTATAACTCTTTCAAAAAAGGTTCAACTGCAACTTAATTTGAAAAGTAAATTTCTGGCATCTGAATATATATAATTCACTTTACCGAAGTCGATTTGAAAAAATTTTTCAGAAAATATGGCCAAAAAGGTGAAAAATTATAAAAATCGGCATTTTTATAAAAGCAAAATTCTTTGGAAACTTTAATAACCGATAACTCTTTCAAAAAGGGTTCAACTTCAACTTAATTTGGAAAGTAAATTTCTGGCATCTCAATATATATAAATCACTGTACCGAAGTCGATTTGAATCAATATTTTAGAAAATATGTCCTAAAAGGTGAAAAAATTAAAAAAAAATGGTAATTTTTCAAAAAGCAAAATTCTTTGGAAACTTTAACAACCCATAACTCTTTCAAAATAGGTTCAATTGCAACTTTATTTATAAAAGTACATTTCTGGCATCTGAATATATATAAATCACTTTTCCGAAGTGGATTTGAATCAATATTTTAGAAAATATGTCCTAAAACGTGAAAAAATTAAAAAAATTGGCATTTTTAATAAAGCAAAATAATTTGGAAACTTTAATAACCCATAACTCTTTCAAAAAAGGTTCAACTGCAACTTAATTTGGAAAGTAAATTTCTGGCATCTGAATATATATAAATCACTTTACCGAAGTCGATTTGAATCAATATTTTAGAAAATATGGCCAAAAAGGTGAAAAATTTAAAAAAATTGGCGTTTTTAAAAAAGCTAAATTCTTTGGAAACTTTAATAACCCATAGCTCTTTCAAACAGGTTTAATTGCAACTTTATTTATAAAAGTACATTTCTGGCATCTGAATATATATAAATCACTTTACCGAAGTCGATTTGAATCAATATTTTAGAAAATATGACCTAAAAGGTGAAAAATTTAAAAAAATTGGCATTTTTAATAAGGCAAAATTATTTGGAAAATTTAATAACCTATAACTCTTTCAAAAAAGGTCCAATTGCAACTTTATTTGTAAAAGTACATTTCTGGCATCTGAATATATATAAATCACTTAACCGAAGTCGATTTGAATCAATATTTTAGAAAATATGTCCCAAAAAGTGAAAAAATTAAAAAAATTGGCATTTTTCAAAAAGCAAAATTATTTGGAAACTTTAATAACCTATAACTCTTTCAAAAAAGGTTCAACTGCAACTTAATTTGAAAAGTAAATTTCTGGCATCTGAATATATATAATTCACTTTACCGAAGTCGATTTGAAAAAATTTTTCAGAAAATATGGCCAAAAAGGTGAAAAATTATAAAAATCTGCATTTTTATAAAAGCAAAATTCTTTGGAAACTTTAATAACCGATAACTCTTTCAAAAAGGGTTCAACTTCAACTTAATTTGGAAAGTAAATTTCTGGCATCTCAATATATATAAATCACTGTACCGAAGTAGATTTGAATCAATATTTTAGAAAATATGTCCTAAAAGGTGAAAAAATTAAAAAAAAATGGTAATTTTTCAAAAAGCAAAATTCTTTGGAAACTTTAACAACCCATAACTCTTTCAAAATAGGTTCAATTGCAACTTTATTTATAAAAGTACATTTCTGGCATCTGAATATATATAAATCACTTTTCCGAAGTGGATTTGAATCAATATTTTAGAAAATATGTCCTAAAACGTGAAAAAATTAAAAAAATTGGCATTTTTAATAAAGCAAAATAATTTGGAAACTTTAATAACCCATAGCTCTTTCAAACAGGTTTAATTGCAACTTTATTTATAAAAGTACATTTCTGGCATCTGAATATATATAAATCACTTTACCGAAGTCGATTTGAATCAATATTTTAGAAAATATGTCCTAAAAGGTGAAAAATTTAAAAAAATTGGCATTTTTAATAAGGCAAAATTATTTGGAAAATT
The DNA here is from genome assembly GCA_018150725.1 of Drosophila quadrilineata. Taxonomy (NCBI): domain Eukaryota; kingdom Metazoa; phylum Arthropoda; class Insecta; order Diptera; family Drosophilidae; genus Drosophila; species Drosophila quadrilineata. The sequence continues at coordinate 31,228 of JAECWN010000419.1, read as the reverse complement.
TAATAACCTATAACTCTTTCAAAAAAGGTCCAATTGCAACTTTATTTGTAAAAGTACATTTCTGGCATCTGAATATATATAAATCACTTAACCGAAGTCGATTTGAATCAATATTTTAGAAAATATGTCCCAAAAAGTGAAAAAATTAAAAAAATTGGCATTTTTCAAAAAGCAAAATTCTTCGGAAAGTTTAATAACCCATAACTCTTTCAAAAAAGGTTTAACTGCAACTTTATTTGGAAAGAAAATTTCTGACATCTCAATATATATAAATCACTTTACCGAAGTCGATTTGAAATAATATTTTAGAAAATATGGCATAAAAGGTGAAAAAATTATAAAAATTGGCATTTTTAAAAAAGCAAAATTCTTTGGAAACTTTAATAACCGATAACTCTTTCAAAAAAGGTTCAACTGCAACTTAATTTGGAAAGTAAATTTTTACCGTCTGAACATATATAAATCACTTTACCGAAGTCGAGTTTATTCAATATTTTAGAAAATATGGCCAAAAAGGTAAAAAAATTAATATAAATTGTCATTTTTAAAAAACCAAAATTCTTTGGAATCTTTAATAGACCATAACTCGTTCAATAAAGGTTCAATTGCAAATTAATTTGGAAAATAAATTTCTCACATCCGAATATATATAAATCACTGTACCGAAGTCGATTTGAATCAATATTTTAGAAAATATGTCCTAAAAGGTGAAAAAATTAAAAAAAAATGGTCATTTTTCAAAAAGCAAAATTCTTTGGAAACTTTAACAACCCATAACTCTTTCAAAATAGGTTCAATTGCAACTTTGTTTATAAAAGTACATTTCTGGCATCTGAATATATATAAATCACTTTTCCGAAATGGATTTGAATCAATATTTTAGAAAATATGTCCTAAAACGTGAAAAAATTAAAAAATTGGCATTTTTAATAAAGCAGAATTATTTGGAAACTTTAATAACCCATAACTCTTTCAAAAAAGGTTCAACTGCAACTTAATTTGGAAAGTAAATTTCTGGCATCTGAAAATATATAAATCACTTTACCGAAGTCGATTTGAATCAATATTTTAGAAAATATGGCCAAAAAGGTGAAAAATTATAAAAATCGGCATTTTTAAAAAAGCAAAATTCTTTGGAAACTTTAACAACCCATAACTCTTTCAAAATAGGTTCAATTGCAACTTTATTTATAAAAGTACATTTCTGGCATCTGAATATGTATAAATCACTTTTCCCAAGTCGATTTGAATCAATAATCTAGAAAATATGTCCTAAAACGTGAAAAAATTAAGAAAATTGGCATTTTTAATAAAGCAAAATTATTTGGAAACTTTAATAACCCATAACTCTTTCAAAAAAGGTTCAACTGCAACTTAATTTGGAAAGTAAATTTCTGGCATCTCAATATATATAAATCACTTTACCGAAGTCGATTTGAATCAATATTTTAGAAAATATGGCCAAAAAGGTGAAAAAATAAAAAAATTGGCATTTTTAAAAAAGCTAAATTCTTTGGAAACTTTAATAGCCCATAACTCTTTCAAAAAGGTTCAATTGCAACTTAATTTGGAAAATAAATTTCTGGCATCTGAATATATATAAATCACTTTACCGAAGTCGATTTGAATCAATATTTTAGAAAATATGTCCTAAAAGGTGAAAAAATTAAAAAAAAATGGTAATTTTTCAAAAAGCAAAATTCTTTGGAAACTTTAACAACCCATAACTCTTTCAAAATAGGTTCAATTGCAACTTTATTTATAAAAGTACATTTCTGGCATCTGAATATATATAAATCACTTTACCGAAGTCGATTTGAATCAATATTTTAGAAAATATGTCCTAAAAGGTGAAAAAATTAAAAAAATTGGCATTTTTAAAAAAGCAAAATTATTTGGAAACTTTAATAACCCATAACTCTTTCAAAAAAGGTTCAACTGCAACTTAATTTGGAAAGTAAATTTCTGGCATCTCAATATATATAAATCACTTTACCGAAGTCGATTTGAATCAATATTTTAGAAAATATGGCCAAAAAGGTGAAAAATTAAAAAAAATTGGCATTTTTAAAAAGCAAAATTCTTTGGAAACTTTAATAACCCATAACTCTTTCAAAATAGGTTCAATTGCAACTTTATTTATAAAAGTACATTTCTGGCATCTGAATATATATAAATCACTTTTCCCAAGTCGATTTGAATCAATATTTTAGAAAATATGGCCTAAAAGGTGAAAAAATTAAAAAAATTGGCATTTTTAATAAGGCAAAATTATTTGGAAACTTTAATAACCCATAACTCTTTCAAAAAAGGTTCAACTGCAACTTAATTTGGAAAGTAAATTTCTGGCATCTCAATATATATAAATCACTTAACCGAAGTCGATTTGAATCAATATTTTAGAAAATATGTCCCAAAAAGTGAAAAAATTAAAAAAATTGGCATTTTTCAAAAAGCAAAATTCTTCGGAAACTTTAATAACCCATAACTCTTTCAAAAAAGGATCAACTGCAACTTTATTTGGAAAGTAATTTTCTGACATCTCAATATATATAAATCACTTTACCGAAGTCGATTTGAAATAATATTTTAGAAAATATGGCATAAAAGGTGAAAAAATTATAAAAATTGGCATTTTTAAAAAAGCAAAATTCTTTGGAAACTTTAATAACCGATAACTCTTTCAAAAAAGGTTCAACTGCAACTTAATTTGGAAAGTAAATTTTTACCGTCTGAACATATATAAATCACTTTACCGAAGTCGCGTTTATTCAATATTTTAGAAAATATGGCCAAAAAGGTAAAAAAATTAATATAAATTGTCATTTTTAAAAAACCAAAATTCTTTGGAATCTTTAATAGACCATAACTCGTTCAATAAAGGTTCAATTGCAAATTAATTTGGAAAATAAATTTCTCACATCTGAATATATATAAATCACTTTACCGAAGTCGATTTGAATCAATATTTTAGAAAATATGTCCTAAAAGGTGAAAAAATTAAAAAAAAATGGTCATTTTTCAAAAAGCAAAATTCTTTGGAAACTTTAACAACCCATAACTCTTTCAAAATAGGTTCAATTGCAACTTTATTTATAAAAGTACATTTCTGGCATCTGAATATATATAAATCACTTTACCGAAGTGGATTTGAATCAATATTTTAGAAAATATGTCCTAAAACGTGAAAAAATTAAAAAAAATTGGCATTTTTAATAAAGCAAAATTATTTGGAAACTTTAATAACCCATAACTCTTTCAAAAAAGGTTCAACTGCAACTTAATTTGGAAAGTAAATTTCTGGCATCTGAAAATATATAAATCACTTTACCGAAGTCGATTTGAATCAATATTTTAGAAAATATGGCCAAAAAGGTGAAAAATTATAAAAATCGGCATTTTTAAAAAGCAAAATTCTTTGGAAACTTTAACAACCCATAACTCTTTCAAAATAGGTTCAATTGCAACTTTATTTATAAAAGTACATTTCTGGCATCTGAATATATATAAATCACTTTACCGAAGTCGATTTGAATCAATATTTTAGAAAATATGTCCTAAAAGGTGAAAAAATTAAAAAAATTGGCATTTTTAATAAGGCAAAATTATTTGGAAACTTTAATAACCCATAACTCTTTCAAAAAAGGTTCAACTGCAACTTAATTTGGAAAGTAAATTTCTGGCATCTCAATATATATAAATCACTTTACCGAAGTCGATTTGAATCAATATTTTAGAAAATATGGCCAAAAAGGTGAAAAAATTAAAAAAATTGGCGTTTTTAAAAAAGCTAAAATCTTTGGAAACTTTAATAACCCATAACTCTTTCAAAAAAGGTTCAATTGCAAATTAATTTGGAAACTAGATTTCTGGCATACAAATATATATAAATCACTTTACCGAAGTCGATTTGAATCAATATTTTAGAAAATATGTCCTAAAAGGTGAAAAAATTAAAAAAAAATGGTAATTTTTCAAAAAGCTAAATTCTTTGGAAACTTTAACAACCCATAACTCTTTCAAAATAGGTTCAATTGCAACTTTATTTATAAAAGTACATTTCTGGCATCTGAATATATATAAATAACTTTTCCGAAGTGGATTTGAATCAATATTTTAGAAAATATGTCCTAAAACGTGAAAAAATTAAAAAAATTGGCATTTTTAATAAAGCAAAATTATTTGGAAACTTTAATAACCGATAACTCTTTCAAAATAGGTTCAACTTCAACTTAATTTGGAAAGTAAATTTCTGGCATCTCAATATATATAAATCACTTTACCGAAGTCGATTTGAATCAATATTTTAGAAAATATGGCCAAAAAGGTGAAAAATTATAAAAATCGGCATTTTTAAAAAAGCAAAATTCTTTGGAAACTTTAACAACCCATAACTCTTTCAAAATAGGTTCAATTGCAACTTTATTTATAAAAGTACATTTCTGGCATCTGAATATGTATAAATCACTTTTCCCAAGTCGATTTGAATCAATAATCTAGAAAATATGTCCTAAAACGTGAAAAAATTAAGAAAATTGGCATTTTTAATAAAGCAAAATTATTTGGAAACTTTAATAACCCATAACTCTTTCAAAAAAGGTTCAACTGCAACTTAATTTGGAAAGTAAATTTCTGGCATCTCAATATATATAAATCACTTTACCGAAGTCGATTTGAATCAATATTTTAGAAAATATGGCCAAAAAGGTGAAAAAATTAAAAAAATTGGCGTTTTTAAAAAAGCTAAAATCTTTGGAAACTTTAATAGCCCATAACTCTTTCAAAAAAGGTTCAATTGCAAATTAATTTGGAAAATAAATTTCTCACATCTGAATATATATAAATCACAGCACCGAAGTCGATTTGAATCAATATTTTAGAAAATATGTCCTAAAAGGTGAAAAAATTAAAAAAAAATGGTAATTTTTCAAAAAGCTAAATTCTTTGGAAACTTTAACAACCCATAACTCTTTCAAAATAGGTTCAATTGCAACTTTATTTATAAAAGTACATTTCTGGCATCTGAATATATATAAATCACTTTTCCGAAGTGGATTTGAATCAATATTTTAGAAAATATGTCCTAAAACGTGAAAAAATTAAAAAAATTGGCATTTTTAATAAAGCAAAATTATTTGGAAACTTTAATAACCGATAACTCTTTCAAAATAGGTTCAACTTCAACTTAATTTGGAAAGTAAATTTCTGGCATCTCAATATATATAAATCACTTTACCGAAGTCGATTTGAATGAATATTTTAGAAAATATGGCCAAAAAGGTGAAAAATTTAAAAAAATTGGCGTTTTTAAAAACGCTAAATTCTTTGGAAACTTTAATAACCCATAGCTCTTTCAAAACAGGTTCAATTGCAACTTAATTTAAAAGGTACATTTCTGGCATCTGAATATATATAAATCACTTTACCAAAGTCGATTTGAATCAATATTTTAGAAAAAATGTCCTAAAAGGTGAAAAAATTAAGGTGAAAATAATTAAATTAAAATTAATAAGGCAAAATTATTTGGAAAATTTAATAACCGATAACTCTTTCAAAAAAGGTCCAATTGCAACTTTATTTGTAAAAATACATTTCTGGCATCTGAATATATATAAATCACTTAACCGAAGTCGATTTGAATCAATATTTTAGAAAATATCTCCTAAAAAGTGAAAAAATTAAAAATAAATGGAATTTTCCAAAAAGCAAAATTCTTTGGAAACTTTAATAACCCATAACTCTTTCAAAATAGGTTAAATTGCAACTTTATTTATAAAAGTACATCTCTGGCATCTCAATATATAAAAATCACTTTACCGAAGTCGATTTGAATCAATATTTTAGAAAATATGGCCAAAAAGGTGAAAAAATTTAAAAAATTGGCGTTTTTAAAAAAGCTAAATTCTTTGGAAACTTTAATAACCCATAGCTCTTTCGAAATAGGTTCAATTGCAACTTTATTTATTAAAGTACATTTCTGGCATCTGAATATATATAAATCACTTTACCGAAGTCGATTTGAATCAATATTTTAGAAAATATGGCATAAAAGGTGAAATATTATAAAAATCGGCATTTTTAAAAAAGCAAAATTCTTTGGAAACTTTAATAACCGATAACTCTTTCAAAAAAGGTTCAACTTCAACTTAATTTGGAAAGTAAATTTCTGGCATCTCAATATATATAAATCACTTTACCGAAGTCGATTTGAATCAATATTTTAGAAAATATGGCCAAAAAGGTGAAAAAATTAAAAAAATTGGCGTTTTTAAAAAAGCTAAAATCTTTGGAAACTTTAATAGCCCATAACTCTTTCAAAAAAGGTTCAATTGCAAATTAATTTGGAAAATAAATTTCTCACATCTGAATATATATAAATCACTGTACCGAAGTCGGTGTGAATCAATATTTTAGAAAATATGTCCTAAAAGGTGAAAAAATTAAAAAAAAATGGTAATTTTTCAAAAAGCAAAACTCTTTGGAAACTTTAACAACCCATAACTCTTTCAAAATAGGTTCAATTGCAACTTTATATATAAAAGTACATTTCTGGCATCTGAATATATATAAATCACTTTTCCGAAGTCGATTTGAATCAATATTTTAGAAAATATGTCCTAAAAAGTGAAAAAATTAAAAATAAATGGTATTTTTCAAAAAGCAAAATTCTTTGGAAACTTTAATAACCCATTACTCTTTCAAAATAGGTTAAATTGCAACTTTATTTATAAAAGTACATCTCTGGCATCTCAATATATATAAATCACTTTACCGAAGTCGATTTGAATCAATATTTTAGAAAATATGGGCAAAAAGGTGAAAAAATTTAAAAAATTGGCGTTTTTAAAAAAGTTAAATTCTTTTGAAACTTTAATAACCCATAGCTCTTTCGAAATAGGTTCAATTGCAACTTTATTTATAAAAGTACATCTCTGGCATCTCAATATATATAAATCACTTTACCGAAGTCGATTTGAATCAATATTTTAGAAAATATGTCCTAAAAGGTGAAAAAATTAAAAAAGTTGGCATTTTTAATAAAGCAAAATAATTTGGAAACTTTAATAACCCATAACTCTTTCAAAAAATGTTCAATTGCAACTTTATTTGTAAAAATACATTTCTGGCATCTGAATATATATAAATCACTTAACCGAAGTCGATTTGAATCAATATTTTAGAAAATATGTCCAAAAAAGTGAAAAAATTAAAAAAAATGGCATTTTTCAAAAAGCAAAATTCTTTTGAAACTTTAATAACCGATAACTCTTTCAAAATAGGTTCAATTGCAACTTAATTTGGAAAGTAAATTTCTGGCATCTCAATATATATAAATCACTTTTCTGAAGTCGATTTGAATCAATATTTAGAAAATATGTCCTAAAAGGTGAAAAAATTAAAAAAATTGGCATTTTAAAAAAGCAAAATTATTTGGAAACTTTAATAACCCATAACTCTTTCAAAAAAGGTTCAACTGCAACTTAATTTGAAAAATAGATTTCTGGCATCTGAATATATATAAATCACTTAACCGAAGTCGATTTGAATCAATATTTTAGAAAATATGGCATAAAAGGTGAAATATTATAAAAATCGGCATTTTTAAAAAAGCAAAATTCTTTGGAAACTTTAATAACCGATAACTCTTTCAAAAAAGGTTCAACTTCAACTTAAATTGGAAAGTAAATTTCTGGCATCTCAATATATATAAATCACTTTACCGAAGTCGATTTGAATCAATATTTTAGAAAATATGGCCAAAAAGGTGAAAAAATTAAAAAAATTGGCGTTTTTAAAAAAGGTAAAATCTTTGGAAACTTTAATAGCCCATAACTCTTTCAAAAAAGGTTCAATTGCAAATTAATTTGGAAAATAAATTTCTCACATCTGAATATATATAAATCACTGTACCGAAGTCGGTGTGAATCAATATTTTAGAAAATATGTCCAAAAAGGTGAAAAAATTAAAAAAAAATGGTAATTTTTCAAAAAGCAAAACTCTTTGGAAACTTTAACAACCCATAACTCTTTCAAAATAGGTTCAATTGCAACTTTATTTATAAAAGTACATTTCTGGCATCTGAATATATATAAATCACTTTTCCGAAGTCGATTTGAATCAATATTTTAGAAAATATGTCCTAAAAAGTGAAAAAATTAAAAATAAATGGTATTTTTCAAAAAGCAAAATTCTTTGGAAACTTTAATAACCCATTACTCTTTCAAAATAGGTTAAATTGCAACTTTATTTATAAAAGTACATCTCTGGCATCTCAATATATATAAATCACTTTACCGAAGTCGATTTGAATCAATATTTTAGAAAATATGGGCAAAAAGGTGAAAAAATTTAAAAAATTGGCGTTTTTAAAAAAAGTTAAATTCTTTTGAAACTTTAATAACCCATAACTCTTTCGAAATAGGTTCAATTGCAACTTTATTTATTAAAGTACATTTCTGGCATCTGAATATATATAAATCACTTTACCGAAGTCGATTTGAATCAATATTTTAGAAAATATGTCCTAAAAGGTGAAAAAATTAAAAAAGTTGGCATTTTTAATAAAGCAAAATAATTTGGAAACTTTAATAACCCATAACTCTTTCAAAAAATGTCCAATTGCAACTTTATTTGTAAAAATACATTTCTGGCATCTGAATATATATAAATCACTTAACCGAAGTCGATTTGCATCAATATTTTAGAAAATATGGCCAAAAAGGTGAAAAAAGTACAAAAATTGGCGTTTTTAAAAAAGCTAAAATCTTTGGAAACTTTAATAGCCAATAACTCTTTCAAAAAAGGTTCAATTGCAAATTAATTTGGAAAATAAATTTCTGGCATCTCAATATATATAAATCACTTTACCGAAGTCGATTTGAATCAATATTTTAGAAAATATGTCCTAAAAGGTGAAAAAATTAAAAAAAAATGGTAATTTTTCAAAAAGCAAAATTCTTTTGAAACTTTAATAACCGATAACTCTTTCAAAATAGGTTCAATTGCAACTTAATTTGGAAAGTAAATTTCTGGCATCTCAATATATATAAATCACTTTACCGAAGTCGATTTGAATCAATATTTAGAAAATATGTCCTAAAACGTGAAAAAATTAAAAAAATTGGCATTTTAAAAAAGCAAAATTATTTGGAAACTTTAATAACCCATAACTCTTTCAAAAAAGGTTCAACTGCAACTTAATTTGAAAAATAGATTTCTGGCATCTGAATATATATAAATCACTTAACCGAAGTCGATTTGAATCAATATTTTAGAAAATATGGCCAAAAAGGTGAAAAAAGTACAAAAATTGGCGTTTTTAAAAAAGCTAAAATCTTTGGAAACTTTAATAGCCCATAACTCTTTCAAAAAAGGTTCAATTGCAAATTAATTTGGAAAATAAATTTCTCACATCTGAATATATATAAATCACTGTACCGAAGTCGATTTGAATCAATATTTTAGAAAATATGTCCTAAAAGGTGAAAAAATTAAAAAAAAATGGTAATTTTTCAAAAAGCAAAATTCTTTGGAAACTTTAACAACCCATAACTGTTTCAAAATAGGTTCAATTGCAACTTTATTTATAAAAGTACATTTCTGGCATCTGAATATATATAAATCACTTTTCCGAAGTGGATTTGAATCAATATTTTAGAAAATATGTCCTAAAACGTGAAAAAATTAAAAAAATTGGCATTTTTAATAAAGCAAAATTATTTGGAAACTTTAATAACCGATAACTCTTTCAAAAAAGGTTCAACTTCAACTTAATTTGGAAAGTAAATTTCTGGCATCTGAATATATATAAATCACTTTACCGAAGTCGATTTGAATTAATATTTTAGAAAATATGGCCAAAAAGGTGAAAAAATTAAAAAAATTGGCGTTTTTAAAAACGCTAAATTCTTTGGAAACTTTAATAACCCATAGCTCTTTCAAAACAGGTTCAATTGCAACTTAATTTGAAAAGTACATTTCTGGCATCTGAATATATATAAATCACTTTACCAAAGTCGTTTTGAATCAATATTTTAGAAAATATGTCCTAAAAGGTGAAAAAATTAAAAAAATTGGCATTTTTAATAAGGAAAAATTATTTGGAAAATTTATTAACCCATAACTCTTTCAAAAAATGTCCAATTGCAACTTTATTTGTAAAAGTACATTTCTGGCATCTGAATATATATAAATCACTTAACCGAAGTCGATTTGAATCAATATTTTAGAAAATATGTCCTAAAAAGTGAAAAAATTGAAAATAAATGGCATTTTTCAAAAAGCAAAATTCTTTGGAAACTTTAATAACCCATAACTCTTTCAAAATAGGTTAAATTGCAACTTTATTTATAAAAGTACATCTCTGGCATCTCAATATATAAAAATCACTTTACCGAAGTCGATTTGAATCAATATTTTAGAAAATATGGCCAAAAAGGTGAAAAAATTTAAAAAATTGGCGTTTTTTAAAAAGCTAAAATCTTTGGAAACTTTAATAGCCCATAACTCTTTCAAAAAAGGTTCAATTGCAAATTAATTTGGAAAATAAATTTCTCACATCTGAATATATATCAATCACTGTACCGAAGTCGATTTGAATCAATATTTTAGAAAATATGACCTAAAAGGTGAAAAAATTAAAAAAAAATGGTAATTTTTCAAAAAGCAAAATTCTTTGGAAACTTTAACAACCCATAACTGTTTCAAAATAGGTTCAATTGCAACTTTATTTATAAAAGTACATTTGTGGCATCTGAATATATATAAATCACTTTTCCGAAGTGGATTTGAATCAATATTTTAGAAAATATGTCCTAAAACGTGAAAAAATTAAAAAAATTGGCATTTTTAATAAAGCAAAATTATTTGGAAACTTTAATAACCGATAACTCTTTCAAAAAAGGTTCAACTTCAACTTAATTTGGAAAGTAAATTTCTGGCATCTGAATATATATAAATCACTTTACCGAAGTCGATTTGAATGAATATTTTAGAAAATATGGCCAAAAAGGTGAAAAAATTAAAAAAATTGGCGTTTTTAAAAACGCAAAATTCTTTGGAAACTTTAATAACCCATAGCTCTTTCAAAACAGGTTCAATTGCAACTTAATTTGAAAGGTACATTTCTGGCATCTGAATATATATAAATCACTTTACCAAAGTCGTTTTGAATCAATATTTTAGAAAATATGTCCTAAAAGGTGAAAAAATTAAAAAAATTGACATTTTTAATAAGGAAAAATTATTTGGAAAATTTATTAACCCATAACTCTTTCAAAAAATGTCCAATTGCAACTTTATTTGTAAAAGTACATTTCTGGCATCTGAATATATATAAATCACTTAACCGAAGTCGATTTGAATCAATATTTTAGAAAATATGTCCTAAAAAGTGAAAAAATTGAAAATAAATGGCATTTTTCAAAAAGCAAAATTCTTTGGAAACTTTAATAACCCATAACTCTTTCAAAATAGGTTAAACTGCAACTTTATTTATAAAAGTACATCTCTGGCATCTCAATATATAAAAATCACTTTACCGAAGTCGATTTGAATCAATATTTTAGAAAATATGGCCAAAAAGGTGAAAAAATTAAAAAAATTTGCGTTTTTTAAAAAGCTAAAATCTTTGGAAACTTTAATAGCCCATAACTCTTTCAAAAAAGGTTCAATTGCAAATTAATTTGGAAAATAAATTTCTCACATCTGAATATATATAAATCACTGTACCGAAGTCGATTTGAATCAATATTTTAGAAAATATGACCTAAAAGGTGAAAAAATTAAAAAAAAATGGTAATTTTTCAAAAAGCAAAATTCTTTGGAAACTTTAACAACCCATAACTCTTTCAAAATAGGTTCAATTGCAACTTTATTTATAAAAGTACATTTCTGGCATCTCAATATATATAAATCACTTTTCCGAAGTGGATTTGAATCAATATTTTAGAAAATATGTCCTAAAACGTGAAAAAATTAAAAAAATTGGCATTTTTAATAAAGCAAAATTATTTGGAAACTTTAATAACCCATAACTCTTTCAAAAAAGGTTCAACTGCAACTTAATTTGAAAAGTAAATTTCTGGCATCTCAATATATATAAATCACTTTACCGAAGTCGATTTGAATGAATATTTTAGAAAATATGGCCAAAAAGATGAAAAAATTAAAAAAAAAGGCATTTTTAGTAAGGCAAAATTATTTGGAAAATTTAATAACCCATAACTCTTTCAAAAAAGGTTCAACTGCAACTTTATTTGTAAAAGTACATTTCTGGCATCTGAATATATATAAATCACTTAACCGAAGTCGATTTGAATCAATATTTTAGAAAATATGTCCTAAAAAGTGAAAAAATTAAAAATAAATAGCATTTTTCAAAAAGCAAAATTCTTTGGAAACTTTAATAACCCATGACTCTTTCAAAATAGGTTAAATTGCTACTTTATTTATAAAAGTATATCTCTGGCATCTCAATATATAAAAATCACTTTACCGAAGTCGATTTGAATCAATATTTTAGAAAATATGGCCAAAAAGGTGAAATAATTTAAAAAATTGGCGTTTTTAAAAAAGATAAATTCTTTGGAAATTTTAATAACCCATAGCTCTTTCGAAATAGGTTCAATTGCAACTTTATTTATTAAAGTACATTTCTGGCATCTGAATATATATAAATCACTTTACCGAAGTCGATTTGAATCAATATTTTCGAAAATATGTCCTAAAAGGTGAAAATATTAAAAAAATTGGCATTTTTAATAAAGCAAAATAATTTGGAAACTTTAATAACCCATAACTCTTTCAAAAAATGTCCAATTGCAACTTTATTTGTAAAAATACATTTCTGGCATCTGAATATATATAAATCACTTAACCGAAGTCGATTTGAATCAGTATTTTAGAAAATATGTCATAAAAAGTGAAAAAATTAAAAAAAATGGCATTTTTAAAAAGCAAAATTCTTTGGAAACTTTAACAACCCATAACTCTTTCAAAATAGGTTCAATTGCAACTTTATATATAAAAGTACATTTCTGGCATCTCAATATATATAAATCACTTTTCCGAAGTGGATTTGAATCAATATTTTAGAAAATATGTCCTAAAACGTGAAAAAATTAAAAAAATTGGCATTTTTAATAAAGCAAAATTATTTGGAAACTTTAATAACCCATAACTCTTTCAAAATAGGTTAAATTGCTACTTTATTTATAAAAGTATATCTCTGGCATCTCAATATATAAAAATCACTTTACCGAAGTCGGTTTGAATCAATATTTTAGAAAATATGGCCAAAAAGGTGAAAAAATTAAAAAAATTGGCGTTTTTAAAAAGCTAAATTCTTTGGAAATTTTAATAACCCATAGCTCTTTCAAAATAGGTTCAATTGCAACTTTATTTATTAAAGTACATTTCTGGCATCTGAATATATATAAATCACTTTACCGAAGTCGATTTGAATCAATATTTTCGAAAATATGTCCTAAAAGGTGAAAATATTAAAAAAATTGGCATTTTTAATAAAGCAAAATAATTTGGAAACTTTAATAACCCATAACTCTTTCAAAAAATGTCCAATTGCAACTTTATTTGTAAAAATACATTTCTGGCATCTGAATATATATAAATCACTTAACCGAAGTCGATTTGAATCAGTATTTTAGAATATATGTCATAAAAAGTGAAAAAATTAAAAAAAAATGGCATTTTTAAAAAAGCAAAATTCTTTGGAAACTTTAACAACCCATAACTCTTTCAAAATAGGTTCAATTGCAACTTTATATATAAAAGTACATTTCTGGCATCTCAATATATATAAATCACTTTTCCGAAGTGGATTTGAATCAATATTTTAGAAAATATGTCCTAAAACGTGAAAAAATTAAAAAAATTGGCATTTTTAATAAAGCAAAATAATTTGGAAACTTTAATAACCCATAACTCTTTCAAAAAAGGTTCAATTGCAACTTAATTTGAAAAGTAAATTTCTGGCATCTCAATATATATAAATCACTTTACCGAAGTCGATTTGAATGAATATTTTAGAAAATATGGCCAAAAAGGTGAAAAAATTAAAAAAAAAGGCATTTTTAATAAGGCAAAATTATTTGGAAAATTTAATAACCCATAACTCTTTCAAAAAAGGTTCAACTGCAACTTTATTTGTAAAAGTAGATTTCTGGCATCTAAATATATATAAATCACTTAACCGAAGTCGATTTGAATCAATATTTTAGAAAATATGTCCTAAAAGGTGAAAAAATTAAAAAAATTGGCATTTTTAATAAAGCAAAATAATTTGGAAACTTTAATAACCCATAACTCTTTCAAAAAATGTCCAATTGCAACTTTATTTGTAAAAATACATTTCTGGCATCTGAATATATATAAATCACTTAACCGAAGTCGATTTGAATCAGTATTTTAGAAAATATGTCATAAAAAGTGAAAAAATTAAAAAAAAATGGCATTTTTAAAAAAGCAAAATTCTTTGGAAACTTTAACAACCCATAACTCTTTCAAAATAGGTTCAATTGCAACTTTATATATAAAAGTACATTTCTGGCATCTCAATATATATAAATCACTTTTCCGAAGTGGATTTGAATCAATATTTTAGAAAATATGTCCTAAAACGTGAAAAAATTAAAAAAATTGGCATTTTTAATAAAGCAAAATTATTTGGAAACTTTAATAACCCATAACTCTTTCAAAATAGGTTAAATTGCTACTTTATTTATAAAAGTATATCTCTGGCATCTCAATATATAAAAATCACTTTACCGAAGTCGGTTTGAATCAATATTTTAGAAAATATGGCCAAAAAGGTGAAATAATTTAAAAAATTGGCGTTTTTAAAAAAGCTAAATTCTTTGGAAATTTTAATAACCCATAGCTCTTTCGAAATAGGTTCAATTGCAACTTTATTTATTAAAGTACATTTCTGGCATCTGAATATATATAAATCACTTTACCGAAGTCGATTTGAATCAATATTTTCGAAAATATGTCCTAAAAGGTGAAAATATTAAAAAAATTGGCATTTTTAATAAAGCAAAATAATTTGGAAACTTTAATAACCCATAACTCTTTCAAAAAATGTCCAATTGCAACTTTATTTGTAAAAATACATTTCTGGCATCTGAATATATATAAATCACTTAACCGAAGTCGATTTGAATCAGTATTTTAGAAAATATGTCATAAAAAGTGAAAAAATTAAAAAAAAATGGCATTTTTAAAAAAGCAAAATTCTTTGGAAACTTTAACAACCCATAACTCTTTCAAAATAGGTTCAATTGCAACTTTATATATAAAAGTACATTTCTGGCATCTCAATATATATAAATCACTTTTCCGAAGTGGATTTGAATCAATATTTTAGAAAATATGTCCTAAAACGTGAAAAAATTAAAAAAATTGGCATTTTTAATAAAGCAAAATAATTTGGAAACTTTAATAACCCATAACTCTTTCAAAAAAGGTTCAATTGCAACTTAATTTGAAAAGTAAATTTCTGGCATCTCAATATATATAAATCACTTTACCGAAGTCGATTTGAATGAATATTTTAGAAAATATGGCCAAAAAGGTGAAAAAATTAAAAAAATTGGCATTTTTAATAAGGCAAAATTATTTGGAAAATTTAATAACCCATAACTCTTTCAAAAAAGGTTCAACTGCAACTTTATTTGTAAAAGTAGATTTCTGGCATCTAAATATATATAAATCACTTAACCGAAGTCGATTTGAATCAATATTTTAGAAAATATGTCCTAAAAAGTGAAAAAATTAAAAATAAATGGCATTTTTCAAAAAGAAAAATTCTTTGGAAACTTTAATAACCCATGACTCTTTCAAAATAGGTTAAATTGCAACTTTATTTATAAAAGTATATCTCTGGCATCTCAATATATAAAAATCACTTTACCGAAGTCGATTTGAATCAATATTTTAGAAAATATGGCCAAAAAGGTGAAAAAACTTAAAAAATTGGCGTTTTTAAAAAAGCTAAATTCTTTGGAAATTTTAATAACCCATAGCTCTTTCGAAATAGGTTCAATTGCAACTTTATTTATTAAAGTACATTTCTGGCATCTGAATATATATAAATCACTTAACCGAAGTCGATTTGAATCAATATTTTAGAAAATATGTCCTAAAAGGTGAAAAAATTAAAAAAATTGGCATTTTTAATAAAGCAAAATAATTTGGAAACTTTAATAACCCATAACTCTTTCAAAAAATGTCCAATTGCAACTTTATTTGAAAAAATACATTTCTGGCATCTGAATATATATAAATCACTTAACCGAAGTCGATTTGAATCAGTATTTTAGAAAATATGTCATAAAAAGTGAAAAAATTAAAAAAAAATGGCATTTTTAAAAAAGCAAAATTCTTTTGAAACTTTAATAACCGATAACTCTTTCAAAATAGGTTCAATTGCAACTTTATTTATAAAAGTACATTTCTGGCATCTTAATATATATAAATCACTTTACCGAAGTCGATTTGAATCAGTATTTTAGAAAATATGTCCTAAAAAGGGAAAAAATTAAAAAAAATGGCATTTTTCAAAAAGCAAAATTCTTTGGAAACTTTAATAACCCATAACTCTTTCAAAATAGGTTAAATTGCAACTTTATTTATAAAAGTATATCTCTGGCATCTCAATACATAAAAATCACTTTACCGAAGTCGATTTGAATCAATATTTTAGAAACTATGGCCAAAAAGGTGAAAAAATTTAAAAAATTGGCGTTTTTAAATAAGCTAAATTCTTTGGAAACTTTAATAACCCATAGCTCTTTCGAAAAGGTTCAATTGCAACTTTATTTATTAAAGTACATTTTTGGCATCTGAATATATATAAATCACTTTACCGAAGTCGATTTGAATCAATATTTAAGAAAATATGTCCTAAAAGGTGAAAAAGTTAAAAAAATTGGCATTTTTAATAAGGCAAAATAATTTGGAAACTTTAATAACCCATAACTCTTTCAAAAAATGTCCAATTGCAACTTTATTTGTAAAAATACATTTCTGGCATCTGAATATATATAAATCACTTAACCGAAGTCGATTTGAATCAGTATTTCAGAAAATATGTCATAAAAAGTGAAAAAATTAAAAATAAATGGCATTTTTAAAAAAGCAAAATTCTTTGGAAACTTTAACAACCCATAACTCTTTCAAAATAGGTTCAATTGCAACTTTATTTATAAAAGTACATTTCTGGCATCTCAATATATATAAATCACTTTTCCGAAGTGGATTTGAATCAATATTTTAGAAAATATGTCCTAAAACGTGAAAAAATTAAAAAAATTGGCATTTTTAATAAAGCAAAATTATTTGGAAACTTTAATAACCCATAACTCTTTCAAAAAAGGTTCAACTGCAACTTAATTTGAAAAGTAAATTTCTGGCATCTCAATATATATAAATCAATTTACCGAAGTCGATTTGAATGAATATTTTAGAAAATATGGCCAAAAAGGTGAAAAAATTAAAAAAAAAAGCCATTTTTAATAAGGCAAAATTATTTGGAAAATTTAATAGCCCATAACTCTTTCAAAAAAGGTTCAACTGCAACTTTATTTGTAAAAGTAGATTTCTGGCATCTAAATATATATAAATCACTTAACCGAAGTCGATTTGAATCAATATTTTAGAAAATATGTCCTATAAAGTGAAAAAATTAAAAATAAATGGCATTTTTCAAAAAGCAAAATTCTTTGGAAACTTTAATAACCCATGACTCTTTCAAAATAGGTTAAATTGCAACTTTATTCATAAAAGTATATCTCTGGCATCTCAATATATAAAAATCACTTTACCGAAGTCGATTTGAATCAATATTTTAGAAAATATGGCCAAAAAGGTGAAAAAATTTAAAAAATTGGCGTTTTTAAAAAAGCTAAATTCTTTGGAAATTTTAATAACCCATAGCTCTTTCGAAATAGGTTCAATTGCAACTTTATTTATTAAAGTACATTTCTGGCATCTGAATATATATAAATCACTTTACCGAAGTCGATTTGAATCAATATTTTAAAAAAATATGTCCTAAAAGGTGAAAAAATTAAAAAAAATTGGCATTTTTAATAAAGCAAAATAATTTGGAAACTTTAATAACCCATAACTCTTTCAAAAAATGTCCAATTGCAACTTTATTTGTAAAAATACATTTCTGGCATCTGAATATATATAAATCACTTAACCGAAGTCGATTTGAATCAGTATTTTAGAAAATATGTCATAAAAAGTGAAAAAATTAAAAAAAAATGGCATTTTTAAAAAAGCAAAATTCTTTTGAAACTTTAATAACCGATAACTCTTTCAAAATAGGTTCAATTGCAACTTTATTTATAAAAGTACATTTCTGGCATCTTAATATATATAAATCACTTTACCGAAGTCGATTTGAATCAGTATTTTAGAAAATATGTCCTTAAAAGGGAAAAAATTTAAAAAAAATGGCATTTTTCAAAAAGCAAAATTCTTTGGAAACTTTAATAACCCATAACTCTTTCAAAATAGGTTAAATTGCAACTTTATTTATAAAAGTATATCTCTGGCATCTCAATATATAAAAATCACTTTACCGAAGTCGATTTGAATCAATATTTTAGAAACTATGGCGAAAAAGGTGAAAAAATTTAAAAAATTGGCGTTTTTAAATAAGCTAAATTCTTTGGAAACTTTAATAACCCATAGCTCTTTCGAAAAGGTTCAATTGCAACTTTATTTATTAAAGTACATTTTTGGCATCCGAATATATATAAATCACTTTACCGAAGTCGATTTGAATCAATATTTTAGAAAATATGTCCTAAAAGGTGAAAAAGTTAAAAAAATTGGCATTTTTAATAAGGCAAAATAATTTGGAAACTTTAATAACCCATAACTCTTTCAAAAAATGTCCAATTGCAACTTTATTTGTAAAAATACATTTCTGGCATCTGAATATATATAATTCACTTAACCGAAGTCGATTTGAATCAATATTTTAGAAAATATGTCCTAAAAAGCGAAAAAATTTAAAAAAATGGCATTTTTCAAAAAGCAAAATTCTTTGGAAACTTTAATAACCGATAACTCTTTTAAAATAGGTTCAATTGCAACTTTATTTATAAAAGTACATTTCTGGCATCTGAATATATATAAATCACTTTACCGAAGTCGACTTGAATCAATACTTTAGAAAATATGTCCTATAATGTAAAAAATTAAAAAAATTGGCATTTTTAAAAAGGCAAAATTATTTTGGAACTTCAATAACGCATAACTCTTTCAAAAAAGGTTCAACTACAACTTAATTTGGAAAGTAAACTTCTGGCATCTCAATATATATAAATCACTTTACCGAAGTCGATTTGAATCAATATTTTAGAAAATATGGCCAAAAGGTGAAAATATTAAAAAAATTGGCGTTTTTAAAAAAGCAAAATTCTTCGAAAACTTTAATAACCCATAACTCTTTCAAAAAAGGTTCAACTGCAACTTAATTTGAAAAGTGCATTTCTGGCATACAAATATATATAAATCACTTTACCGAAGTCGATTTGAATCAATATTTTAGAAAATATGGCCAAAAAGGTGAAAAAATTTAAAAAATTGGCGTTTTTAAAAAAGCTATATTCTTTGGAAACTTTAATAACCCATAGCTCTTTCGAAATAGGTTCAATTGCAACTTTATTTATTAAAGTACATTTTTGGCATCTGAATATATATAAATCACTTTACCGAAGTCGATTTGAATCAGTATTTTAGAAAATATGTCCTAAAAAGTGAAAAAATTTAAAAAAAATGGCATTTTTCAAAAAGCAAAATTCTTTGGAAACTTTAATAACCCATAACTCTTTCAAAATAGGTTAAATTGCAACTTTATTTATAAAAGTATATCTCTGGCATCTGAATATATAAAAATCACTTTACCGAAGTCGATTTGAATCAATATTTTAGAAACTATGGCCAAAAAGGTGAAAAAATTTAAAAAATTGGCGTTTTTAAATAAGCTAAATTCTTTGGAAACTTTAATAACCCATAGCTCTTTCGAAAAAGGTTCAATTGCAACTTTATTTATTAAAGTACATTTTTGGCATCTGAATATATATAAATCACTTTACCGAAGTCGATTTGAATCAATATTTTAGAAAATATGTCCTAAAAGGTGAAAAAGTTAAAAAAATTGGCATTTTTAATAAGGCAAAATAATTTGGAAACTTTAATAACCCATAACTCTTTCAAAAAATGTCCAATTGCAACTTTATTTGTAAAAATACATTTCTGGCATCTGAAAATATATAATTCACTTAACCGAAGTCGATTTGAATCAATATTTTAGAAAATATGTCCTAAAAAGCGAAAAAATTAAAAAAAATGGCATTTTTAAAAAAGCAAAATTCTTTGGAAACTTTAATAACCGATAACTCTTTCAAAATAGGTTCAATTGCAACTTTATTTATAAAAGTACATTTCTGGCATCTGAATATATATAAATCACTTTACCGAAGTCGACTTGAATCAATACTTTAGAAAATATGTCCTATAATGTAAAAAATTAAAAAAATTGGCATTTTTAAAAAGGCAAAATAATTTGGAAACTTTAATAACGCATAACTCTTTCAAAAAAGGTTCAACTACAACTTAATTTGGAAAGTAAACTTCTGGCATCTCAAAATATATAAATCACTTTACCGAAGTCGATTTGAATCAATATTTTAGAAAATATGGCCAAAAGGTGAAAATATTAAAAAAATTGGCGTATTTAAAAAAGCAAAATTCTTCGAAAACTTTAATAACCCATAACTCTTTCAAAAAAGGTTCAACTGCAACTTAATTTGAAAAGTGCATTTCTGGCATACAAATATATATAATTCACTTTACCTAAGTCGATTTGAATAAATATTTTAGAAAATATGGCCAAAAAGGTGAAAAAATTAAAAAAATTGGCGTTTTTAAAAAAGCTAAATATTTTGGAAACTTTAATAACCTATAACTCTTTCAAAAAAGGTTCAACCGCAACTATATTTGTAAAAAAACATTTCTGGCATCTCAATATATAAAAATCACTTTACCGAAGTCGATTTGAATCAATATTTTAGAAAATATGGCCAAAAAGGTGAAAAAATTTAAAAAATTGGCGTTTTTAAAAAAGCTATATTCTTTGGAAACTTTAATAACCCATAGCTCTTTCGAAATAGGTTCAATTGCAACTTTATTTATTAAAGTACATTTCTGGCATCTGAATATATATAAATCACTTTACCGAAGTCGATTTGAATCAATATTTTAGAAAATATGTCCTAAAAGGTGAAAAAGTTAAAAAAATTGGCATTTTTAATAAGGCAAAATAATTTGGAAACTTTAATGACCCATAACTCTTTCAAAAAATGTCCAATTGCAACTTTATTTGTAAAAATACATTTCTGGCATCTGAATATATATAAATCACTTAACCGAAGTCGATTTGAATCAATATTTTAGAAAATATGAAAAAATTTAAAAAAAATGGCATTTTTCAAAAAGCAAAATTCTTTGGAAACTTTAATAACCGATAACTCTTTCAAAATAGGTTCAATTGCAACTGTATTTATAAAAGTACATTTCTGGCATCTCAATATATATAAAACACTTTACCGAAGTCGACTTGAATCAAAACTTTAGAAAATATGTCCTAAAAGGTAAAAAATTAAAAAAATTGGCATTTTCATTCAAAAAGGGTTCATTCATTCAAAAAAGGTTCAACTGCAACTTAATTTGAAAAGTACATTTCTGGCATATAAATATATATAAATCGCTTTACCGAAGTCGATTTGAATCAATATTTTAGAAAATATGGCCAAAAAGGTGAAAATATTAAAAAAATTGGCGTTTTTAAAAAAGCAAAATTTTTTGGAAACTTTAATAACCCAGAATTCTTCCAAAAATGGTCCAATTACAACTTTTTTTGTAAAAGTACATTTCTGGCATCTCAATATATAAAAATCACTTTACCGAAGTCGATTTGAATCAATATTTTAGAAAATATGGCCAAAAAGGTGAAAAAATTTAAAAAATTGGCGTTTTTAAAAAGCTAAATTCTTCGGAAACTTTAATAACCCATAGCTCTTTCGAAATAGGTTCAATTGCAACTTTATTTATTAAAGTACATTTCTGGCATCTGAATATATATAAATCACTTTACCGAAGTCGATTTGAATCAATATTTTAGAAAATATGTCCTAAAAGGTGAAAAAGTTAAAAAAATTGGCATTTTTAATAAGGCAAAATAATTTGGAAACTTTAATAACCCATAACTCTTTCAAAAAATGTCCAATTGCAACTTTATTTGTAAAAATACATTTTTGGCATCTGAATATATATAAATCACTTAACCGAAGTCGATTTGAATCAGTATTTTAGAAAATATGTCCTAAAAAGTGAAAAAATTAAAATAAATGGCATTTTTCAAAAAGCAAAATTCTTTGGAAACTTTAATAACCCATAATTCTTTCAAAATAGGTTAAATTGCAACTTTATTTATAAAAGTACATCTCTGGCATCTCAATATATAAAAATCACTTTACCGAAGTCGATTTGAATCAATATTTTAGAAACTATGGCCAAAAAGGTGAAAAAATTTAAAAAATTGGCGTTTTTAAAAAAACTAAATTCTTTGGAAACTTTAATAACCCATAGCTCTTTCGAAATAGGTTCAATTGCAACTTTATTTATTAAAGTACATTTCTGGCATCTGAATATATATAAATCACTTTACGGAAGTCGATTTGAATCAATATTTTAGAAAATATGTTCTAAAAGGTGAAAAAGTTAAAAAAATTGTCATTTTTAATAAGGCAAAATAATTCGGAAACTTTAATAACCCATAACTCTTTCAAAAAATGTCCAATTGCAACTTTATTTGTAAAAATACATCTCTGGCATCTCAATAATAAAAATCACTTTACCGAAGTCGATTTGAATCAATCTTTTAGAAAATATGTCCTAAAAAGTGAAAAAATTAAAAAAAAATGGCATTTTTCAAAAAGCAAAATTCTTTGGAAACTTTAATAACCGATAACTCTTTCAAAATAGGTTCAATTGCAACTTTATTTATAAAAGTACATTTCTGGCATCTGAATATATATAAATCACTTTACCGAAGTCGACGTGAATCAATACTTTAGAAAATATGTCCTAAAAGGTAAAAAATTAAAAAAATTGGCATTTTTAAAAAGCAAAATTATTTTGAAACTTCAATAACACATAACTCTTTCAAAAAAGGTTCAACTGCAACTTAGTTTGAAAAGTAAATTTCTGGCATCTCAATATATATAAATCACTTTACCGAAGTCGATTTGAATCAATATTTTAGAAAATATGTTCTAAAAGGTGAAAAAGTTAAAAAAATTGGCATTTTTAATAAGGCAAAATAATTTGGAAACTTTAATAACCCATAACTCTTTCAAAAAATGTCCAATTGCAACTTTATTTGTAAAAATACATCTCTGGCATCTCAATATATAAAAATCACTTTACCGAAGTCGATTTGAATCAATATTTTAGAAAATATGGCCAAAAAGGTGAAAAAATTTAAAAAATTGGCGTTTTTAAAAAAGCTAAATTCTTTGGAAACTTTAATAACCCATAGCTCTTTCGAAAAGGTTCAATTGCAACTTTATTTATTAAAGTACATTTTTGGCATCTGAATATATATAAATCACTTTACCGAAGTCGATTTGAATCAATATTTTAGAAAATATGTCCTAAAAGGTGAAAAAGTTAAAAAAATTGGCATTTTTAAAAAGGCAAAATAATTTGGAAACTTTAATAACCCATAACTCTTTCAAAAAAGGTTCAACTGCAACTTAATTTACAAAGTAAATTTCTGGCATCTCAATATATATAAATCACTTTACCGAAGTCGATTTGAATCAATACTTTAGAAAATATGTCCTAAAATGTGAAAAAATTAAAAAAATTGGCATTTTTAAAAAGGCAAATTATTTTGAAACTTCAATAACCGATAACTCTTTCAAAAAAGGTTCAACTGCAACTTAATTTGGAAAGTAAATTTCTGGCATCTCAGTATATATAAATCATTTTAGCGAAGTCGATTTGAATCAATATTTTAGAAAATATGGCCAAAAAGATGAAAAAATTAAAAAAATTGCCGTTTTTAAAAAAGCAAAATTCTTCGAAAACTTTAATAACCCATAACTCTTTCAAAAAAGGTTCAACTGCAACTTAATTTGAAAAGTACATTTCTGGCATATAAATATATATAAATCACTTTACCGAAGTCGATTTGAATCAATATTTTAGAAAATATGGCCAAAAAGGTGAAAAAATTAAAAAAATTGGCGTTTTTAAAAAAGCAAAATTCTTTGGAAACTTTAATAACCCAGAACTCTTTCAAAAAAGGTCCAATATATATAAATCACTTAACCGAAGTCGATTTGAATCAATATTTTAGAAAATATGGCCTAAAATATGAAAAAATTCAAAAAAATTGAAATTTTTAAAAAAGCAAAATTCTTTGGAAACTTTAATAAAACATAACTCTTTCAAAAAAGGTTCAACTGCAACTTAATTTAGAAAGTAAATTTCTGGCATCTGAATATATATAAATCACTTTACCGAAGTCGATTTAAATCAATATTTTAGAAAATATATCCTAAAAGGTGAAAAAATTAAAAGAATTGTCGTTTTTAAAATAGCAAAATTCTATGGAAAATTTAATAACCCAGAACTCTTTCAAAAAAGGACCAATTGCAACTTTATTTGTAAAAGTACATTTCTGGCATCTGAATATATATAAATCACTTAAACGAAGTCGAGTTGAATCAATATTTTAGAAATGTGGCCAAAAAGGTGAAAAAATTAAAAAAATTGGCGTTTTTAAAAAAACAAAATTCTTTGGAAAATTTAATAACCCATAACTCTTTCAAAAAATGTTCAATTGCAATTTTATTTGTAAAAGTACATTTCTGGCATCTGAATATATATGAATCACTTTACCGAAGTCGATCTGAATCAATATTTTTGAAACTATGGCCAAAAAGGTGAAAAAATTCTAAAAATTGGCATTTTTAAAAAGCTAAATTCTTTGGAAACTTTAATAACCCTCAACTGTTTCAAAATAGGTTCAATTGCAACTTTATTTGTAAAAGTACATTTCTAACATCTGAATATATATAAATCACTTAACCGAAGTCGATTTGAATCAATATTTTAGAAAATATGGCCTAAAAGATGAAAAAATTAAAAAATTTGGCATTTTTAAAAAAGCTAAATTCTTTGGAAACTTTAATAACCCATAACTCTTTCAAAAAAGGTTCAACTGCAACTTAATTTAGAAAGTAAATTTCTGTCATCTGAATATAAATAAATCACTTTACCGAACTCGATTTAAATCAATATTTTAGAAAATATGGCCTAAAAGGTGAAAAAATTAAAAGAAATGGCGTTTTTAAAAAAGCAAAATTCTTTGGAAACTTTAATAACCTATAACTCTTTCAAAAAAGGTTCA
Organism: Drosophila quadrilineata; assembly: GCA_018150725.1. Classification (NCBI taxonomy): domain Eukaryota; kingdom Metazoa; phylum Arthropoda; class Insecta; order Diptera; family Drosophilidae; genus Drosophila; species Drosophila quadrilineata. The sequence goes on along the minus strand of JAECWN010000419.1, from coordinate 5,702 downwards.
ATTGCAACCTTATTTGTAAAAGTACATTTCTGGCATCTGAATATATATAAATCACTTAACCAAAGTCGATTTGAATCAATATTTTTGAAAATATGGCCTAAAAGATGAAAAAATTAAAAAAATTGGCATTTTTAAAAAAGTTAAATTCTTTGGAAACTTTAATAACCCATAACTCTTTTAAAAAAGGTTCAACTGCAACTTAATTTAGAAAGTAAATTTCTGGCATCTGAATATATATAAATCACTTTACCGAAGTCGATTTAAATCAATATTTTAGAAAATATGGCCTAAAACGTGAAAAAATTAAAAGAATTGGCGTTTTTAAAAAAGCAAAATTCTTTGGAAACTTTCATAACCCATAACTCTTTCAAAAAATGTTCAATTGCAACTTTATTTGTAAAAGTACAATTCTGGCATCTGAATATATATGAATCACTTAACCGAAGTCGATTTGAATTCAATATTTTAGAAACTATGGTCAAAAAGGTGAAAAAATTATAAAAAATGGCATTTTTTAAAAAGCTGAATTCTTTGGAAAATTTAAAAATCCACAACTATTTCAAAATAGGTTCAATTGCAACTTTATTTATATAAATACATTTCCGGCATCTGAATTTATATAAATCATTTTACCGAAGTCGATTTGAATCAATATTTTAGAAAATATGGCCAAAAAGGTGAAAAAATTAAAAAAATTGGCGTTTTTAAAAAAGCTGAATTCTTTGGAAAATTTAAAAATCCACAACTATTTCAAAATAGGTTCAATTGCAACTTTATTTATATAAATACATTTCCGGCATCTGAATTTATATAAATCATTTTACCGAAGTCGATTTGAATCAATATTTTAGAAAATATGGCGAAAAAGGTGAAAAAATTAAAAAAATTGGCGTTTTTAAAAAAGCAAAATTCTTCGGAAACTTTAATAACCCATAATTTTTTAAAAAAATGTTCAACTGCAACTTAATTTGAAAGTACATTTCTGGCATATAAATATATATAAATCACTTTACCGGAGTCGATTTAAGTCAATATTATAGAAAATATGACCTAAAAGGTGAAAAAATTAAAAGAATTGGAATTTTTAAAAAAGCTAAATTCTTTGGAAACTTTAATAACCCATAACTCTTTCAAAAAAGATTCAACTGCAACTTAATTTAAAAAGTAAATTTCTGGCATCTGAATATATATAAATCACTTTACTGAAGTCAAATTAAATCAATATTTTAGAAAATATGGCCAAAAAGGTGAAAAAATTAAAAAAATTGGCGTTCTTAAAAAAGCAAAATTCTTTGGAAACTTTAATAACCCATAACTTTTTCAAAAAATGTTCAACTGCAACTTAATTTAGAAAGTAAATTTCTGGCATCTGAATATATATAAATCACTTAACCGAAGTCGATTTGAATCAATATTTTAGAAAATATGGCCTAAAAGATGAAAAAATTAAAAAATTTGGCATTTTTAAAAAAGCTAAATTCTTTGGAAACTTTAATAACCCATAACTCTTTCAAAAAAGGTTCAACTGCAACTTAATTTAGAAAGTAAATTTCTGGCATCTGAATATATATAAATCACTTTACCGAAGTCGATTTAAGTCAATATTATAGAAAATATGACCTTAAAGGTGAAAAAATTTTAAAAATTGGCATTTTTAAAAGAGCTAAATTCTTTGGAAATTTTAAGAACCCATAACTCTTTCAAAAAAGGTTCAACTGCAACTTAAATTAGAAAGTAAATTTCTGGCATCTGAATATATATAAATCACTTAACCGAAGTCGATTTGAATCAATATTTTAGAAAAAAGGTAAAAAAAATTTTAAAAAAGCTAAATTCTTTGGAAACTTTAATAACCCATAACTCTTTCAAAAAAGGTTCAACTGCAACTTAATTTAGAAAGTAAATTTCTGTCATCTGAATATAAATAAATCACTTTACCGAATTCGATTTAAATCAATATTTTAGAAAATATGGCCTAAAAGGTGAAAAAATTAAAAGAAATGGCGTTTTTAAAAAAGCAAAATTCTTTGGAAACTTTAATAACCTATAACTCTTTCAAAAAAGGTTCAATTGCAACCTTATTTGTAAAAGTACATTTCTGGCATCTGAATATATATAAATCACTTAACCAAAGTCGATTTGAATCAATATTTTAGAAAATATGGCCTAAAAGATGAAAAAATTAAAAAAATTGGCATTTTTAAAAAAGTTAAATTCTTTGGAAACTTTAATAACCAATAAATCTTTTAAAAAAGGTTCAACTGCAACTTAATTTAGAAAGTAAATTTCTGGCATCTGAATATATATAAATCACTTTACCGAAGTCGATTTAAATCAATATTTTAGAAAATATGGCCTAAAACGTGAAAAAATTAAAAGAATTGGCGTTTTTAAAAAAGCAAAATTCTTTGGAAACTTTCATAACCTATAACTCTTTCAAAAAATGTTCAATTGCAACTTTATTTGTAAAAGTACAATTCTGGCATCTGAATATATATGAATCACTTAACCGAAGTCGATTTGAATTCAATATTTTAGAAACTATGGTCAAAAAGGTGAAAAAATTATAAAAAATGGCATTTTTTAAAAAGTTGAATTCTTTGGAAAATTTAAAAATCCACAACTCTTTCAAAATAGGTTCAATTGCAACTTTATTTATATAAATACATTTTCGGCATCTGAATATATACAAATCACTTTACCGAAGTCGATTTGAATCAATATTTTAGAAAATATGGCCAAAAAGGTGAAAAAATTAAAAAAATTGGCGTTTTTAAAAAAGCTGAATTCTTTGGAAAATTAAAAAATCCACAACTATTTCAAAATAGGTTCAATTGCAACTTTATTTATATAAATACATTTCCGGCATCTGAATTTATATAAATCATTTTACCGAAGTCGATTTGAATCAATATTTTAGAAAATATGGCGAAAAAGGTGAAAAAATTAAAAAAATTGGCGTTTTTAAAAAAGCAAAATTCTTCGGAAACTTTAATAACCCATAATTTTTTAAAAAAATGTTCAACTGCAACTTAATTTGAAAGTACATTTCTGGCATATAAATATATATAAATCACTTTACCGGAGTCGATTTAAGTCAATATTATAGAAAATATGACCTAAAAGGTGAAAAAATTAAAAGAATTGGAATTTTTAAAAAAGCTAAATTCTTTGGAAACTTTAATAACCCATAACTCTTTCAAAAAAGATTCAACTGCAACTTAATTTAAAAAGTAAATTTCTGGCATCTGAATATATATAAATCACTTTACTGAAGTCAAATTAAATCAATATTTTAGAAAATATGGCCAAAAAGGTGAAAAAATTAAAAAAATTGGCGTTCTTAAAAAAGCAAAATTCTTTGGAAACTTTAATAACCCATAACTTTTTCAAAAAATGTTCAACTGCAACTTAATTTAGAAAGTAAATTTCTGGCATCTGAATATATATAAATCACTTAACCGAAGTCGATTTGAATCAATATTTTAGAAAATATGGCCTTAAAGGTGAAAAAATTAAAAAAAATTGGCATTTTTAAAAAAGCTAAATTCTTTGGAAACTTTAATAACCCATAACTCTTTCAAAAAAGGTTCAACTGCAACTTAATTTAGAAAGTAAATTTCTGGCATCTGAATATATATAAATCACTTTACCGAAGTCGATTTAAGTCAATATTATAGAAAATATGACCTTAAAGGTGAAAAAATTTTAAAAATTGGCATTTTTAAAAGAGCTAAATTCTTTGGAAATTTTAAGAACCCATAACTCTTTCAAAAAAGGTTCAACTGCAACTTAAATTAGAAAGTAAATTTCTGGCATCTGAATATATATAAATCACTTAACCGAAGTCGATTTGAATCAATATTTTAGAAAATATGGCCTTAAAGGTGAAAAAATTAAAAAAAATTGGTATTTTTAAAAAAGCTAAATTCTTTGGAGACTTTAATAACCCATAACTCTTTCAAAAAAGGTTCAACTGCAACTTAATTTAGAAAGTAAATTTCTGGCATCTGAATATATATAAATCACTTTACCGAAGTCGATTTAAGTCAATATTATAGAAAATATGACCTTAAAGGTAAAAAAATTATAAAAATTGGCATTTTTAAAAGAGCTAAATTCTTTGGAAATTTTAAGAACCCATAACTCTTTCAAAAAAGGTTCAACTGCAACTTAATTTAGAAAGTAAATTTCTGGCATCAGAATATATATAAATCAATTTACTGAAGTCAATGTAAATCAATATTTTAGAAAATATGGCCAAAAAGGTGAACAAAATAAATACTGGCATTTTTAAAAAAGCAAAATTCTTTGGAATCTTTAATAACCCATAACTCTTTCAAAAAAGGTTCAACTGCAACTTAATTTGGAAAGTAAATTTCTGGCATCTCAATATATATAAATCACTTAACCGAAGTCGATTAGAATCAATACTTTAGAAAATATGTCCTAAAAGGTGAAAAAATTAAAAAAATTGGCATTTTTAAAAAGGCAAATTATTTTGAAACTTCAATAGCCCATAACTCTTTCACAAAAGGTAATTAAAAAATATTTAAAAATTTTAAATTAAAAAAAAGAAAAATTAAAAAATTGGCGTTCTTAAAAAGCAAAATTCTTGAAACTTTAATAACCCATAACTCTTTCAAAAAAGGTTCAACTGCAACTTAATTTAGAAAGTAAATTTCTGGCATCTGAATATATATAAATCACTTAACCGAAGTCGATTTGAATCAAAATTTTAGAAAATATGGCCTTAAAGGTGAAAAAATTAAAAAAAATTGGCATTTTTTAAAAGAGCTAAATTCTTTGGAAACTTTAATAACCCATAACTCTTTCAAAAGGTTCAACTGCAACTTAATTAAAAATAAATTTTGAATATATACCCTTTAAAAGTCATTGAATCAAAATTTTAGAAAATATGGCCTTAAAGGTGAAAAATTAAAAAATTTTTAAAAAATTTTGGAAACTTTAATAACCCATAACTCTTTCAAAAAAGGTTCAACTGCAACTTAATTTAGAAAGTAAATTTCTGGCATCTGAATATATATAAATCACTTTACCGAAGTCGATTTAAGTCAATATTATAGAAAATATGACCTTAAAAGGTGAAAAAATTTTAAAAAATTGGCATTTTTAAAAAAGCTAAATTCTTTGGAAATTTTAAGAACCCATAACTCTTTCAAAAAAGGCTCAACTGCAACTTAAATTAGAAAGTAAATTTCTGGCATCTGAATATATATAAATCACTTAACCGAAGTCGATTTGAATCAATATTTTAGAAAATATGGCCTTAAAGGTGAAAAAATTAAAAAAATTGGCATTTTTAAAAAAGCTAAATTCTTTGGAAACTTTAATAACCCATAACTCTTTCAAAAAAGGTTCAACTGCAACTTAATTTAGAAAGTAAATTTCGATTTGAATCAATATTTTAGAAAATATGGCCAAAAAGGTGAAAAAATTAAAAAAATTGGCGTTTTTAAAAAAGCTAAATTCTTTGGAAACTTTAATAACCCATAACTCTTTCAAAAAAGGTTCAACTGCAACTTAATTTGTAAAAGTACATTTCTGGCATCTAAATATATATAAATCACTTTACCGAAGTCGATTTAAGTCAATATTTTAGAAAATATGGCCTAAAAATGAAAGAATTAAAAAGCTAAATTCTTTGGAAACTTTAATAACCAATAACTCTTTCAAAAAGG
>JAECWN010000418.1:0-343652 GCA_018150725.1 Drosophila quadrilineata | reverse complement strand
TGTAAATTGTAAATTGTAAAAATTGTAAATTGTAAATTGTAAATTTAAATTGTAAATTGTAAATTGTAAATTGTAAATTGTAAATTGTAAATTGTAAATTGTAAATTGTAAATTGTAAATTGTAAATTGTAAATTGTAAATTGTAAATTGTAAATTGTAAATTGTAAATTGTAAATTGTAAATTGGTAAATTGTAAATTGTAAATTGTAAATTGTAAATTGTAAATTGTAAATTGTAAATTGTAAATTGTAAATTGTAAATTGTAAATTGTAAATTGTAAATTGTAAATTGTAAATTGTAAATTGTAAATTGTAAATTGTAAATTGTAAATTGTAAATTGTAAATTGTAAATTATAAATTGTAAATTGTAAATTGTAAATTGTAAATTGTAAATTGTAAATTGTAAATTGTAAATTGTAAATTGTAAATTGTAAATTGTAAATTGTAAATTGAAAATTGTAAATTGTAAATTGTAAATTGTAAATTGTAAATTGTAAATTGTAAATTGTAAATTGTAAATTGTAAATTGTAAATTGTAAATTGTAAATTGTAAAATTGTAAATTGTAAATTGTAAATTGTAAATTGTAAATTGTAAATTGTAAATTGTAAATTGTAAATTGTAAATTGTAAATTGTAAATTGTAAATTGTAAATTGATAAATTGTAAATTGTAAATTGTAAATTGTAAATTGTAAATTGTAAATTGTAAATTGTAAATTGTAAATTGTAAATTGTAAATTGTAAATTGTAAATTGTAAATTGTAAATTGTAAATTGTAAATTGTAAATTGTAAATTAAAAATTGTAAATTGTAAATTGTAAATTGTAAATTGTAAATTGTAAATTGTAAATTGTAAATTGTAAATTGTAAATTGTAAATTGTAAATTGGTAAATTGTAAATTGTAAATTGTAAATTGTAAATTGTAAATTGTAAATTGTAAATTGTAAATTGTAAATTGTAAATTGTAAATTGTAAATTGTAAAATTGTAAATTGTAAATTGTAAAAATTGTAAATTGTAAATTGTAAATTGTAAATTGTAAATTGTAAATTGTAAATTGTAAATTGTAAATTGTAAATTGTAAATTGTAAATTGTAAATTGTAAATTGTAAATTGTAAATTGTAAATTGTAAATTGTAAATTGTAAATTGTAAATTGTAAAATTGTAAATTGTAAATTGTAAATTGTAAATTGTAAATTGTAAATTGTAAATTGTAAATTGTAAATTGTAAATTGTAAATTGTAAATTGTAAATTGTAAATTGTAAATTGTAAATTGTAAATTGTAAATTGTAAATTGTAAATTGTAAATTGTAAATTGTAAATTGTAAATTGTAAATTGTAAATTGTAAATTGTAAATTGTAAATTGTAAATTGTAAATTGTAAATTGTAAATTGTAAATTGTAAATTGTAAATTGTAAATTGTAAATTGTAAATTGTAAATTGTAAATTGTAAATTGTAAATTGTAAATTGTAAATTGTAAATTATAAATTGTAAATTGTAAATTGTAAATTGTAAATTGTAAATTGTAAATTGTAAATTGTAAATTGTAAATTGTAAATTGTAAATTGTAAATTGTAAATTGTAAATTGTAAATTGTAAATTGTAAATTGTAAATTGTAAATTAAAAATTGTAAATTGTAAATTGTAAATTGTAAATTGTAAATTGTAAATTGTAAATTGTAAATTGTAAATTGTAAATTGTAAATTGTAAATTGTAAATTGTAAATTGTAAATTGTAAATTGTAAATTGTAAATTGTAAATTGTAAATTGTAAATTGTAAATTGTAAATTGTAAATTGTAAATTGTAAATTGTAAATTGTAAATTGTAAATTGTAAATTGTAAATTGTAAATTGTAAATTGTAAATTGTAAATTGTAAATTGTAAATTGTAAATTGTAAATTGTAAATTGTAAATTGTAAATTGTAAATTGTAAATTGTAAATTGTAAATTGTAAATTGTAAATTGTAAATTGTAAATTGTAAATTGTAAATTATAAATTGTAAATTGTAAAATTGTAAATTGTAAATTGTAAATTGTAAATTGTAAATTGTAAATTGTAAATTGTAAATTGTAAATTGTAAATTGTAAATTGTAAATTGTAAATTGTAAATTGTAAATTGTAAATTGTAAATTGTAAATTGTAAATTGTAAATTGTAAATTGTAAATTGTAAATTGTAAAATTGTAAATTGTAAATTGTAAATTGTAAATTGTAAATTGTAAATTGTAAATTGTAAATTGTAAATTGTAAATTGTAAATTGTAAATTGTAAATTGTAAATTGTAAATTGTAAATTGTAAATTGTAAATTAAAATTGTAAATTGTAAATTGTAAATTGTAAATTGTAAATTGTAAATTGTAAATTGTAAATTGTAAATTGTAAATTGTAAATTGTAAATTGTAAATTGTAAATTGTAAATTGTAAATTGTAAATTGTAAATTGTAAATTGTAAATTGTAAATTGTAAATTGTAAATTGTAAATTGTAAATTGTAAATTGTAAATTGTAAATTGTAAATTGTAAATTGTAAAATTGTAAATTGTAAATTGTAAATTGTAAATTGTAAATTGTAAATTGTAAATTGTAAATTGTAAATTGTAAATTGTAAATTGTAAATTGTAAATTGTAAATTGTAAATTGTAAATTGTAAATTGTAAATTGTAAATTGTAAATTGTAAATTGTAAATTGTAAATTGTAAATTGTAAATTGTAAATTGTAAATTGTAAATTGTAAATTGTAAATTGTAAATTGTAAATTGTAAATTGTAAATTGTAAATTGTAAATTGTAAATTGTAAATTGTAAATTGTAAATTGTAAATTGTAAATTGTAAATTGTAAATTGTAAATTGTAAATTGTAAATTGTAAATTGTAAATTGTAAATTGTAAATTGTAAATTGTAAATTGTAAATTGTAAATTGTAAATTGTAAATTGTAAATTGTAAATTGTAAATTGTAAATTGTAAATTGTAAATTGTAAATTGTAAATTGTAAATTGTAAATTGTAAATTGTAAATTGTAAATTGTAAATTGTAAATTGTAAATTGTAAATTGTAAATTGTAAATTGTAAATTGTAAATTGTAAATTGTAAATTGTAAATTGTAAATTGTAAATTGTAAATTGTAAATTGTAAATTGTAAATTGTAAATTGTAAATTGTAAATTGTAAATTGTAAATTGTAAATTGTAAATTGTAAATTGTAAATTGTAAATTGTAAATTGTAAATTGTAAATTGTAAATTGTAAATTGTAAATTGTAAATTGTAAATTGTAAATTGTAAATTGTAAATTGTAAATTGTAAAATTGTAAATTGTAAATTGTAAATTGTAAATTGTAAATTGTAAATTGTAAATTGTAAATTGTAAATTGTAAATTGTAAATTGTAAATTGTAAATTGTAAATTGTAAATTGTAAATTGTAAATTGTAAATTGTAAATTGTAAATTGTAAATTGTAAATTGTAAATTGTAAATTGTAAATTGTAAATTGTAAATTGTAAATTGTAAATTGTAAATTGTAAATTGTAAATTGTAAATTGTAAATTGTAAATTGTAAATTGTAAATTGTAAATTGTAAATTGTAAATTGTAAATTGTAAATTGTAAATTGTAAATTGTAAATTGTAAATTGTAAATTGTAAATTGTAAATTGTAAATTGTAAATTGTAAATTGTAAATTGTAAATTGTAAATTGTAAATTGTAAATTGTAAATTGTAAATTGTAAATTGTAAATTGTAAATTGTAAATTGTAAATTGTAAATTGTAAATTGTAAATTGTAAATTGTAAATTGTAAATTGTAAATTGTAAATTGTAAATTGTAAATTGTAAATTGTAAATTGTAAATTGTAAATTGTAAATTGTAAATTGTAAATTGTAAATTGTAAATTGTAAATTGTAAATTTGTAAATTGTAAATTGTAAATTGTAAATTGTAAATTGTAAATTGTAAATTGTAAATTGTAAATTGTAAATTGTAAATTGTAAATTGTAAATTGTAAATTGTAAATTGTAAATTGTAAATTGTAAATTGTAAAATTGTAAATTGTAAATTGTAAATTGTAAATTGTAAATTGTAAATTGTAAATTGTAAATTGTAAATAAAATTGTAAATTGTAAATTGTAAATTGTAAATTGTAAATTGTAAATTGTAAATTGTAAATTGTAAATTGTAAATTGTAAATTGTAAATTGTAAATTGTAAATTGTAAATTGTAAATTGTAAATTGTAAATTGTAAATTGTAAATTGTAAATTGTAAATTGTAAATTGTAAATTGTAAATTGTAAATTGTAAATTGTAAATTGTAAATTGTAAATTGTAAATTGTAAATTGTAAATTGTAAATTGTAAATTGTAAATTGTAAATTGTAAATTGTAAATTGTAAATTGTAAATTGTAAATTGTAAATTGTAAATTGTAAATTGTAAATTGTAAATTGTAAATTGTAAATTGTAAATTGTAAATTGTAAATTGTAAATTGTAAATTGTAAATTGTAAATTGTAAATTGTAAATTGTAAATTGTAAATTGTAAATTGTAAATTGTAAATTGTAAATTGTAAATTGTAAATTGTAAATTGTAAATTGTAAATTGTAAATTGTAAATTGTAAATTGTAAATTGTAAATTGTAAATTGTAAATTGTAAATTGTAAATTGTAAATTGTAAATTGTAAATTGTAAATTGTAAATTGTAAATTGTAAATTGTAAATTGTAAATTGTAAATTGTAAATTGTAAATTGTAAATTGTAAATTGTAAATTGTAAATTGTAAATTGTAAATTGTAAATTGTAAATTGTAAATTGTAAATTGTAAATTGTAAATTGTAAATTGTAAATTGTAAATTGTAAATTGTAAATTGTAAATTGTAAATTGTAAATTGTAAATTGTAAATTGTAAATTGTAAATTGTAAATTGTAAATTGTAAATTGTAAATTGTAAATTGTAAATTGTAAATTGTAAATTGTAAATTGTAAATTGTAAATTGTAAATTGTAAATTGTAAATTGTAAATTGTAAATTGTAAATTGTAAATTGTAAATTGTAAATTGTAAATTGTAAATTGTAAATTGTAAATTGTAAATTGTAAATTGTAAATTGTAAATTGTAAATTGTAAATTGTAAATTGTAAATTGTAAATTGTAAATTGTAAATTGTAAATTGTAAATTGTAAATTGTAAATTGTAAATTGTAAATTGTAAATTGTAAATTGTAAATTGTAAATTGTAAATTGTAAATTGTAAATTGTAAATTGTAAATTGTAAATTGTAAATTGTAAATTGTAAATTGTAAATTGTAAATTGTAAATTGTAAATTGTAAATTGTAAATTGTAAATTGTAAATTGTAAATTGTAAATTGTAAATTGTAAATTGTAAATTGTAAATTGTAAATTGTAAATTGTAAATTGTAAATTGTAAATTGTAAATTGTAAATTGTAAATTGTAAATTGTAAATTGTAAATTGTAAATTGTAAATTGTAAATTGTAAATTGTAAATTGTAAATTGTAAATTGTAAATTGTAAATTGTAAATTGTAAATTGTAAATTGTAAAAATTGTAAATTGTAAATTGTAAATTGTAAATTGTAAATTGTAAATTGTAAATTGTAAATTGTAAATTGTAAATTGTAAATTGTAAATTGTAAATTGTAAATTGTAAATTGTAAATTGTAAATTGTAAATTGTAAATTGTAAATTGTAAATTGTAAATTGTAAATTGTAAATTGTAAATTGTAAATTGTAAATTGTAAATTGTAAATTGTAAATTGTAAATTGTAAATTGTAAATTGTAAATTGTAAATTGTAAATTGTAAATTGTAAATTGTAAATTGTAAATTGTAAATTGTAAATTGTAAATTGTAAATTGTAAATTGTAAATTGTAAATTGTAAATTGTAAATTGTAAATTGTAAATTGTAAATTGTAAATTGTAAATTGTAAATTGTAAATTGTAAATTGTAAATTGTAAATTGTAAATTGTAAATTGTAAATTGTAAATTGTAAATTGTAAATTGTAAATTGTAAATTGTAAATTGTAAATTGTAAATTGTAAATTGTAAATTGTAAATTGTAAATTGTAAATTGTAAATTGTAAATTGTAAATTGTAAATTGTAAATTGTAAATTGTAAATTGTAAATTGTAAATTGTAAATTGTAAATTGTAAATTGTAAATTGTAAATTGTAAATTGTAAATTGTAAATTGTAAATTGTAAATTGTAAATTGTAAATTGTAAATTGTAAATTGTAAATTGTAAATTGTAAATTGTAAATTGTAAAAATTGTAAATTGTAAATTGTAAATTGTAAATTGTAAATTGTAAATTGTAAATTGTAAATTGTAAATTGTAAATTGTAAATTGTAAATTGTAAATTGTAAATTGTAAATTGTAAATTGTAAATTGTAAATTGTAAATTGTAAATTGTAAATTGTAAATTGTAAATTGTAAATTGTAAATTGTAAATTGTAAATTGTAAATTGTAAATTGTAAATTGTAAATTGTAAATTGTAAATTGTAAATTGTAAATTGTAAATTGTAAATTGTAAATTGTAAATTGTAAATTGTAAATTGTAAATTGTAAATTGTAAATTGTAAATTGTAAATTGTAAATTAATAAATTGTAAATTGTAAATTGTAAATTGTAAATTGTAAATTGTAAATTGTAAATTGTAAATTGTAAATTGTAAATTGTAAATTGTAAATTGTAAATTGTAAATTATAAATTGTAAATTGTAAATTGTAAATTGTAAATTGTAAATTGTAAATTGTAAATTGTAAATTGTAAATTGTAAATTGTAAATAGTAAATTGTAAATTGTAAATTGTAAATTGTAAATTGTAAATTGTAAATTGTAAATTGTAAATTGTAAATTGTAAATTGTAAATTGTAAATTGTAAATTGTAAATTGTAAATTGTAAATTGTAAATTGTAAATTGTAAATTGTAAATTGTAAATTGTAAATTGTAAATTGTAAATTGTAAATTGTAAATTGTAAATTGTAAATTGTAAATTGTAAATTGTAAATTGTAAATTGTAAATTGTAAATTGTAAATTGTAAAATTGTAAATTGTAAATTGTAAATTGTAAATTGTAAATTGTAAATTGTAAATTGTAAATTGTAAATTGTAAATTGTAAATTGTAAATTGTAAATTGTAAATTGTAAATTGTAAATTGTAAATTGTAAATTGTAAATTGTAAATTGTAAATTGTAAATTGTAAATTGTAAATTGTAAATTGTAAATTGTAAATTGTAAATTGTAAATTGTAAATTGTAAATTGTAAATTGTAAATTGTAAATTGTAAATTGTAAATTGTAAATTGTAAATTGTAAATTGTAAATTGTAAATTGTAAATTGTAAATTGTAAATTGTAAATTGTAAATTGTAAATTGTAAATTGTAAATTGTAAATTGTAAATTGTAAATTGTAAATTGTAAATTGTAAATTGTAAATTGTAAATTGTAAATTGTAAATTGTAAATTGTAAATTGTAAATTATAAATTGTAAATTGTAAATTGTAAATTGTAAATTGTAAATTGTAAATTGTAAATTGTAAATTGTAAATTGTAAATTGTAAATTGTAAATTGTAAATTGTAAATTGTAAATTGTAAATTGTAAATTGTAAATTGTAAATTGTAAATTGTAAATTGTAAAAATTGTAAATTGTAAATTGTAAATTGTAAATTGTAAATTGTAAATTGTAAATTGTAAATTGTAAATTGTAAATTGTAAATTGTAAATTGTAAATTGTAAATTGTAAATTGTAAATTGTAAATTGTAAATTGTAAATTGTAAATTGTAAATTGTAAATTGTAAATTGTAAATTGTAAATTGTAAATTGTAAATTGTAAATTGTAAATTGTAAATTGTAAATTGTAAATTGTAAATTGTAAATTGTAAATTGTAAATTGTAAATTGTAAATTGTAAATTGTAAATTGTAAATTGTAAATTGTAAATTGTAAATTGTAAATTGTAAATTGTAAATTGTAAATTGTAAATTGTAAATTGTAAATTGTAAATTGTAAATTGTAAATTGTAAATTGTAAATTGTAAATTGTAAATTGTAAATTGTAAATTGTAAATTGTAAATTGTAAATTGTAAATTGTAAATTGTAAATTGTAAATTGTAAATTGTAAATTGTAAATTGTAAATTGTAAATTGTAAATTGTAAATTGTAAATTGTAAATTGTAAATTGTAAATTGTAAATTGTAAATTGTAAATTGTAAATTGTAAATTGTAAATTGTAAATTGTAAATTGTAAATTGTAAATTGTAAATTGTAAATTGTAAATTGTAAATTAAATTGTAAATTGTAAATTGTAAATTGTAAATTGTAAATTGTAAATTGTAAATTGTAAATTGTAAATTGTAAATTGTAAATTGTAAATTGTAAATTGTAAATTGTAAATTGTAAATTGTAAATTGTAAATGTAAATTGTAAATTGTAAATTGTAAATTGTAAATTGTAAATTGTAAATTGTAAATTGTAAATTGTAAATTGTAAATTGTAAATTGTAAATTGTAAATTGTAAATTGTAAATTGTAAATTGTAAATTGTAAATTGTAAATTGTAAATTGTAAATTGTAAATTGTAAATTGTAAATTGTAAATTGTAAATTGTAAATTGTAAATTGTAAATTGTAAATTGTAAATTGTAAATTGTAAATTGTAAATTGTAAATTGTAAATTGTAAATTGTAAATTGTAAATTGTAAATTGTAAATTGTAAATTGTAAATTGTAAATTGTAAATTGTAAATTGTAAATTGTAAATTGTAAATTGTAAATTGTAAATTGTAAATTGTAAATTGTAAATTGTAAATTGTAAATTGTAAATTGTAAATTGTAAATTGTAAATTGTAAATTGTAAATTGTAAATTGTAAATTGTAAATTGTAAATTGTAAATTGTAAATTGTAAATTGTAAATTGTAAATTGTAAATTGTAAATTGTAAATTGTAAATTGTAAATTGTAAATTGTAAATTGTAAATTGTAAATTGTAAATTGTAAATTGTAAATTGTAAATTGTAAATTGTAAATTGTAAATTGTAAATTGTAAATTGTAAATTGTAAATTGTAAATTGTAAATTGTAAATTGTAAATTGTAAATTGTAAATTGTAAATTGTAAATTGTAAATTGTAAATTGTAAATTGTAAATTGTAAATTGTAAATTGTAAATTGTAAATTGTAAATTGTAAATTGTAAATTGTAAATTGTAAATTGTAAATTGTAAATTGTAAATTGTAAATTGTAAATTGTAAATTGTAAATTGTAAATTGTAAATTGTAAATTGTAAATTGTAAATTGTAAATTGTAAATTGTAAATTGTAAATTGTAAATTGTAAATTGTAAATTGTAAATTGTAAATTGTAAATTGTAAATTGTAAATTGTAAATTGTAAATTGTAAATTGTAAATTGTAAATTGTAAATTGTAAATTGTAAATTGTAAATTGTAAATTGTAAATTGTAAATTGTAAATTGTAAATTGTAAATTGTAAATTGTAAATTGTAAATTGTAAATTGTAAATTGTAAATTGTAAATTGTAAATTGTAAATTGTAAATTGTAAATTGTAAATTGTAAATTGTAAATTGTAAATTGTAAATTGTAAATTGTAAATTGTAAATTGTAAATTGTAAATTGTAAATTGTAAATTGTAAATTGTAAATTGTAAATTGTAAATTGTAAATTGTAAATTGTAAATTGTAAATTGTAAATTGTAAATTGTAAATTGTAAATTGTAAATTGTAAATTGTAAATTGTAAATTGTAAATTGTAAATTGTAAATTGTAAATTGTAAATTGTAAATTGTAAATTGTAAATTGTAAATTGTAAATTGTAAATTGTAAATTGTAAATTGTAAATTGTAAATTGTAAATTGTAAATTGTAAATTGTAAATTGTAAATTGTAAATTGTAAATTGTAAATTGTAAATTGTAAATTGTAAATTGTAAATTGTAAATTGTAAATTGTAAATTGTAAATTGTAAATTGTAAATTGTAAATTGTAAATTGTAAATTGTAAATTGTAAATTGTAAATTGTAAATTGTAAATTGTAAATTGTAAATTGTAAATTGTAAATTGTAAATTGTAAATTGTAAAATTGTAAATTGTAAATTGTAAATTGTAAATTGTAAATTGTAAATTGTAAATTGTAAAATTGTAAATTGTAAATTGTAAATTGTAAATTGTAAATTGTAAATTGTAAATTGTAAATTGTAAATTGTAAATTGTAAATTGTAAATTGTAAATTGTAAATTGTAAATTGTAAATTGTAAATTGTAAATTGTAAATTGTAAATTGTAAATTGTAAATTGTAAATTGTAAATTGTAAATTGTAAATTGTAAATTGTAAATTGTAAATTGTAAATTGTAAATTGTAAATTGTAAATTGTAAATTGTAAATTGTAAATTGTAAATTGTAAATTGTAAATTGTAAATTGTAAATTGTAAATTGTAAATTGTAAATTGTAAATTGTAAATTGTAAATTGTAAATTGTAAATTGTAAATTGTAAATTGTAAATTGTAAATTGTAAATTGTAAATTGTAAATTGTAAATTGTAAATTGTAAATTGTAAATTGTAAATATTGTAAATTGTAAATTGTAAATTGTAAATTGTAAATTGTAAATTGTAAATTGTAAATTGTAAATTGTAAATTGTAAATTGTAAATTGTAAATTGTAAATTGTAAATTGTAAATTGTAAATTGTAAATTGTAAATTGTAAATTGTAAATTGTAAATTGTAAATTGTAAATTGTAAATTGTAAATTGTAAATTGTAAATTGTAAATTGTAAATTGTAAATTGTAAATTGTAAATTGTAAATTGTAAATTGTAAATTGTAAATTGTAAATTGTAAATTGTAAATTGTAAATTGTAAATTGTAAATTGTAAATTGTAAATTGTAAATTGTAAATTGTAAATTGTAAATTGTAAATTGTAAATTGTAAATTGTAAATTGTAAATTGTAAATTGTAAATTGTAAATTGTAAATTGTAAATTGTAAATTGTAAATTGTAAATTGTAAATTGTAAATTGTAAATTGTAAATTGTAAATTGTAAATTGTAAATTGTAAATTGTAAATTGTAAATTGTAAATTGTAAATTGTAAATTGTAAATTGTAAATTGTAAATTGTAAATTGTAAATTGTAAATTGTAAATTGTAAATTGTAAATTGTAAATTGTAAATTGTAAATTGTAAATTGTAAATTGTAAATTGTAAATTGTAAATTGTAAATTGTAAATTGTAAATTGTAAATTGTAATTGTAAATTGTAAATTGTAAATTGTAAATTGTAAATTGTAAATTGTAAATTGTAAATTGTAAATTGTAAATTGTAAATTGTAAATTGTAAATTGTAAATTGTAAATTGTAAATTGTAAATTGTAAATTGTAAATTGTAAATTGTAAATTGTAAATTGTAAATTGTAAATTGTAAATTGTAAATTGTAAATTGTAAATTGTAAATTGTAAATTGTAAATTGTAAATTGTAAATTGTAAATTGTAAATTGTAAATTGTAAATTGTAAATTGTAAATTGTAAATTGTAAATTGTAAATTGTAAATTGTAAATTGTAAATTGTAAATTGTAAATTGTAAATTGTAAATTGTAAATTGTAAATTGTAAATTGTAAATTGTAAATTGTAAATTGTAAATTGTAAATTGTAAATTGTAAATTGTAAATTGTAAATTGTAAATTGTAAATTGTAAAATTGTAAATTGTAAATTGTAAATTGTAAATTGTAAATTGTAAATTGTAAATTGTAAATTGTAAATTGTAAATTGTAAATTGTAAATTGTAAATTGTAAATTGTAAATTGTAAATTGTAAATTGTAAATTGTAAATTGTAAATTGTAAATTGTAAATTGTAAATTGTAAATTGTAAATTGTAAATTGTAAATTGTAAATTGTAAATTGTAAATTGTAAATTGTAAATTGTAAATTGTAAATTGTAAATTGTAAATTGTAAATTGTAAATTGTAAATTGTAAATTGTAAATTGTAAATTGTAAATTGTAAATTGTAAATTGTAAATTGTAAATTGTAAATTGTAAATTGTAAATTGTAAATTGTAAAATTGTAAATTGTAAATTGTAAATTGTAAATTGTAAATTGTAAATTGTAAATTGTAAATTGTAAATTGTAAATTGTAAATTGTAAATTGTAAATTGTAAATTGTAAATTGTAAATTGTAAATTGTAAATTGTAAATTGTAAATTGTAAATTGTAAATTGTAAATTGTAAATTGTAAATTGTAAATTGTAAATTGTAAATTGTAAATTGTAAATTGTAAATTGTAAATTGTAAATTGTAAATTGTAAATTGTAAATTGTAAATTGTAAATTGTAAATTGTAAATTGTAAATTGTAAATTGTAAATTGTAAATTGTAAATTGTAAATTGTAAATTGTAAATTGTAAATTGTAAATTGTAAATTGTAAATTGTAAATTGTAAATTGTAAATTGTAAATTGTAAATTGTAAATTGTAAATTGTAAATTGTAAATTGTAAATTGTAAATTGTAAATTGTAAATTGTAAATTGTAAATTAAATTGTAAATTGTAAATTGTAAATTGTAAATTGTAAATTGTAAATTGTAAATTGTAAATTGTAAATTGTAAATTGTAAATTGTAAATTGTAAATTGTAAATTGTAAATTGTAAATTGTAAATTGTAAATTGTAAATTGTAAATTGTAAATTGTAAATTGTAAATTGTAAATTGTAAATTGTAAATTGTAAATTGTAAATTGTAAATTGTAAATTGTAAATTGTAAATTGTAAATTGTAAATTGTAAATTGTAAATTGTAAATTGTAAATTGTAAATTGTAAATTGTAAATTGTAAATTGTAAATTGTAAATTGTAAATTGTAAATTGTAAATTGTAAATTGTAAATTGTAAATTGTAAATTGTAAATTGTAAATTGTAAATTGTAAATTGTAAATTGTAAATTGTAAATTGTAAATTGTAAATTGTAAATTGTAAATTGTAAATTGTAAATTGTAAATTGTAAATTGTAAATTGTGAAATTGTAAATTGTAAATTGTAAATTGTAAATTGTAAATTGTAAATTGTAAATTGTAAATTGTAAATTGTAAATTGTAAATTGTAAATTGTAAATAAATTGTAAATTGTAAATTGTAAATTGTAAATTGTAAATTGTAAATTGTAAATTGTAAATTGTAAATTGTAAATTGTAAATTGTAAATTGTAAATTGTAAATTGTAAATTGTAAATTGTAAATTGTAAATTGTAAATTGTAAATTGTAAATTGTAAATTGTAAATTGTAAATTGTAAATTGTAAATTGTAAATTGTAAATTGTAAATTGTAAATTGTAAATTGTAAATTGTAAATTGTAAATTGTAAATTGTAAATTGTAAATTGTAAATTGTAAATTGTAAATTGTAAATTGTAAATTGTAAATTGTAAATTGTAAATTGTAAATTGTAAATTGTAAATTGTAAATTGTAAATTGTAAATTGTAAATTGTAAATTGTAAATTGTAAATTGTAAATTGTAAATTGTAAATTGTAAATTGTAAATTGTAAATTGTAAATTGTAAATTGTAAATTGTAAATTGTAAATTGTAAATTGTAAATTGTAAATTGTAAATTGTAAATTGTAAATTGTAAATTGTAAATTGTAAATTGTAAATTGTAAATTGTAAATTGTAAATTGTAAATTGTAAATTGTAAATTGTAAATTGTAAATTGTAAATTGTAAATTGTAAATTGTAAATTGTAAATTGTAAATTGTAAATTGTAAATTGTAAATTGTAAATTGTAAATTGTAAATTGTAAATTGTAAATTGTAAATTGTAAATTGTAAATTGTAAATTGTAAATTGTAAATTGTAAATTGTAAATTGTAAATTGTAAATTGTAAATTGTAAATTGTAAATTGTAAATTGTAAATTGTAAATTGTAAATTGTAAATTGTAAATTGTAAATTGTAAATTGTAAATTGTAAATTGTAAATTGTAAATTGTAAATTGTGTAAATTGTAAATTGTAAATTGTAAATTGTAAATTGTAAATTGTAAATTGTAAATTGTAAATTGTAAATTGTAAATTGTAAATTGTAAATTGTAAATTGTAAATTGTAAATTGTAAATTGTAAATTGTAAATTGTAAATTGTAAATTGTAAATTGTAAATTGTAAATTGTAAATTGTAAATTGTAAATTGTAAATTGTAAATTGTAAATTGTAAATTGTAAATTGTAAATTGTAAATTGTAAATTGTAAATTGTAAATTGTAAATTGTAAATTGTAAATTGTAAATTGTAAATTGTAAATTGTAAATTGTAAATTGTAAATTGTAAATTGTAAATTGTAAATTGTAAATTGTAAATTGTAAATTGTAAATTGTAAATTGTAAATTGTAAATTGTAAATTGTAAATTGTAAATTGTAAATTGTAAATTGTAAATTGTAAATTGTAAATTGTAAATTGTAAATTGTAAATTGTAAATTGTAAATTGTAAATTGTAAATTGTAAATTGTAAATTGTAAATTGTAAATTGTAAATTGTAAATTGTAAATTGTAAATTGTAAATTGTAAATTGTAAATTGTAAATTGTAAATTGTAAATTGTAAATTGTAAATTGTAAATTGTAAATTGTAAATTGTAAATTGTAAATTGTAAATTGTAAATTGTAAATTGTAAATTGTAAATTGTAAATTGTAAATTGTAAATTGTAAATTGTAAATTGTAAATTGTAAATTGTAAATTGTAAATTGTAAATTGTAAATTGTAAATTGTAAATTGTAAATTGTAAATTGTAAATTGTAAATTGTAAATTGTAAATTGTAAATTGTAAATTGTAAATTGTAAATTGTAAATTGTAAATTGTAAAT
The DNA here is from genome assembly GCA_018150725.1 of Drosophila quadrilineata. NCBI lineage: Eukaryota > Metazoa > Arthropoda > Insecta > Diptera > Drosophilidae > Drosophila > Drosophila quadrilineata. Next base: position 328,799 of record JAECWN010000418.1, on the reverse strand, counting down.
TGTAAATTGTAAATTGTAAATTGTAAATTGTAAATTGTAAATTGTAAATTGTAAATTGTAAATTGTAAATTGTAAATTGTAAATTGTAAATTGTAAATTGTAAATTGTAAATTGTAAATTGTAAATTGTAAATTGTAAATTGTAAATTGTAAATTGTAAATTGTAAATTGTAAATTGTAAATTGTAAATTGTAAATTGTAAATTGTAAATTGTAAATTGTAAATTGTAAATTGTAAATTGTAAATTGTAAATTGTAAATTGTAAATTGTAAATTGTAAATTGTAAATTGTAAATTGTAAATTGTAAATTGTAAATTGTAAATTGTAAATTGTAAATTGTAAATTGTAAATTGTAAATTGTAAATTGTAAATTGTAAATTGTAAATTGTAAATTGTAAATAAATTGTAAATTGTAAATTGTAAATTGTAAATTGTAAATTGTAAATTGTAAATTGTAAATTGTAAATTGTAAATTGTAAATTGTAAATTGTAAATTGTAAATTGTAAATTGTAAATTGTAAATTGTAAATTGTAAATTGTAAATTGTAAATTGTAAATTGTAAATTGTAAATTGTAAATTGTAAATTGTAAATTGTAAATTGTAAATTGTAAATTGTAAATTGTAAATTGTAAATTGTAAATTGTAAATTGTAAATTGTAAATTGTAAATTGTAAATTGTAAATTGTAAATTGTAAATTGTAAATTGTAAATTGTAAATTGTAAATTGTAAATTGTAAATTGTAAATTGTAAATTGTAAATTGTAAATTGTAAATTGTAAATTGTAAATTGTAAATTGTAAATTGTAAATTGTAAATTGTAAATTGTAAATTGTAAATTGTAAATTGTAAATTGTAAATTGTAAATTGTAAATTGTAAATTGTAAATTGTAAATTGTAAATTGTAAATTGTAAATTGTAAATTGTAAATTGTAAATTGTAAATTGTAAATTGTAAATTGTAAATTGTAAATTGTAAATTGTAAATTGTAAATTGTAAATTGTAAATTGTAAATTGTAAATTGTAAATTGTAAATTGTAAATTGTAAATTGTAAATTGTAAATTAAAAATTGTAAATTGTAAATTGTAAATTGTAAATTGTAAATTGTAAATTGTAAATTGTAAATTGTAAATTGTAAATTGTAAATTGTAAATTGTAAATTGTAAATTGTAAATTGTAAATTGTAAATTGTAAATTAATAAAATTGTAAATTGTAAATTGTAAATTGTAAATTGTAAATTGTAAATTGTAAATTGTAAATTGTAAATTGTAAATTGTAAATTGTAAATTGTAAATTGTAAATTGTAAATTGTAAATTGTAAATTGTAAATTGTAAATTGTAAATTGTAAATTGTAAATTGTAAATTGTAAATTGTAAATTGTAAATTGTAAATTGTAAATTGTAAATTGTAAATAAATTGTAAATTGTAAATTGTAAATTGTAAATTGTAAATTGTAAATTGTAAATTGTAAATTGTAAATTGTAAATTGTAAATTGTAAATTGTAAATTGTAAATTGTAAATTGTAAATTGTAAATTGTAAATTGTAAATTGTAAATTGTAAATTGTAAATTGTAAATTGTAAATTGTAAATTGTAAATTGTAAATTGTAAATTGTAAATTGTAAATTGTAAATTGTAAATTGTAAATTGTAAATTGTAAATTGTAAATTGTAAATTGTAAATTGTAAATTGTAAATTGTAAATTGTAAATTGTAAATTGTAAATTGTAAATTGTAAATTGTAAATTGTAAATTGTAAATTGTAAATTGTAAATTGTAAATTGTAAATTGTAAATTGTAAATTGTAAATTGTAAATTGTAAATTGTAAATTGTAAATTGTAAATTGTAAATTGTAAATTGTAAATTGTAAATTGTAAATTGTAAATTGTAAATTGTAAATTGTAAATTGTAAATTGTAAATTGTAAATTGTAAATTGTAAATTGTAAATTGTAAATTGTAAATTGTAAATTGTAAATTGTAAATTGTAAATTGTAAATTGTAAATTGTAAATTGTAAATTGTAAATTGTAAATTGTAAATTGTAAATTGTAAATAGTAAATTGTAAATTGTAAATTGTAAATTGTAAATTGTAAATTGTAAATTGTAAATTGTAAATTGTAAATTGTAAATTGTAAATTGTAAATTGTAAAATTGTAAATTGTAAATTGTAAATTGTAAATTGTAAATTGTAAATTGTAAATTGTAAATTGTAAATTGTAAATTGTAAATTGTAAATTGTAAATTGTAAATTGTAAATTGTAAATTGTAAATTGTAAATTGTAAATTGTAAATTGTAAATTGTAAATTGTAAATTGTAAATTGTAAATTGTAAATTGTAAATTGTAAATTGTAAATTGTAAATTGTAAATTGTAAATTGTAAATTGTAAATTGTAAATTGTAAATTGTAAATTGTAAATTGTAAATTGTAAATTGTAAATTGTAAATTGTAAATTGTAAATTGTAAATTGTAAATTGTAAATTGTAAATTGTAAATTGTAAATTGTAAATTGTAAATTGTAAATTGTAAATTGTAAATTGTAAATTGTAAATTGTAAATTGTAAATTGTAAATTGTAAATTGTAAATTGTAAATTGTAAATTGTAAATTGTAAATTGTAAATTGTAAATTGTAAATTGTAAATTGTAAATTGTAAATTGTAAATTGTAAATTGTAAATTGTAAATTGTAAATTGTAAATTGTAAATTGTAAATTGTAAAAATTGTAAATTGTAAATTGTAAATTGTAAATTGTAAATTGTAAATTGTAAATTGTAAATTGTAAATTGTAAATTGTAAATTGTAAATTGTAAATTGTAAATTGTAAATTGTAAATTGTAAATTGTAAATTGTAAATTGTAAATTGTAAATTGTAAATTGTAAATTGTAAATTGTAAATTGTAAATTGTAAATTGTAAATTGTAAATTGTAAATTGTAAATTGTAAATTGTAAATTGTAAATTGTAAATTGTAAATTGTAAATTGTAAATTGTAAATTGTAAATTGTAAATTGTAAATTGTAAATTGTAAATTGTAAATTGTAAATTGTAAATTGTAAATTGTAAATTGTAAATTGTAAATTGTAAATTGTAAATTGTAAATTGTAAATTGTAAATTGTAAATTGTAAATTGTAAATTGTAAATTGTAAATTGTAAATTGTAAATTGTAAATTGTAAATTGTAAATTGTAAATTGTAAATTGTAAATTGTAAATTGTAAATTGTAAATTGTAAATTGTAAATTGTAAATTGTAAATTGTAAATTGTAAATTGTAAATTGTAAATTGTAAATTGTAAATTGTAAATTGTAAATTGTAAATTGTAAATTGTAAATTGTAAATTGTAAATTGTAAATTGTAAATTGTAAATTGTAAATTGTAAATTGTAAATTGTAAATTGTAAATTGTAAATTGTAAATTGTAAATTGTAAATTGTAAATTGTAAATTGTAAATTGTAAATTGTAAATTGTAAATTGTAAATTGTAAATTGTAAATTGTAAATTGTAAATTGTAAATTGTAAATTGTAAATTGTAAATTGTAAATTTGTAAATTGTAAATTGTAAATTGTAAATTGTAAATTGTAAATTGTAAATTGTAAATTGTAAATTGTAAATTGTAAATTGTAAATTGTAAATTGTAAATTGTAAATTGTAAATTGTAAATTGTAAATTGTAAATTGTAAATTGTAAATTGTAAATTGTAAATTGTAAATTGTAAATTGTAAATTGTAAATTGTAAATTGTAAATTGTAAATTGTAAATTGTAAATTGTAAATTGTAAATTGTAAATTGTAAATTGTAAATTGTAAATTGTAAATTGTAAATTGTAAATTGTAAATTGTAAATTGTAAATTGTAAATTGTAAATTGTAAATTGTAAATTGTAAATTGTAAATTGTAAATTGTAAATTGTAAATTGTAAATTGTAAATTGTAAATTGTAAATTGTAAATTGTAAATTGTAAATTGTAAATTGTAAATTGTAAATTGTAAATTGTAAATTGTAAATTGTAAATTGTAAATTGTAAATTGTAAATTGTAAATTGTAAATTGTAAATTGTAAATTGTAAATTGTAAATTGTAAATTGTAAATTGTAAATTGTAAATTGTAAATTGTAAATTGTAAATTGTAAATTGTAAATTGTAAATTGTAAATTGTAAATTGTAAATTGTAAATTGTAAATTGTAAATTGTAAATTGTAAATTGTAAATTGTAAATTGTAAATTGTAAATTGTAAATTGTAAATTGTAAATTGTAAATTGTAAATTGTAAATTGTAAATTGTAAATTGTAAATTGTAAATTGTAAATTGTAAATTGTAAATTGTAAATTGTAAATTGTAAATTGTAAATTGTAAATTGTAAATTGTAAATTGTAAATTGTAAATTGTAAATTGTAAATTGTAAATTGTAAATTGTAAATTGTAAATTGTAAATTGTAAATTGTAAATTGTAAATTGTAAATTGTAAATTGTAAATTGTAAATTGTAAATTGTAAATTGTAAATTGTAAATTGTAAATTGTAAATTGTAAATTGTAAATTGTAAATTGTAAATTGTAAATTGTAAATTGTAAATTGTAAATTGTAAATTGTAAATTGTAAATTGTAAATTGTAAATTGTAAATTGTAAATTGTAAATTGTAAATTGTAAATTGTAAATTGTAAATTGTAAATTGTAAATTGTAAATTGTAAATTGTAAATTGAATTAAATTGTAAATTGTAAATTGTAAATTGTAAATTGTAAATTGTAAATTGTAAATTGTAAATTGTAAATTGTAAATTGTAAATTGTAAATTGTAAATTGTAAATTGTAAATTGTAAATTGTAAATTGTAAATTGTAAATTGTAAATTGTAAATTGTAAATTGTAAATTGTAAATTGTAAATTGTAAAATTGTAAATTGTAAATTGTAAATTGTAAATTGTAAATTGTAAATTGTAAATTGTAAATTGTAAATTGTAAATTGTAAATTGTAAATTGTAAATTGTAAATTGTAAATTGTAAATAAAATTGTAAATTGTAAATTGTAAATTGTAAATTGTAAATTGTAAATTGTAAATTGTAAATTGTAAATTGTAAATTGTAAATTGTAAATTGTAAAATTGTAAATTGTAAATTGTAAATTGTAAATTGTAAATTGTAAATTGTAAATTGTAAATTGTAAATTGTAAATTGTAAATTGTAAATTGTAAATTGTAAATTGTAAAATTGTAAATTGTAAATTGTAAATTGTAAATTGTAAATTGTAAATTGTAAATTGTAAATTGTAAATTGTAAATTGTAAATTGTAAATTGTAAATTGTAAATTGTAAATTGTAAATTGTAAATTGTAAATTGTAAATTGTAAATTGTAAATTGTAAATTGTAAATTGTAAATTGTAAATTGTAAATTGTAAATTGTAAATTGTAAATTGTAAATTGTAAATTGTAAATTGTAAATTGTAAATTGTAAATTGTAAATTGTAAATTGTAAATTGTAAATTGTAAATTGTAAATTGTAAATTGTAAATTGTAAATTGTAAATTGTAAATTGTAAATTGTAAATTGTAAATTGTAAATTGTAAATTGTAAATTGTAAATTGTAAATTGTAAATTGTAAATTGTAAATTGTAAATTGTAAATTGTAAATTGTAAATTGTAAATTGTAAAATTGTAAATTGTAAATTGTAAATTGTAAATTGTAAATTGTAAATTGTAAATTGTAAATTGTAAATTGTAAATTGTAAATTGTAAATTGTAAATTGTAAATTGTAAATTGTAAATTGTAAATTGTAAATTGTAAATTGTAAATTGTAAATTGTAAAAATTGTAAATTGTAAATTGTAAATTGTAAATTGTAAATTGTAAATTGTAAATTGTAAATTGTAAATTGTAAATTGTAAATTGTAAATTGTAAATTGTAAATTGTAAATTGTAAATTGTAAATTGTAAATTGTAAATTGTAAATTGTAAATTGTAAATTGTAAATTGTAAATTGTAAATTGTAAATTGTAAATTGTAAATTGTAAATTGTAAATTGTAAATTGTAAATTGTAAATTGTAAATTGTAAATTGTAAATTGTAAATTGTAAATTGTAAATTGTAAATTGTAAATTGTAAATTGTAAATTGTAAATTGTAAATTGTAAATTGTAAATTGTAAATTGTAAATTGTAAATTGTAAATTGTAAATTGTAAAATTGTAAATTGTAAATTGTAAATTGTAAATTGTAAATTGTAAATTGTAAATTGTAAATTGTAAATTGTAAATTGTAAATTGTAAATTGTAAATTGTAAATTGTAAATTGTAAATTGTAAATTGTAAATTGTAAATTGTAAATTGTAAATTGTAAATTGTAAATTGTAAATTGTAAATTGTAAATTGTAAATTGTAAATTGTAAATTGTAAATTGTAAATTGTAAATTGTAAATTGTAAATTGTAAATTGTAAATTGTAAATTGTAAATTGTAAATTGTAAATTGTAAATTGTAAATTGTAAATTGTAAATTGTAAATTGTAAATTGTAAATTGTAAATTGTAAATTGTAAATTGTAAATTGTAAATTGTAAATTGTAAATTGTAAATTGTAAATTGTAAATTGTAAATTGTAAATTGTAAATTGTAAATTGTAAATTGTAAATTGTAAATTGTAAATTGTAAATTGTAAATTGTAAATTGTAAATTGTAAATTGTAAATTGTAAATTGTAAATTGTAAATTGTAAATTGTAAATTGTAAATTGTAAATTGTAAATTGTAAATTGTAAATTGTAAATTGTAAATTGTAAATTGTAAATTGTAAATTGTAAATTGTAAATTGTAAATTGTAAATTGTAAATTGTAAATTGTAAATTGTAAATTGTAAATTGTAAATTGTAAATTGTAAATTGTAAATTGTAAATTGTAAATTGTAAATTGTAAATTGTAAATTGTAAATTGTAAATTGTAAATTGTAAATTGTAAATTGTAAATTGTAAATTGTAAATTGTTAATTGTAAATTGTAAATTGTAAATTGTAAATTGTAAATTGTAAATTGTAAATTGTAAATTGTAAATTGTAAATTGTAAATTGTAAATTGTAAATTGTAAATTGTAAATTGTAAATTGTAAATTGTAAATTGTAAATTGTAAATTGTAAATTGTAAATTGTAAATTGTAAATTGTAAATTGTAAATTGTAAATTGTAAATTGTAAATTGTAAATTGTAAATTGTAAATTGTAAATTGTAAATTGTAAATTGTAAATTGTAAATTGTAAATTGTAAATTGTAAATTGTAAATTGTAAATTGTAAATTGTAAATTGTAAATTGTAAATTGTAAATTGTAAATTGTAAATTGTAAATTGTAAATTGTAAATTGTAAATTGTAAATTGTAAATTGTAAATTGTAAATTGTAAATTGTAAATTGTAAATTGTAAATTGTAAATTGTAAATTGTAAATTGTAAATTGTAAATTGTAAATTGTAAATTGTAAATTGTAAATTGTAAATTGTAAATTGTAAATTGTAAATTGTAAATTGTAAATTGTAAATTGTAAATTGTAAATTGTAAATTGTAAATTGTAAATTGTAAATTGTAAATTGTAAATTGTAAATTGTAAATTAAATTGTAAATTGTAAATTGTAAATTGTAAATTGTAAATTGTAAATTGTAAATTGTAAATTGTAAATTGTAAATTGTAAATTGTAAATTATAAATTGTAAATTGTAAATTGTAAATTGTAAATTGTAAATTGTAAATTGTAAATTGTAAATTGTAAATTGTAAATTGTAAATTGTAAATTGTAAATTGTAAATTGTAAATTGTAAATTGTAAATTGTAAATTGTAAATTGTAAATTGTAAATTGTAAATTGTAAATTGTAAATTGTAAATTGTAAATTGTAAATTGTAAATTGTAAATTGTAAATTGTAAATTGTAAATTGTAAATTGTAAATTGTAAATTGTAAATTGTAAATTGTAAATTGTAAATTGTAAATTGTAAATTGTAAATTGTAAATTGTAAATTGTAAATTGTAAATTGTAAATTGTAAATTGTAAATTGTAAATTGTAAATTGTAAATTGTAAATTGTAAATTGTAAATTGTAAATTGTAAATTGTAAATTGTAAATTGTAAATTGTAAATTGTAAATTGTAAATTGTAAATTGTAAATTGTAAATTGTAAATTGTAAATTGTAAATTGTAAATTGTAAATTGTAAATTGTAAATTGTAAATTGTAAATTGTAAATTGTAAATTGTAAATTGTAAATTGTAAATTGTAAATTGTAAATTGTAAATTGTAAATTGTAAATTGTAAATTGTAAATTGTAAATTGTAAATTGTAAATTGTAAATTGTAAATTGTAAATTGTAAATTGTAAATTGTAAATTGTAAATTGTAAATTGTAAATTGTAAATTGTAAATTGTAAATTGTAAATTGTAAATTGTAAATTGTAAATTGTAAATTGTAAATTGTAAATTGTAAATTGTAAATTGTAAATTGTAAATTGTAAATTGTAAATTGTAAATTGTAAATTGTAAATTGTAAATTGTAAATTGTAAATTGTAAATTGTAAATTGTAAATTGTAAATTGTAAATTGTAAATTGTAAATTGTAAATTGTAAATTGTAAATTGTAAATTGTAAATTGTAAATTGTAAATTGTAAATTGTAAATTGTAAATTGTAAATTGTAAATTGTAAATTGTAAATTGTAAATTGTAAATTGTAAATTGTAAATTGTAAATTGTAAATTGTAAATTGTAAATTGTAAATTGTAAATTGTAAATTGTAAATTGTAAATTGTAAATTGTAAATTGTAAATTGTAAATTGTAAATTGTAAATTGTAAATTGTAAATTGTAAATTGTAAATTGTAAATTGTAAATTGTAAATTGTAAATTGTAAATTGTAAATTGTAAATTGTAAATTGTAAATTGTAAATTGTAAATTGTAAATTGTAAATTGTAAATTGTAAATTGTAAATTGTAAATTGTAAATTGTAAATTGTAAATTGTAAATTGTAAATTGTAAATTGTAAATTGTAAATTGTAAATTGTAAATTGTAAATTGTAAATTGTAAATTGTAAATTGTAAATTGTAAATTGTAAATTGTAAATTGTAAATTGTAAATTGTAAATTGTAAATTGTAAATTGTAAATTGTAAATTGTAAATTGTAAATTGTAAATTGTAAATTGTAAATTGTGTAAATTGTAAATTGTAAATTGTAAATTGTAAATTGTAAATTGTAAATTGTAAATTGTAAATTGTAAATTGTAAATTGTAAATTGTAAATTGTAAATTGTAAATTGTAAATTGTAAATTGTAAATTGTAAATTGTAAATTGTAAATTGTAAATTGTAAATTGTAAATTGTAAATTGTAAATTGTAAATTGTAAATAGTAAATTGTAAATTGTAAATTGTAAATTGTAAATTGTAAATTGTAAATTGTAAATTGTAAATTGTAAATTGTAAATTGTAAATTGTAAATTGTAAATTGTAAATTGTAAATTGTAAATTGTAAATTGTAAATTGTAAATTGTAAATTGTAAATTGTAAATTGTAAATTGTAAATTGTAAATTGTAAATTGTAAATTGTAAATTGTAAATTGTAAATTGTAAATTGTAAATTGTAAATTGTAAATTGTAAATTGTAAATTGTAAATTGTAAATTGTAAATTGTAAATTGTAAATTGTAAATTGTAAATTGTAAATTGTAAATTGTAAATTGTAAATTGTAAATTGTAAATTGTAAATTGTAAATTGTAAATTGTAAATTGTAAATTGTAAATTGTAAATTGTAAATTGTAAATTGTAAATTGTAAATTGTAAATTGTAAATTGTAAATTGTAAATTGTAAATTGTAAATTGTAAATTGTAAATTGTAAATTGTAAATTGTAAATTGTAAATTGTAAATTGTAAATTGTAAATTGTAAATTGTAAATTGTAAATTGTAAATTGTAAATTGTAAATTGTAAATTGTAAATTGTAAATTGTAAATTGTAAATTGTAAATTGTAAATTGTAAATTGTAAATTGTAAATTGTAAATTGTAAATTGTAAATTGTAAATTGTAAATTGTAAATTGTAAATTGTAAATTGTAAATTGTAAATTGTAAATTGTAAATTGTAAATTGTAAATTGTAAATTGTAAATTGTAAATTGTAAATTGTAAATTGTAAATTGTAAATTGTAAATTGTAAATTGTAAATTGTAAATTGTAAATTGTAAATTGTAAATTGTAAATTGTAAATTGTAAATTGTAAATTGTAAATTGTAAATTGTAAATTGTAAATTGTAAATTGTAAATTGTAAATTGTAAATTGTAAATTGTAAATTGTAAATTGTAAATTGTAAATTGTAAATTGTAAATTGTAAATTGTAAATTGTAAATTGTAAATTGTAAATTGTAAATTGTAAATTGTAAATTGTAAATTGTAAATTGTAAATTGTAAATTGTAAATTGTAAATTGTAAATTGTAAATTGTAAATTGTAAATTGTAAATTGTAAATTGTAAATTGTAAATTGTAAATTGTAAATTGTAAATTGTAAATTGTAAATTGTAAATTGTAAATTGTAAATTGTAAATTGTAAATTGTAAATTGTAAATTGTAAATTGTAAATTGTAAATTGTAAATTGTAAATTGTAAATTGTAAATTGTAAATTGTAAATTGTAAAAATTGTAAATTGTAAATTGTAAATTGTAAATTGTAAATTGTAAATTGTAAATTGTAAATTGTAAATTGTAAATTGTAAATTGTAAATTGTAAATTGTAAATTGTAAATTGTAAATTGTAAATTGTAAATTGTAAATTGTAAATTGTAAATTGTAAATTGTAAATTGTAAATTGTAAATTGTAAATTGTAAATTGTAAATTGTAAATTGTAAATTGTAAATTGTAAATTGTAAATTGTAAATTGTAAATTGTAAATTGTAAATTGTAAATTGTAAATTGTAAATTGTAAATTGTAAATTGTAAATTGTAAATTGTAAAATTGTAAATTGTAAATTGTAAATTGTAAATTGTAAATTGTAAATTGTAAATTGTAAATTGTAAATTGTAAATTGTAAATTGTAAATTGTAAATTGTAAATTGTAAATTGTAAATTGTAAATTGTAAATTGTAAATTGTAAATTGTAAATTGTAAATTGTAAATTGTAAATTGTAAATTGTAAATTGTAAATTGTAAATTGTAAATTGTAAATTGTAAATTGTAAATTGTAAATTGTAAATTGTAAATTGTAAATTGTAAATTGTAAATTGTAAATTGTAAATTGTAAATTGTAAATTGTAAATTGTAAATTGTAAATTGTAAATTGTAAATTGTAAATTGTAAATTGTAAATTGTAAATTGTAAATTGTAAATTGTAAATTGTAAATTGTAAATTGTAAATTGTAAATTGTAAATTGTAAATTGTAAATTGTAAATTGTAAATTGTAAATTGTAAATTGTAAATTGTAAATTGTAAATTGTAAATTGTAAATTGTAAATTGTAAATTGTAAATTGTAAATTGTAAATTGTAAATTGTAAATTGTAAATTGTAAATTGTAAATTGTAAATTGTAAATTGTAAATTGTAAATTGTAAATTGTAAATTGTAAATTGTAAATTGTAAATTGTAAATTGTAAATTGTAAATTGTAAATTGTAAATTGTAAATTGTAAATTGTAAATTGTAAATTGTAAATTGTAAATTGTAAATTGTAAATTGTAAATTGTAAATTGTAAATTGTAAATTGTAAATTGTAAATTGTAAATTGTAAATTGTAAATTGTAAATTGTAAATTGTAAATTGTAAATTGTAAATTGTAAATTGTAAATTGTAAATTGTAAAATTGTAAATTGTAAATTGTAAATTGTAAATTGTAAATTGTAAATTGTAAATTGTAAATTGTAAATTGTAAATTGTAAATTGTAAATTGTAAATTGTAAATTGTAAATTGTAAATTGTAAATTGTAAATTGTAAATTGTAAATTGTAAATTGTAAATTGTAAATTGTAAATTGTAAATTGTAAATTGTAAATTGTAAATTGTAAATTGTAAATTGTAAATTGTAAATTGTAAATTGTAAATTGTAAATTGTAAATTGTAAATTGTAAATTGTAAATTGTAAATTGTAAATTGTAAATTGTAAATTGTAAATTGTAAATTGTAAATTGTAAATTGTAAATTGTAAATTGTAAATTGTAAATTGTAAATTGTAAATTGTAAATTGTAAATTGTAAATTGTAAATTGTAAATTGTAAATTGTAAATTGTAAATTGTAAATTGTAAATTGTAAATTGTAAATTGTAAATTGTAAATTGTAAATTGTAAATTGTAAATTGTAAATTGTAAATTGTAAATTGTAAATTGTAAATTGTAAATTGTAAATTGTAAATTGTAAATTGTAAATTGTAAATTGTAAATTGTAAATTGTAAATTGTAAATTGTAAATTGTAAATTGTAAATTGTAAATTGTAAATTGTAAATTGTAAATTGTAAATTGTAAATTGTAAATTGTAAATTGTAAATTGTAAATTGTAAATTGTAAATTGTAAATTGTAAATTGTAAATTGTAAATTGTAAATTGTAAATTGTAAATTGTAAATTGTAAATTGTAAATTGTAAATTGTAAATTGTAAATTGTAAATTGTAAATTGTAAATTGTAAATTGTAAATTGTAAATTGTAAATTGTAAATTGTAAATTGTAAATTGTAAATTGTAAATTGTAAATTGTAAATTGTAAATTGTAAATTGTAAATTGTAAATTGTAAATTGTAAATTGTAAATTGTAAATTGTAAATTGTAAATTGTAAATTGTAAATTGTAAATTGTAAATTGTAAATTGTAAATTGTAAATTGTAAATTGTAAATTGTAAATTGTAAATTGTAAATTGTAAATTGTAAATTGTAAATTGTAAATTGTAAATTGTAAATTGTAAATTGTAAATTGTAAATTGTAAATTGTAAATTGTAAATTGTAAATTGTAAATTGTAAATTGTAAATTGTAAATTGTAAATTGTAAATTGTAAATTGTAAATTATAAATTGTAAATTGTAAATTGTAAATTGTAAATTGTAAATTGTAAATTGTAAATTGTAAATTGTAAATTGTAAATTGTAAATTGTAAATTGTAAATTGTAAATTGTAAATTGTAAATTGTAAATTGTAAATTGTAAATTGTAAATTGTAAATTGTAAATTGTAAATTGTAAATTGTAAATTGTAAATTGTAAATTGTAAATTGTAAATTGTAAATTGTAAATTGTAAATTGTAAATTGTAAATTGTAAATTGTAAATTGTAAATTGTAAATTGTAAATTGTAAATTGTAAATTGTAAATTGTAAATTGTAAATTGTAAATTGTAAATTGTAAATTGTAAATTGTAAATTGTAAATTGTAAATTGTAAATTGTAAATTGTAAATTGTAAATTGTAAATTGTAAATTGTAAATTGTAAATTGTAAATTGTAAATTGTAAATTGTAAATTGTAAATTGTAAATTGTAAATTGTAAATTGTAAATTGTAAATTGTAAATTGTAAATTGTAAATTGTAAATTGTAAATTGTAAATTGTAAATTGTAAATTGTAAATTGTAAATTGTAAATTGTAAATTGTAAATTGTAAATTGTAAATTGTAAATTGTAAATTGTAAATTGTAAATTGTAAATTGTAAATTGTAAATTGTAAATTGTAAATTGTAAATTGTAAATTGTAAATTGTAAATTGTAAATTGTAAATTGTAAATTGTAAATTGTAAATTGTAAATTGTAAATTGTAAATTGTAAATTGTAAATTGTAAATTGTAAATTGTAAATTGTAAATTGTAAATTGTAAATTGTAAATTGTAAATTGTAAATTGTAAATTGTAAATTGTAAATTGTAAATTGAAATTGTAAATTGTAAATTGTAAATTGTAAATTGTAAATTGTAAATTGTAAATTGTAAATTGTAAATTGTAAATTGTAAATTGTAAATTGTAAATTGTAAATTGTAAATTGTAAATTGTAAATTGTAAATTGTAAATTGTAAATTGTAAATTGTAAATTGTAAATTGTAAATTATGTAAATTGTAAATTGTAAATTGTAAATTGTAAATTGTAAATTGTAAATTGTAAATTGTAAATTGTAAATTTAAATTGTAAATTGTAAATTGTAAATTGTAAATTGTAAATTGTAAATTGTAAATTGTAAATTGTAAATTGTAAATTGTAAATTGTAAATTGTAAATTGTAAATTGTAAATTGTAAATTGTAAATTGTAAATTGTAAATTGTAAATTGTAAATTGTAAATTGTAAATTGTAAATTGTAAATTGTAAATTGTAAATTGTAAATTGTAAATTGTAAATTGTAAATTGTAAATTGTAAATTGTAAATTGTAAATTGTAAATTGTAAATTGTAAATTGTAAATTGTAAATTGTAAATTGTAAATTGTAAATTGTAAATTGTAAATTGTAAATTGTAAATTGTAAATTGTAAATTGTAAATTGTAAATTGTAAATTGTAAATTGTAAATTGTAAATTGTAAATTGTAAATTGTAAATTGTAAATTGTAAATTGTAAATTGTAAATTGTAAATTGTAAATTGTAAATTGTAAATTGTAAATTGTAAATTGTAAATTGTAAATTGTAAATTGTAAATTGTAAATTGTAAATTGTAAATTGTAAATTGTAAATTGTAAATTGTAAATTGTAAATTGTAAATTGTAAATTGTAAATTGTAAATTGTAAATTGTAAATTGTAAATTGTAAATTGTAAATTGTAAATTGTAAATTGTAAATTGTAAATTGTAAATTGTAAATTGTAAATTGTAAATTGTAAATTGTAAATTGTAAATTGTAAATTGTAAATTGTAAATTGTAAATTGTAAATTGTAAATTGTAAATTGTAAATTGTAAATTGTAAATTGTAAATTGTAAATTGTAAATTGTAAATTGTAAATTGTAAATTGTAAATTGTAAATTGTAAATTGTAAATTGTAAATTGTAAATTGTAAATTGTAAATTGTAAATTGTAAATTGTAAATTGTAAATTGTAAATTGTAAATTGTAAATTGTAAATTGTAAATTGTAAATTGTAAATTGTAAATTGTAAATTGTAAATTGTAAATTGTAAATTGTAAATTGTAAATTGTAAATTGTAAATTGTAAATTGTAAATTGTAAATTGTAAATTGTAAATTGTAAATTGTAAATTGTAAATTGTAAATTGTAAATTGTAAATTGTAAATTGTAAATTGTAAATTGTAAATTGTAAATTGTAAATTGTAAATTGTAAATTGTAAATTGTAAATTGTAAATTGTAAATTGTAAATTGTAAATTGTAAATTGTAAATTGTAAATTGTAAATTGTAAATTGTAAATTGTAAATTGTAAATTGTAAATTGTAAATTGTAAATTGTAAATTGTAAATTGTAAATTGTAAATTGTAAATTGTAAATTGTAAATTGTAAATTGTAAATTGTAAATTGTAAATTGTAAATTGTAAATTGTAAATTGTAAATTGTAAATTGTAAATTGTAAATTGTAAATTGTAAATTGTAAATTGTAAATTGTAAATTGTAAATTGTAAATTGTAAATTGTAAATTGTAAATTGTAAATTGTAAATTGTAAATTGTAAATTGTAAATTGTAAATTGTAAATTGTAAATTGTAAATTGTAAATTGTAAATTGTAAATTGTAAATTGTAAATTGTAAATTGTAAATTGTAAATTGTAAATTGTAAATTGTAAATTGTAAATTGTAAATTGTAAATTGTAAATTGTAAATTGTAAATTGTAAATTGTAAATTGTAAATTGTAAATTATAAATTGTAAATTGTAAATTGTAAATTGTAAATTGTAAATTGTAAATTGTAAATTGTAAATTGTAAATTGTAAATTGTAAATTGTAAATTGTAAAATTGTAAATTGTAAATTGTAAATTGTAAATTGTAAATTGTAAATTGTAAATTGTAAATTGTAAATTGTAAATTGTAAATTGTAAATTGTAAATTGTAAATTGTAAATTGTAAATTGTAAATTGTAAATTGTAAATTGTAAATTGTAAATTGTAAATTGTAAATTGTAAATTGTAAATTGTAAATTGTAAATTGTAAATTGTAAATTGTAAATTGTAAATTGTAAATTGTAAATTGTAAATTGTAAATTGTAAATTGTAAATTGTAAATTGTAAATTGTAAATTGTAAATTGTAAATTGTAAATTGTAAATTGTAAATTGTAAATTGTAAATTGTAAATTGTAAATTGTAAATTGTAAATTGTAAATTGTAAATTGTAAATTGTAAATTGTAAATTGTAAATTGTAAATTGTAAATTGTAAATTGTAAATTGTAAATTGTAAATTAAAATTGTAAATTGTAAATTGTAAATTGTAAATTGTAAATTGTAAATTGTAAATTGTAAATTGTAAATTGTAAATTGTAAATTGTAAATTGTAAATTGTAAATTGTAAATTGTAAATTGTAAATTGTAAATTGTAAATTGTAAATTGTAAATTGTAAATTGTAAATTGTAAATTGTAAATTGTAAATTGTAAATTGTAAATTGTAAATTGTAAATTGTAAATTGTAAATTGTAAATTGTAAATTGTAAATTGTAAATTGTAAATTGTAAATTGTAAATTGTAAATTGTAAATTGTAAATTGTAAATTGTAAATTGTAAATTGTAAATTGTAAATTGTAAATTGTAAATTGTAAATTGTAAATTGTAAATTGTAAATTGTAAATTGTAAATTGTAAATTGTAAATTGTAAATTGTAAATTGTAAATTGTAAATTGTAAATTGTAAATTGTAAATTGTAAATTGTAAATTGTAAATTGTAAATTGTAAATTGTAAATTGTAAATTGTAAATTGTAAATTGTAAATTGTAAATTGTAAATTGTAAATTGTAAATTGTAAATTGTAAATTGTAAATTGTAAATTGTAAATTGTAAATTGTAAATTGTAAATTGTAAATTGTAAATTGTAAATTGTAAATTGTAAATTGTAAAATTGTAAATTGTAAATTGTAAATTGTAAATTGTAAATTGTAAATTGTAAATTGTAAATTGTAAATTGTAAATTGTAAATTGTAAATTGTAAATTGTAAATTGTAAATTGTAAATTGTAAATTGTAAATTGTAAATTGTAAATTGTAAATTGTAAATTGTAAATTGTAAATTGTAAATTGTAAATTGTAAATTGTAAATTGTAAATTGTAAATTGTAAATTGTAAATTGTAAATTGTAAATTGTAAATTGTAAATTGTAAATTGTAAATTGTAAATTGTAAATTGTAAATTGTAAATTGTAAATTGTAAATTGTAAATTGTAAATTGTAAATTAAATTGTAAATTGTAAATTGTAAATTGTAAATTGTAAATTGTAAATTGTAAATTGTAAATTGTAAATTGTAAATTGTAAATTGTAAATTGTAAATTGTAAATTGTAAATTGGTAAATTGTAAATTGTAAATTGTAAATTGTAAATTGTAAATTGTAAATTGTAAATTGTAAATTGTAAATTGTAAATTGTAAAATTGTAAATTGTAAATTGTAAATTGTAAATTGTAAATTGTAAATTGTAAATTGTAAATTGTAAATTGTAAATTGTAAATTGTAAATTGTAAATTGTAAATTGTAAATTGTAAATTGTAAATTGTAAATTGTAAATTGTAAATTGTAAATTGTAAATTGTAAATTGTAAATTGTAAATTGTAAATTGTAAATTGTAAATTGTAAATTGTAAATTGTAAATTGTAAATTGTAAATTGTAAATTGTAAATTGTAAATTGTAAATTGTAAATTGTAAATTGTAAATTGTAAATTGTAAATTGTAAATTGTAAATTGTAAATTGTAAATTGTAAATTGTAAATTGTAAATTGTAAATTGTAAATTGTAAATTGTAAATTGTAAATTGTAAATTGTAAATTGTAAATTGTAAATTGTAAATTGTAAATTGTAAATTGTAAATTGTAAATTGTAAATTGTAAATTGTAAATTGTAAATTGTAAATTGTAAATTGTAAATTGTAAATTGTAAATTGTAAATTGTAAATTGTAAATTGTAAATTGTAAATTGTAAATTGTAAATTGTAAATTGTAAATTGTAAATTGTAAATTGTAAATTGTAAATTGTAAATTGTAAATTGTAAATTGTAAATTGTAAATTGTAAATTGTAAATTGTAAATTGTAAATTGTAAATTGTAAATTGTAAATTGTAAATTGTAAATTGTAAATTGTAAATTGTAAATTGTAAATTGTAAATTGTAAATTGTAAATTGTAAATTGTAAATTGTAAATTGTAAATTGTAAATTGTAAATTGTAAATTGTAAATTGTAAATTGTAAATTGTAAATTGTAAATTGTAAATTGTAAATTGTAAATTGTAAATTGTAAATTGTAAATTGTAAATTGTAAATTGTAAATTGTAAATTGTAAATTGTAAATTGTAAATTGTAAATTGTAAATTGTAAATTGTAAATTGTAAATTGTAAATTGTAAATTGTAAATTGTAAATTGTAAATTGTAAATTGTAAATTGTAAATTGTAAATTGTAAATTGTAAATTGTAAATTGTAAATTGTAAATTGTAAATTGTAAATTGTAAATTGTAAATTGTAAATTGTAAATTGTAAATTGTAAATTGTAAATTGTAAATTGTAAATTGTAAATTGTAAATTGTAAATTGTAAATTGTAAATTGTAAATTGTAAATTGTAAATTGTAAATTGTAAATTGTAAATTGTAAATTGTAAATTGTAAATTGTAAATTGTAAATTGTAAATTGTAAATTGTAAATTGTAAATTGTAAATTGTAAATTGTAAATTGTAAATTGTAAATTGTAAATTGTAAATTGTAAATTGTAAATTGTAAATTGTAAATTGTAAATTATAAATTGTAAATTGTAAATTGTAAATTGTAAATTGTAAATTGTAAATTGTAAATTGTAAATTGTAAATTGTAAATTGTAAATTGTAAATTGTAAATTGTAAATTGTAAATTGTAAATTGTAAATTGTAAATTGTAAATTGTAAATTGTAAATTGTAAATTGTAAATTGTAAATTGTAAATTGTAAATTGTAAATTGTAAATTGTAAATTGTAAATTGTAAATTGTAAATTGTAAATTGTAAATTGTAAATTGTAAATTGTAAATTGTAAATTGTAAATTGTAAATTGTAAATTGTAAATTGTAAATTGTAAATTGTAAATTGTAAATTGTAAATTGTAAATTGTAAATTGTAAATTGTAAATTGTAAATTGTAAATTGTAAATTGTAAATTGTAAATTGTAAATTGTAAATTGTAAATTGTAAATTGTAAATTGTAAATTGTAAATTGTAAATTATAATTGTAAATTGTAAATTGTAAATTGTAAATTGTAAATTGTAAATTGTAAATTGTAAATTGTAAATTGTAAATTGTAAATTGTAAATTGTAAATTGTAAATTGTAAATTGTAAATTGTAAATTGTAAATTGTAAATTGTAAATTGTAAATTGTAAATTGTAAATTGTAAATTGTAAATTGTAAATTGTAAATTGTAAATTGTAAATTGTAAATTGTAAATTGTAAATTGTAAATTGTAAATTGTAAATTGTAAATTGTAAATTGTAAATTGTAAATTGTAAATTGTAAATTGTAAATTGTAAATTGTAAATTGTAAATTGTAAATTGTAAATTGTAAAATTGTAAATTGTAAATTGTAAATTGTAAATTGTAAATTGTAAATTGTAAATTGTAAATTGTAAATTGTAAATTGTAAATTGTAAATTGTAAATTGTAAATTGTAAATTGTAAATTGTAAATTGTAAATTGTAAATTGTAAATTGTAAATTTTTATATTATGACTTTTATTTTGGGCACTCTCTTTTTGGGGCACAAGAGTATGTGCTAGTGAATTTGTTTACATTAAAAAGGAGTGGGGTGACTTGCGAGATATTTCTTTTACTTATGTGTATTAGTAGAAAAGGTCAACTAAACTATAGCCGATCGTCGGGCATCGATCAATTGATGGGGTATCGTGTGGGAGCAGTCGGATCAGCTGATCGGCGTTGCCATCTGACGCAAACATCCCTGCCCCCTTACAAACAATGACCCTCCTGGATTAGAGGCGACCGATGTTGGATATAGTTGCCCTCGTCTTAGTCCCTGCTGATTTGGGGTATAGAAAAGCAGTAAGCTTTGCAGCAGTCTTCCACTGGCAGTGCGATCGGGACTCTACCGACTCGAGGTGCAATAATGAGTGGTGATCTCCTCCACACCTGCGACATCCTGGGAGAGTCCGGCAATACAATTTGGGCAGTACCGGTTGGCGAGTACAACCCGAAGCCTCTTCTCCGCAGACAGCTGGAGGAATCGCTGACATTGACGGAAAGCGTGTAATCCCTTACAGGCTCGACATCGAAAAGTATTAGGCTGGTCCTCACTGTCTTGAGCTTTTCTGAACAGTGGTAGGGAATGGCTGATAGAACAGAGGGTCTTGTGGGCCATCTTCCAAAGGCAGCGAGGGTTGTAAAGCGCAGGAGGCAGGAATTTCTCAGATGCGAGAGCATCTCCGAACATTGGAGAGCAGTCCTTACGATGGGGTCCACTATTGATGGGCCGCTGCTGTCGAGGACTCGTATTGATAAGAATGATGCGAGCGGAGAGCGATGCGATCGACTTTGCCATGGAACGGGGGATCGGACCCGTGAGAACCCAGCCGAAAATAGTCTCTTGGCCGAGCAGAGTTCCGCAGAGATTCGGTTTGAATCATTCCAATAGGATAGACGGAACGATATCTGATCCTATCAGGAGATCAATCTCTGAGCTACGGCAGAAAGATGGGTCTGCCCACTTAAGGTGTGGCAGATCATGGAAAACGCCGTGGGGTATCCTCGTTGACGGAAGGTCTCCAGCGAGGTGTGGGAGCACATAGGCTGTTGCATCAATGCGCACATTGGCTTAGAGAAGACCCAATCTGAAGCCACACACTGTGTGATTGTGCCTCAGTGCTCTGACTCAGGCGGACACTTGGGCCAGGAGTAGCTGGAAAGGCAACTGGATTGAGTTGCTGAGTCGCTCGGAAATAAAAATCGCTTCGGAACCAGAGTCGAGCAACGCGCGAGCGGGGTATGTCACACCTGCGTGATTTATGTGGACAATGGCAGTGCCCAAGAGGACTCCTCGCGTGTTGGTGGCAAAAAAGCTTTGCACAGTGTTGGAAGGAGTGGACTGTATGTTGGACAGACTAATATCCGGGCGCTTGAGGCAGCGAGAGCGGTTAAAAGTGAAGGGCGTCGCGACTCGGAGCTGAGACGTCGCGATGCAGCAGGTATTGTGTCGCCGTGATACGAACATAGCAGCTATGCTGACTGGGACAGTCACGGACTTGAAACCGGGCGCAAAACAATTACTACATAACCCACTTCGAGTTATGTATGTCGACCTCTGTTGGACCGACATCTGCAGGAACTTGGTGCAGACACGCACGGGGTGATTCTCTTTGGAGCAGAGATCACATTCTGGAGCCGCTGCCCTGATGATGGATCTGTAGGAGTGAATCGATCCGATCCTGTGGTCCTTGGAGTTGCATTAAAATGGCTGGCTCGTAGGGGCTGACGGTTCGAGACAGGCGTCATATCCTCGATGGTTTCAAGAGTGAGATATCGTTCTCGGAGGAATCTGTCCATCTCTTGCCAGGTGGGGATGTCATATTTCTTCAACAAGCTTTGCTTCCTAAGGGCAAGAGTCGCCTTGGAAGCTTGGAGGAGCAAAGAAAGGTGAGGAGAAAATCCCAGTTGTCTGTGGAGACGTCAGAGTGTTCTAACGCTGTCAGACAACCGTTGATTGTGCTCTGTAATCCTTTGAGGTATTTTGCTCTGTAATCCTTTGCAGTCTATGAGATAACTGGCGATAAATTGAAAAGGATCTTAAGCTGGCTACTAACCAATAGCCGCTAGTTTTCAAACCTCTCAGAGATAGCGGCTCACGCTGAACAGAAGCCGTCGTTAGTCAGTGGAGATCGTGCTACAATTGCCTTGGCCTCGCCACTTGTTTTGGCGTTCAAATGGAACAGCTTTCTACGGGAGTCAACTGAGGGTTGTTGATGTAGATCGCTGTGAAAAGTTCTCGGATCGTTGGCCATTTGGTGTAATCCCCGTGGAACAACCCAGTGGCGCAGGGTGATAGTTGACAGCCAGTGGAAATGACAACTATAGGAGCGGGAGGAGCTGCTGGACGGAGCTGAGTAGATGCATTGTCCATCTGCTGGCTGAGCATGGCAACACACTGCTCATATATGTGGTAGCAGTGGTCGTAGGTCGACTCCATGGCCAAAACATCATCGCTCAGTTCCTCAGGATTGAAAACCAGAGAGCAATGCTCGTACTCAGACTCAACTTTGTGCCACAAGGATTTAATGTGGCCACGATGGACTTGGAGGATGTAAAGAGTAGGAGTTGCTGTCGAGGGTCTGTTGAGTCGATCATTAAACGGGATAAGTTTTCTTGCGATGGAGTTGAAGTCGTAAAGGGCCATGACAGATGTGGAGTGACTTAAGGGCGCAGCAGCGTGATGGGTCTTGTCGTTAAGACGAGAAGACGACGTGCTTGGGACAGGCAAATTGAGGCCTGCTGGAATGGGCGATATGGAGGATCGTCTCACACTGTGTGGTGCTGCAACAGATGCAGATGAACACGATCCAAAAAAGAGTGTATCACCGATTCACAGTACACAGGTGGATTTAATTAGATATCCACAGGTGTAGAATACCGCACACTGCCGAACACAGTTGGATCAAGATAAAGTCCGCATCTTTATTGTTGGACGTTAGTGCGTGAGTGCGAGTGAATAGCGCAAAGAAGACAAGGTTATAACGGACGGCCGGTTAGCAACTACATATACAAAACCACACACACACGTATTGAGATGTATGCTTGTATATATGTATAGCTGTAACTCAGCTCAGCTGTAACTTTTTGCCGAGGACGTTCAACCTTGCGTTTCGTTTTGTTTTTATGGGTTTAAAAAACAATCGCGGGACATTCAAACTTTTATAAAGAATCACACATGTACTTATCTGGATATAAGCTTTGATATTCCCGCGAGCAGGTAAATACGAAAGTATATTCGTCCCGAAAGGATATTCTATCCGGCTCGAAGGACCAAATGTTGTAGTAGGCGGGAATGTAGTCCTGGGGTCCTAGGGTGTGTGATTCCTGTGATAGTGAGCGGCGAAGAATCCGCTGCTCGTCGCTGTTGAGTTGAGTGGTCAGCTGCTGTTATGTGTCCGCTGCTGCTGTATGTACGTATGTACATACTTTGATGAGCTGCAGAGTGAGGGGGGGTGTAGTTGGGAAAAACAAAACGCGGAGCTGCACTTGTTTTAAATGAACTGTTGCTGTGTTTGGCAACTTTCGGCGGGGCACAAGAGTATGTGCTGAATTGAATTTGTTTAAAAAAAAAAAGAGTGAAATGCAAGTCGGGGGTGACTTGCGAAATATTTAAAAAAAAAGACTTCCTCAAAACATTTGGTGACCCAAATAAATAAATAAATAAATTAAATATAATAACTATATATTTAAACATATTTGAATATCACGTATCTCAACAATTCGCGTTCGGTATTATTTCGTGTTGGTGTTACTATAGGAAATTGAAAAGATCAGCTTACGTTCATAGCAAGTGAGTTTAAGTTTCCTACGCTGTTTAACAATCCGTTAAACACCTGATCTAGCAACAATTCTCTTAATATAACCGTCTACGCTGTGTTGTGCACCTTCGCCATACACACACACGCACGTACATAAACAACGCATACATACATACGCGCTTACGAACAGTTTGTAGCGACCCGCGAGAAGGCCACTATGCCACGGCGCACCACGTCTGATAAGAAGTTTGCCGGCTGAGCTCAGGGAAAATGGGCGTGGTCTGTGCGAGTGACAATAGTGCTGCTACAGGAATAATCCAGACAGGATGACAAAATTAAAATAGGTATCGGTGACCGAACCCGAAATCAGACGGACGAAACTGGTCTATCAATCGATGGTGGAGAGCCAGATAGTATGCTCTCCTTCTTCACCCACCCAACCACGCAGAACTGGAACTAGATTCCAATTCCACCCATATTGCTGTTGCTTTGTCTACCCTTGGTGCCCTTTAAAACTCATATTAGGTCATGTTGGATTAGTATAATTCAATTCGATAAAACAGTATACAATTCATTAGATCAATAATAGGAATCATTTAACCAAAAAAAATTTTATATTCAGTATTTTTGTTTCACATTCGATAGGCATTAGACGTTAGCCATTAATCAATTACTTCAATTTAATTTTACACAAAATTCATATTTAAATTAAATTTTTCATTATATGCGTTAACGATCAATAATATTCACTGTTCTTTGGCTTACGATATTTTATAACCGATAGTCACCCAATCTGGCATCTCCAAACTAACCGTTCTTTGGCGCTTTTCTTTTATCTATATATATTCAAATTTGTTCGCGACAGGTGGCAACGCCAAAGAATATGACGGTGTAAACAAACAAAAAGAAAACTTACGAAAATTCAATTTTCACACCAATATTTATGCACTTACCCGGACATACGATGGGGCCCCGTTGTATCCGACTGTGTTATGTTAAAAGGGTGTAACAATAATACCACAGTGATGCACGGGTTTACCCTAATCTATAGCACTAATTTACAAAGCAATATTTATTTAAATTATAATTATTTAAATTATT
Source organism: Drosophila quadrilineata (assembly GCA_018150725.1). NCBI lineage: Eukaryota > Metazoa > Arthropoda > Insecta > Diptera > Drosophilidae > Drosophila > Drosophila quadrilineata. Next base: position 304,140 of record JAECWN010000418.1, on the reverse strand, counting down.
TGAAATTTTTATTTCTCTTATTGGTTCCATTTTAACAATTCTTTATTAAATTCATATTATATTAGTGTATGAATTGATGAAAAATATAATGGAGATGAACCAAATGAAAAATAAAACCAAAAGAAAAGCAAAATGAAATGATAAGACATTATGAATTAAATAAAAAAAAATCACGATTGAAATGAATATATATAAACGAAATGAATAAAAGAAACTTAACGAAATTAATCTAATGAACCAAAGAATAATGAATAATATTATGAAATTATGTTTGACGAGGATTAGCGTTGTTTAAACTTATGATGTACGACTGTACATATGTATGTATGTGCATGATATGTACATATGTATGTATGAACTACATGTGCATGTGCACGTATGCGTATGCTGTGGGCACTGGAACAGTAAACTGCACTGCTGATGGAGTCTAAGCACAGTTGGGCACGTGGGCTGTAAAAATTCCCAACGGAGCACCAAATCTGCTGCCGTTATCCCGTGAAAGATGTTGATGGTGATGGGCACTTCAATTGGCTGCAAGCGCACCAATCATTAGATAGATTATGGTGATCTGTGGACACAATTTTATTAGACCTATTGAGGTTGGATGCGAACGTATATCCAACTTACTCATGGTCTTGGGATCTGGTTTAATGGTGGAATCCCGCAGTGGAATTATTTTCCAGTACCTTTTATTCCCAGGGAATAATGAATAACACTTTCACCATTAATCTGAGTTATTTTCTTATTTTTTTGTATTTTCCAAAGTTAAAAATTTTACTCAGTCACGCAGTTAAACTTTTGCTACGTCTGGCTCGGGCGGCTAATAATTTGCGAAAGAAAGATCTTCATGCGTTATAGCTGGTTATTGGAATATCGATGTATCGCATTGCTACGATGATCACGAACGCTTTAAGACCTGGTATCGATTTAAGACTTACACCTCTGCTTATCAGCGTTGCCAGTGTATGTAAAAATTTAAAAAAAAACACCTACACCCTCACAAGTTCGAACAGTGTGCGTTTGAAATTGCGGCACATTTCAAACAGAACTATTTAGCGTGCAGCGTTTATAGTGCATGCGCTGCAACGTGATGAAAGCTTTGCTGAGTGCATTTTGGGTGCTTGTGCACTTAGCCATGTTTTGTTCTTATGTTTTGTAAGTGTCGTTGTTAACTCCTCCCCCTTTAAGCGCGCACGTCCTCGGACGCAATGTAAAAACGTCTCTGCGCTCCCTCGTTGGTAGCTTCGTTTTTTTGGGCTTCTGCAATATTTTGGCGTTCTGTTGAAGATTTTTGTCTCCGTACCAATATTATCAATATTGCGAATGTTAATGCCAAGCTCCCGGAAAGTGTAAGGCTGATGATGTTAGCTTGGGAGTTTGCTGATTTTAGCGTGTCCAGCTTCAGGGTGTTATTGATGTTTACGTCCCTCAGCATTTGTAGTGAGAGGACTTCTTCCGTTAAAGTTTTTTCCGCCATCATCTGGAAAAGTGGAGGAGTCGCTTCAGCGTATTTGGCTTCGACTGTTTCGTACCTATCGTTGTCAACGATAATTGTTGAGTTCTGGAACTGTATGAGGTACGTTACTTCCAAATCCATTTCTTTACCGTTGATCTTAATTGTCCCTCTGTAGTCGTTGAGTAGAATAGTGCCGGGCACTATCTCCTGATGATTCGGAATGTGCTGGTTGTTGATGAACTTACATTTGGGTTTTTGATGTTGTAAGAGCGGTGTTATGCAAGGGTCGTTACTTATTCTAAGGATATTATTTCTATTACAAATGGTCTTATCATTATGAGTTTCGCATTCTTGTATTTGGGCATATATTGTTCTATTGCAAGTAACAATGTTTTCGTATTTTAGATCGTTAATAATATTATTTATTTTGACGGCTTTATAATCATGGAAGTACAGTGATCTCTGCTAATTAGAGGTATATTTTCCATGTATAGCATGTTTTTGCCATTGGATGCAATCTTTATTTTGGCAAATTTTAAAATTTCTTCAACATTAGTAAACATTTCTTCTTCGTTTTCTAGTATAGTTTCTATTCTGCTGACCTCTGCTTCCGATGATATAATAGAATTTACTGTATTTGTTTTAGCCCAACTTATTGCATTAATAAGATTATTTAGATCATTCTTAAATAGTTGTAAGCGGTATTTTAGTATCGATATGAACTTTTTTTTAACATCTGAATTTTCTGCTGTAGTTTTAATTTTTGAATTTGTGATACTGCTTAACTCGTTTATTCTAGTGCTTAATAGATTATTAATAACTACTTGTATATTGTTATTTTCCAATTGTTCGTTTATTTTAGCTGTTAGAATGTCATGATCGCTTTTATCCGGCGTGCCGGCTAGCTATTTCCATACCGTTCCCCAAGCGTCTATAGATCTAATCGCTCTTTTGGGTGGTCTAAGTCTTCGCAAATCGGCCTTTATTGCTTTCAACTCGTATTCTAAAAAGGGATACAATTGATGTCAAATGCTGATGTTCCTTAGCGAATCTTCAAGATTTGAGGCAACCCTTTCATATTCTTCCATGTTAAGAACATGAATGACTCTAAATGTACCGTCTTGGATTGAGGCTATTCCCGTTTTCTTGAACGCATCTAGACTATTATGGTCTAATGTTATATTGATCTTGTTGGATATGTTCTTTGAAAGACGACCATTTTCTGCCCTGAGTAGGGTTGTTAGTGGTTTCGCTAGTTTTGCGTAATCACGAATAAAACGTCTATAATAACTAGAGGAACAATCTTAGATCTTTTAAAGTTTTTGGTATCGGGAAGTTGTTGATGGCTTTAACCTTTTCACTATTGGTTTTTACACCGTTAGCGGAAATAGTAAAACCTAGAAAGTCTACTTCGGTTTTGTAAAACTCACATTTGTCAATCTGCACCTTCATGTTAGCTTTGTCAAGAGTTGAAAATATCTTCTCATGATCTTCGCTATGTTTGTTTTCGGATTTACTAAAGACTATTATGTCGTCTATATAAACATAACATCGTTTCCCTACATGTTCTCGCAATATGTCGTCGAAAGCCCTCTTAAAGATTGATGGAGGATTCTTTAGACCGAATGGGAGTCTAGTGAATTCGAATTTTCCACCATTTATTGAGAATATTCTTGCCTAATTTCTCCGATCTCTGGAATTGGATATCGATCGAATATGTTTACGGCATTTATCTTCCTATAGTCAATAACGATACGGTACTTCTTTTCTCCAGACGCATCTAGTTTTATTGGAACTATCCAGACTGGTGCGTTATAAGGCGACCGTGAAGGTCTTATGATACCATCACCTAATAACTTATCAATTTGTTTTTCGACTTCTGATCTTACAGAAGCTGTATAGGGGTAGTGTTTACTTTGAACTACCGAGTCTGAATTGGTTCTAATTTGTCCTTCGACGGCTATGCAAAGAGTTCTGCGTGTCTTTTCGTTAGATGGTTCATGATATTCTTTTGGCCTATGGTCATGTGATCCGCTCTGACGTTGATCTTGTTAACGGCTTGGGTGGCCATTTGTTTTATTTTTACTCTATAATTGCCATTGATCATAAGAACATCGTTCTTAACGTCAATCACAGCGTTGAGGGATTTGAGAGTGTCGTTCCCTTATATACCGTGGAATGTCTTTAGTGTAGGAACTATTCAGTCTAAAAAATGAATATCCGAGGTGTCTACGAGTTCCGAAGCATATTCAGGCTCAGACTTGGTGGGTTTCCTCGTGAAGAACGATTGATCCGTCTCTTTCCCAAGCCTCGTAGTATTCTTGTTCTGAGACTTCTGAGAGATATTCGGATTCTTGTTCCGCCTCACCATGTACTAGTTCTAGTGTACTAGTGGTTACATGGAACTGCCTTTGGTGGGGCGGATGGACGAGGAGGTGGAACTTGATGAGTTCCGTTGGGTGTAAACTGTGTTTGATAGAATCTGTTAGGTATTAGTTGCTGCTGTCTATATGTTTGCAGCACAGGGGGTTGGTTCTGATGATTGGACACGGGTCTATTGTTTGGTTGATAGTATAACCTAGAGTCGAAAGATCTCCATTGGTTTGGATTACTATTGAGCGGTTTTGAAATAGGGGTTCTGGGAATCATCAGCTTAGGTGGTATATGTGGGGGTAGCTGTCTAGGCTTTGGTGTGAACAGGTTTCTATGTTCTTGGTTTTCTAAAAGAGTACATAAATGAAGTGCATGACTCAAGTGAACTGGTTCTTTCATACCTAGGTGTCTGGGCAAGTCGCCATTAAGACCTCTTATGAAAACATCTAAAGCTTTGCTGCGATAGTTGTTTGTCAAGACCCTTATAGCCTCTCGAGACTCTTCGGTTGCTCCAATTTGGTTTAGGATCAGAGACAAATTATGGTAAATAGCCTGATAGAATTCATTAATGGTCATTCGACCTTGGGTCAATGATGACATCTGATACTCGAGAGTTTTTAAGTCTCTTTTATCAGCGTAGTTTCAGGTGAGGCACCTTGAAATTGCCTTCCAGTTCAATGGAGTATTATAAGACTCTAGAACTGTTTCAGCTTCACCAACTACATTAGTTCGTACGGCTAAAGTTACTAAATAAAACGTGTGCGTGTTTTTCTGCCCTTCGAACATATTCATAATCCTTTCGACGTTTCTTTCCATGAATTAAAGGAAGACCGTTCACTTAAGAATACCTTGATCAGTCGACATACGTCGGAGACTTTGCCTTGGTCTTGCCCTATTTCTGGTCTTACAAATGGTATGTCGGTAAGATGTTCATGCCCGTAGTTATTTACTTGTTGTGGGAGAACTTCTTTGATTAACCCAAGTACAACATTCCTAAGTTCTGGAGTGGTTGTTGGGGGTTAATTACAGACGGTCCAAGTTTCGCCTGGCTAGATCGAGATTAGCTGCTGTTAACCTGTCTGGCATTGCTAATTGGTATAAGTGTGTATTCGGACAATATAGAATACTTTGGGACAATGTAGAAGCACCTTTTATTTTTTTTGGTTTATAAGAAAATTTTTGAACAGCAAAATATATGAATAATTGGAATGGTATTATTGATCGGTAACTTAATATTTTACTTTTTCTTACTTTTGTTTTATTTTGTTTTTATTTTTTCTGTTTTGAAAACCAGTTGCTGGTTTTTTTCTTCTATCTGTAGCTCCTTGAGGCACTTTTGACGATGTACACTTTGTGGCTACTTAAGGCACTGGTACGCGACACGACCGTTTTTTGAACAACACTTGGTCCCTGCTAGGGCGCAAATTAACAAAACGACTTGTTACGTTTTGAAAAAAATAAGCATTCGCTTTTATTGAGTTAAGAATTAGAACTAAACTTATGACAATAATAATGTTTAAAAAGAAGACTTAATATTGGGGCTGCTGCCGCTGCTGTCGATGCCGCTGCTGTCGATGCCGCTGTCACTGCCGCTGTTGCTGCCGCTGACGCTGCTGCTGACGCTGCCATTGCCGTCGTTGCTACCGCTGCTGTTGCTGATGGTGCTTTTTGGGTGTCAAGTACCCCAAGTGGTGGAGTGCGATCCCACGGTGGCGATCGTTGCGTAAGTCTTCCAAGAGTTCGTTGCATTGGTGTCTCGCGGTGAAATAGTGCAGACCAGGCGCGCGTGTCGGATATAGTGCATGCGCTCAGTGCATTTTGGCTGCTTGTGCACTTAGCCATGTTTTGTTTTTATGTTTTGTAATTGTCATTGTTAACTCATATAAACAAATTACGTGTACTGCAAGCCAAAACTCTTAGAAAAATTTCAAACGCTCCCTGGTATATACGAAACAGAGACATTGAGCGAGATCTGAATGTTCCACTGATTGGAGACAGGATTCAAAAGATAGTTAGCAAATACGCAGAGAGGCTCACCCAAACGCCCTTGCCAGGCGTCAACACAGCGCTGGATTAAGAGCCAAAAGAAGACTTAAACGATTCTACCCTCAAGATCTCCCACAACGGATCTTGACGTAGTGAACTCCCAGAGCATCGTTCGAATAGAAATTATCTTAGACCCCGATTCCTAATCAAGATTGTCTTAATTGTAAATATTGTAAATTTCCAACCATAGATTATCTAGACATAGTTTTACTTTTAATTATAATTTTCTCATTATCTTAAGTTGCCTCAAAGGTAATAGAATACTATTCAGCTGTAATCAATATTTCAAATAAATTTGATTAATAAGAAAAAAAAAATTTTAAATTTTAAAAATTTCACTTTTTGACATTTTTGCTAGAAGTTATTATGCAAAATGCTCAAAAATTAGGAAAAATTTTAAACTGACAGTATGAACTTTTTTTTGATGTATGCAGAAAGGTATATATATTGAAAATTTGCTAGGTTGTGGAAAAGTCATGGTTCCTCAAAGATGAGGAAGATATCATTTTCTGTTCAAAACCATGTGTCGGGAGCCGCATAAATTTCAGTGACTTGAAAACCGTAATGGTCAGGCTGCCGAGAGCGACTGCGCTGCTTACTCTCTGTAACTGTTCTGCAGCCTCGCAGCTCGGCAGCGGCTACATATTAAATTGTCTGCATTACAAACTACACATTATCATTTTACATACCAAGCTAATCAGTCGCATTGTCAACCCGTGTCAAGACGGTAACGTTGTTCACAGTTGTACAGTGCACAAATAAACTGGACACAAAACACAACTTATAACTTGCATTTCTTAATAACATCGTAAACGACGCTAAAAAATATAAGTGGTTCAACACCATGATTTTGACCATTTATCACTTTTGTGGCCATATTTTCTAAATTATGGTACCAAAACAAGGGCGGTAAAGTTTTGTATACTCATTTTGATGTCAGCTATCGATTGGGCACAAATTATTTCGATTTTAAAATATTCATTTATTTGACATTTTTGCTAGAAGCTAATTTGCTTAAATGGCAAATGGGTCGCAAATTAAAATTTACAGTATATTATTATTTTTGACGTAGATTCAAAATGCTATGAAAACCATTCATACAAATGCAAAAATTTTGAAAATGGGTTGATTTTTAGCTAAGTTACGGCGACTCAAAGTTGCAAAGTCAAAATTTTTTAACAAAATAACAGATTGATTTAAATTTTTCACTTTCCTTGGCATATTTATTTATAATAAGCACTTGATACCGATTTAAAGTGTAATCAAAACCGTATACAGAAATGCATTAATATTGGAAATCCGCGAAGATGTGGAAAAGTTTTTGTTCCTCAAAGATGAGGAAGATATCATTTTTTTCTCAAAGAGCTGTTTTTGATCATTTTTCAATACTGTGGCCAAATTTAATAAAATATGGTACCAAATCATGAGCGGTAAAGTTTATAATACTCATTTTGATGCTAGAAATCGATTGGGCACAAAAAATCCCAAATTAAAAATTTTCAATTTTTTGACATTTTTGCAGGGTCAAAAATGGGTCAAAATTTAAAACTGACAGTACAAACAATTTTTTGATTTACATTCAAAATATGATTAATACTATTGACAGAAATGCAAATATTTTGAAAATCGGCTGACTTTTAGCTAAGTTATGGCGTCTCAAAGTTGCAAAAGTCTAATTTTTTTTTACAAAAACCTGATTTATTTAAATTTTTCAATTTCCTTGCCATATTTATTTATAATAAACATTTTATATCGATTTAAAGTATAATCGAAACCATATACAGAAATGCATAAATATGAAAAATCCGCGAAGACGTGCACAAATTTTTGATCCTCAAAGATGAGGAAGATATCATTTTTTGCTTAGAGAGCTGTTTTTGACTACTTTTCAATACTTTAGCTATATTTTCTAAATCGCGAGCGGTATACTTATTTCGATACCAGAAATCGATTGAGCACAAAAATTCCGATGTTAAAATATCCAATTTTTTGACATATTTGCAAGGGGTTAGTATACAAAAATGGTCAAAAATGAGACAAGATTTAAAATTGACAGCATGAACATTTTTTTAATGTAATTTCAAAATATGATCAACACCATTGATAAACCACTAATGTTTTTTAGCGGCGTTGATGATATGAAATTAGATGAAAAAATTCACGGTATGAAATTTGGTTTATTGTTTATTTGTGCAACTATACAACAGAGAAGAACGAAAGCGTCTTGACACGGGTTGACAATACGACTCTTATGTGAGAGATGCAAAGTGAGAATGACAATAATAATTGTAATGCAGACATAGAATGTGTATGAAGCCGCTGCCGAGCTACGAGGCTGTAAAACAGTTACAGAGAGTGAGCAGAGCAGTCGCTGTCGGCAGCCTGATCATTACAGTTTTCCAGCCACTGAACCTTATGCTGCTCCCAACATACTCCCCTAGTTGGAAGCTTCTCTTTCAACTGAATCATTAAAGGGCAGCAGACACTAGTTGGCAATAGCTCGTTTGGTAGTGCCAGTGGACGTCTTCAATTCAGCTACGCGACAATCTCCATCCTTGCCTGGTATTAAGGATACCACTCTAGCTAATGGCCAGCATAGGAGTGACAGGCCTAGATTAGCACCACGTCATTAAGACGTCTGTCTGGGACTCGCCATTTGGTACGTTGTTGAAGTTGGATGAGCTATTCTTCTGTCCATTGAGACCAAAACTGCTGCTGCAGCTGAGACACTCGCTGCCAGCCATCTAGACGATTAAAGTTGAGTCTAGTCAGGTCAGGATCGATTAGCAACGTAGCGGGACCTCCCATTAGCAAGTGAGCAGGTGTCAGAACGTCAAGTTCATCTGGGCTTTCTGAAATGGAGAGCAAAGGCCTGGAATTGATCACACCAGCGATCTGCCATATTAGGGTGCGCAGTTCATCAAAAGCCAGAACTGCGGATCCAATCGAACGAGCTAAATGGTACTTCACCGATTTCACAGCAGCCTCCCATAATCCACCGAAGTGAGGAGAGCGAGGAGGGATGAACTTCCATTCGATGCTCTGGTCTAAGCAGGACTGATTCAGATCTTTCATGTGTGCATTGCTCAATAACAGCTTTCTCAAATTCATTACTTCGTTCATTGCTCCAACGAAGTTGGTAGCGTTATCAGACGAAATCTGGCTTGGAGTGCCACATAAGGCAACAAATCTCTTGAGTGCACTCAAGAAAGCGCCCGTAGGAAGATCTTTCACTAGCTCCAGGTGCACTGCCTTGCTTGTGAAGCAGATGAACACGCTTACGTAACTTTTCAGAGGCGCCCGTGTTCGAACTTCGGATTTGTACAGGATAGGCCCGCAGTAATCCACACCACAAACTGAAAAGGCGCGAACTGTTTCCAACCGTTCTTTCGGAAGATTTGCCATTATCGGTTCGAGGGTTTTCGGTTAGGCACGAAAGCACATTATGAAGTACGGACTATGCGCGAAACTGTTGGGAGTCCTCCTATTGAATTCGTACCTTAACTAACAGTGCTCGTGGACCAATGTGCAAATTAGTCCTGTGTATGTGCTCTATAATTGCAGTAGTGATAGGATGCTTGCGAGGTAAAATGATTGGGTGCCGTGATTCATAAGGCAATGAGGAGTTAGCTAATCGTCCTTCGACTCGAAGAACTCCATTGTCGTTAATAAACGGCAACAATGAAGAAAGGCTGCTAGATTTCCTGACAACTCCATCTGAACGCAAGGCCTTTATGTCATCCTATAAATTAGATAGTTGAACGATGCGGCATAGAAACAGAATGCCGTGATTAATATCTGACACGTTAAGAGAGGACCGAGAAAGACGATACCGAAAACAGTAGACATAAGCGATATAAGCAAACAGATCCTTTTGCGCAACTTTTGAGTTGACTCCTCCGGACCCAGACGTGGAGGCCATGCGCTCCGACCCTCAACAAGGTAGGTTGGTACATCAAACCATAAACCAGATTGAGCAAGGTTCGGGGGCAACGAACCTCATGATAATCTGTCCGCAGGATTATGCGATGTGGGAACATGATGCCACTCCATGCCACTCCTGTATAGATGTGACTCTATTAGCAACAAAGACGTTAAGTTTGTACGGTTCATCCCGAATTCAAAATAACGCTACAGAGGAATCACACCAGCAATAGTACTTGGCTGCAAATATTCCAAGTTCTCGGATTTCAGCCATAAGCTTTGACAAAAGCAGCGCTCCGCTTAATTCCAACCTTGATATCGACTGCGTTTTCAATGGCGCTACTCTAGATTTTGAGCACAACAAATTGCTCATTAGAGAAACTCATTTAGAAACCACATAAATACAAGCCCCATAAGCATTTTCGCTGGTATCACAGAGTCCATTAAGCTCTAACTCATCATTCTGTCGAAGAACGACTATTGGAAAAGCAATGCTTTGTATCGTCTGGAATCTATCACACAGTGCAACTTGTCCTTACAGAGATGCTGAAGAAAGATCTTGGCCTTCGTAATAGTTAGTCCGAGAAGTCCCAGTGGATCATAGAATCTGGCGATCGTGGCCAATACGGAGCGTCTACAAGGTTTCGATCCAGCTTCCAATGCAGTCAATGGAAACAGCAGAACATCAGATGCCGGATCCCAAGCCAAACAAAGAGTTTTGGTTATGTTGCTGCTATCTTTGAACTTCAAGAACCTCGGGGTGACTGGACGACCATTTCCGTAACTTGAAGCAGCCTTTTGTTCTAAGATACTAGTTGTCTGCTGCATCTTCTCGACTGCCTTCTCCACAGACTCAGCTCCAGATATGAAGTCATCGACATAGAAGTCCTCTCGCGAAGACGTAGATACGATAGGAAACAATTCCCTTTTGTCAACAGATAGCTGATGCATTGCACGTACAGATAAGAATGAAGCTGCCTTGGTTCCATAAGTGACTGTGTCAAGCTTGAACACTTGCAAGTCCTGCTATGGTGAATCATGCCATAAGATACACTGGTAGTAGCTGTCAGCACTAGACACTTGAACGCAATGGTACATTTTACGTATGTCTCCAGTTAGTGCAACCTGATAACTTCGGAACCGAAGTAAAATGTGAAGTAATCGTGGCTGTATAACAGGTCCTGCCAGCATGACATCGTTCAAAGAGTGGCCCAATGATGTAGCAGCCGATCCGTCGAACACAACACGGAGCTTAGTGTTTGAGCTGTCCTCCTTCAGAACACAGTGGTGTGGCAGAAAATATTTGCAACGACTAAGATCTTCTGGGCTAACACGCGTCATGTGATTCAATTGCAAGTACTCAGACATAAATGAGGAGTATTGCTCATTTAGCAGAGGATTGCGCTGCAGCATTCGCTCAAGAGTCAGAAACCGTCGATATGCTTGCGTGTATGATTCTCCCAACGGATAAGTAGTAAGATCCATGGGCAGACAACATACGCTCCAGAAGAAAGACGAGTGTGTTTTTTACAAAAATGCTATTCGCATTCCATCTCTTCCTTGCTGAGCTTTGAGGACATTCCTTCACAGCTGTCAATCTCCCAAAAACTGCGAACTAATTCATCAAGCTGTGCCCCCAATGCAGCGCTGATGTTCTCTTCCTGCTCCTGAGTGGCAAGCAACGCGGAGCCATTAGCCTTTTCGCCTCCACCGGAGACCACCCAACCAAGCCGAGTTTTTTGTAATACAGACATAGGAGTTCATAAGCTGGCACCAATAAGAATGTCGATTCGTTGCGGAATATAGAAAGCTGGATCAGCTAGAGCTATGTTGATGGGAATGTTCCAAGCAGAGGTGTTCAGCTTATAGCTGGGTTGGCAATCAGTAATTGCAGGAGCCACGAGTGCCTAAAGGTTGTAGAATACTCTTAGATCCGAGATTGCAGACAGATACATACTGTGGCTCCGTCAGTGGTGATAGGTGAGTCACCGAGGCCAGCCACGGTTGTCCCAGAATGTGACCTTTTTAGCTGCAGACACGAGTAAATTTCACGCCCACCGGTTTCGCAGCATGCGCAGACGTGATGGTTGCCCTGAGAAACGACTAGCGCCATCCGACTTGTGCTACTGCTTGACTTACGTGGAGTGCCAGCCGACAACGCGGCAATGGCATGTTGCACACTTTCAATGCGCTGTGTGTGTCCAAGAAATGAAGGATTTCATCAGTGGTGATCAATTGGTCGATGGCTGACCTTTCTTCCCAGTCAGTTTGTATTGCCCTGTCCAATCTTTGTATCTGAATAACCATGCAGCCTGCTATCTGTTCCAAACTCCCTAACGACCGCAATGCACGCATGTGTGCATTTACCTTATCAGCAAATGCCCTCAAATACGTCGCTGAAGGATCTGAATCTGCGAGCCGGAGCGCTAAAATCTCCATCACGTGAGCCTGTAATAAGAGTTTCCTGTTTAAATTTTCACTTTCCTTGCCATATTTATTATAATAAACATTTGATACCGATTTGAACTATAATCAAAAGTATTCACAGACTTCATAAATTATGAAAATCGGTTGATTTTTAGCTAAGCTATGGCGTCTCAAAGTTGCAAAAGTCTAATTTCTTAAACAAAAAGACAGATATATTTAAATTTTTCACTTTCCTTGCCATATTTATTTATAATAAACATTTGATATCGCTTTAAAGTATAATCAAAACCATATCCAGAAATGCATAAATATGGAAAATCCGCGAAGATGTGGAAAAGTTTTTGTTCCTCAAAGGTGAGGAATATGTCGTTTTTTTCTCAAAGAGCTGTTTTTGATCATTTTTCAATACAGTGGCCAAATTTTCTAAGATATGGAACCATTATGAATAGAATTTCTTTTAAATGGAAGAAATATTATCAAACATTTTAGAAATCTGACAGAGAAATACAGCCGCAGACAATTAAAAAACACGCGAGTAATCGAATGTTTCAATGAAACCCGACAATTAATATACGAGCATAAAGAAAGTATAACAACCAATAATTGGTCACAAATTTCAGCAGTACTTATCAGGTTTAGAGCAAATTTAATTTCGGTAAAAAAATAGGTATAATTTAGATTTAACTTTACCGAATATACTTAACACTCCATTTGACATACCAACATTTGCAGAATCAACTAAGATTCACTTATCTTAAACAGCTGAGTTTGAATTCGCAAACTCAGAAATAGAGGAAAAAGATTTAAGAAATCTTACCATCCCAGCCGTTTTTAGCAATCCTGATTCGCCAGATGGCGACCCAGGAGATATATATGCAGAATTAGCTACCACGTCAAATAAAGAAAAAAAACAAGCATAATGGAAGTAAACGCTCAAAGGTCATACATAAAGGATATTTCTCAAGCAGTACCTGAAGTTGATGGAAAGATAATCCATCTACAACGATTCATAACTGCAATTAAATTAGTCGATTTAACCAAGGGACCTTATGAAAATATAGCAACAGAGGTAATAAAATCAAAAATTATAGGTTCTATATTATATAAAATACAAAATGAGACAACAATCACAGGAATAATTGCTAAGCTTCAAGCCACAATTGTAGGAGAATCTTCGGACGTTATCAAAGCCAAATTGGCTGATGTGCATCAAAAGGGAAAAACAGCAACTCAGTTTACGAATGAGATAGAGTCTCTGCGTAAACTGTTGGAAGCCTCATACATCGACGAAGGTTTAAACCCTGAACATGCTGACTCTTTTAGTACCAAAGAAGCCATTAACACAATCATTAAAAATTGTGAAAATGACAGATTACAAACCATTTTTAAAGCAGGCTCATTCAAAACTATGAATGAAGCTATTACAAAATATATACACTGCAGCACCCAAATGACAGGAAGTGCAAGCACTGTATTATATGCAAATAAACGACAACCGTACAGAAACAATTTCCAGGGAGGTTACCGAGGTTGGGGATCTGGACGTGGAGGTTACAATAACTATCATGACCAATATAACAACCCCAGTAGTATTTCAGACAGAGGAGGTTATAGGCGTAGTCATATGGGACAAAACTCTAGTAGAGGACAGAAAAATCCTAATAGCCAAAATAACCGGCACAGCAATGTCCGAGTTGCTCAGGATATCTCGGGAAACTCGCAACGACCTTTAGATACACAGCAGTAAAAAAAAGAAAGTTCACACCATCAGTCTTAGCCAAAATATATTCGTGTCATTTACTCAAATAGCTACAGGGAAACAGTTGACAATTTTTATCGATACAGGAGCAGACATCTCAATACAAAAAGAAAACTCTGATTGTTTCTGCAATATAGAAAATAATAATACCATAAATATTCAAGGTATAAGCCAAGAATTTATAAAATCTAGGGGATTAATTCACATTGAGATGCAGACAGATAAATATATCATTCCACACAGTTTTCATATAGTAACTCAAAAATTTGCAATCCCGTGTGATGGCATAATCGGTATTGACTTTATAAGGAAATTTAACTGCCAACTGGACTTTCAGCCGACAGAAGATTGGCTTATAATCAGGCCAAACAATTTAAGCTTTCCGATCTACGTACCAATAGTACACAACTCCGGTAACAATACGATTATAGTACCAGTAAGATCGCAAGTAGTTCGAAAAATTGAGCTTAACTCAAACGAAGAGAGCATTCTGATTCCGAACCAGGAAATTAAATCCTGAATTTATGTCGCAAACTCAGTAGCAAACACTAATAACTCGTTTGTTCGATTATTGAACACAACTAATACAGATCAAATAGTTAATATAAGCAATGTCAAATTTGAGTCACTTTCGAACTATGATATAGTTCAAACAGCTAATAAAAGCAGGAAAGAGGAAACATGTCTCGATTAATTAAAAATTTCACACCACAATTTAAGATAAAGCTAAAAGAGCTATGCACGAAATATACAGACATATTTCGATTAGAAACCGAACCAACCACGACGAATAATTTGTATAAACAAAAGCTAAGATTAAAAGATGATGAACTAGTATATGTCGGGTCGGCAATAGGATTAGAGTATAATTAATTTAATCTTCGTAGTATTTTCAGTTCACTTTCTTCATTAGAAACTAGATTATAATGACTTATCATTAATTTCAATATGCCTGACTTGGGCCTTCCGCCAGTATACTATATTCGCCTTTTAATTCATTAAATCCATCGTTTCTCTTAACGTATAACACATCGTCCCCTCTGACGGATTACACATCGTCCTCTCTGAAGGATAACACATCGTCCTCTCTGACGGATAACACATCGTCCTCTCTAACGGATAAAACATCATCTCGCTTGGATGGATTACTTTCTGTCCGAACTGGACCTCTGACAATACTTGAACAAGCGTTAATTTTTTAGGGACTTCAACAAGTATCTATCACCATCCAAGACTTCTGTTACTAAAAGCGGTCCTCTAAATTTTGAATCTAACTTAGTTTGGTGTCGCTCTTCATTTTTTCGTAACACATAATCTCCTACAATGACGTACTCTTTTAAATCGCTTTTTCCGCTTAGCTTTCCTTTAATGTCAATGTGAACCGTATGCCAAGGTATACAGACTTTTGGGATAGGATGAAGCTCAGCTTGGACTTTCCCAGAAGGAGATTTAGAAGTCCGACAAGTTATACAGTTAGCGACAAATTTACGAACGTACTTGTTCATTTTAGCAAACCAGTAATATTGATAATCTTTGTCAAGTGTCTTCTGCCAACCAAGGTGCAGAATAGATTCGTGTACTTGGTTTATTACTGACCATTTGAACGCTCGTGGCACAACTGGCAAGCAACGTGTCTTACCATTCCGCTGCACCTTACGATGCAAGACTCCTTTGCGCAAATCAAATGTAATGTCTACGAAGAACTCATCGGAGTTTAATTTAGTGACAATTTCCATTATTTCGGAATCTAAACGGGAATTTTAGATACAGCTGAATGCGATTCGGGAGGCAATGGACAAAAAGTCAACATGAGCCATACGCTTTACTTCTCTATATTGAATGTCGAAATTGAACGATTGTAAATAGGCCCACCAACGATGTACCCTTGGAGTGAAATCTATTTTAGTACGAGAAGACTTCAAAGAATTACAATCGGTAAACACAACGAAATTGCGACCAAGAAGGTAATGACGAAAAGGTTTTATGGCCTGAATTCCAATTCGTAAGAATGATACCTAGACTCCACAAAAGAGGTGGTTTTACTAAAATATTCTACAACATGAGATCTATTTTGTATTCGATGTATAAGCATCGCCCCATATCTCATGGAGCTTGCATCTGTATGCAACTCAATAGGGTATTGAGGGTCAAATATTACTAATACAGGGTCGTTTGTAAGAATGTCTACGATGTGTTTTCTAACTTTTTCCAATTCAGGATTCCAAGTAATACTCCCATTTTCAGAAGATTGAGAATATAACGGTTTCATAACTTGAGAGAAGTTCGGCACAAACTTTCGGAAATATGAGGCCAGACCAATAAATTGTCTAATGCCAGTGGCAGATAGTGGCGGAGACAATGAACTTAACGCAGATATTTTCCGTGAATTTGGCCGCACTTCCCCAGCCCGTATCTCATAACATAAATACTGAACTTCTGTTTTAAGGAAACTACACTTATTAATGTTAAAAGTGAATCCAGCATATGTAAGAATGTTTAAAACAATTTTTAACCTTTCTATTCCAGACTCCTTTGTTGGTGACACAACCATAATATCGTCCATAAAAACGATTACGAAAGTATGAGCAAGATCACCCAGAGCCTTCATTACTGTACGCTGAAAGAGTGCTGGCGCATTTTAAGACCGAAAGGCATTGTTAAAAGTTCCAAATTGGCCATCTGGAGTATACTCTTTTGAGTCGGGGTGAATTGGGATTTGATGAAAGCCACTTGCCATATCTAAGCACGAAAAAATTAGCTCCACAAAGTCTAGCTATCTGGTCATTGATCGGCATCGGATATTTGTCTGAAACTGTATTTGAATTGAATTCCCTGTAATCGACACAAAGGCGATCTGACCCGTTCTTCTTTTTGACGATTTCTAACTATTTCTCTCTTGAGGACTAAGTCTATAAGGGCGTCGCTGAACGGTTTTGCTGGGGTCGATTAAACGTATTCTCATCTCGCCTGTGCTAACTCGTGTACATGGAATTCCTTCAGTAAATGCTGTCGAATAAGTTTCAATTAGTTTAATTAATTCATCTTTCTCGTTACCGACCAATTCGGTGTCCAAGTCGGACAAGTTAAATGTTGACTTAATTGAAGAACAAATATTTACAATTTTCGATTTTACGAGTTCAAACTTATCTGATGAAATAACAAGATTAAGGCCCTGGCTTTTTTCGTTTTTCAATTGCATATCTCGTACAACATGAAACAATATTTCAATCACATTTTCATTAATTCTAACTTGACTTAATATTTGCAACGTGCTGTATATACCGGTATCACCAATGCCTTTCAACATTACAATATTATTGGTGCGTTTTCCAGATAATTTGTTGCTGATTGTCTCCTTGATTATGGAACATTCGGCACCAGAGTCAAAGCAAATTGGATACAGCTCACCCTGGTGTTCCATAACTGCGGTTGGTTCTGCAACAAAACATTGGTTGACACTCTTCTGCTGGATATTTCTGGGTAAAGCTGGTGTCCCGTTACTGGAGCACTTGTTTGCGAAGTGCCCTGGTTGGCCACATTTGAAACACGTGAGACTTGACTTCTCGCGCTGTGGCTTCATCTCTTTCTCTTGACTCATTTCCGATCGGCATTCTGCAATTTTATGTCCTTGTTTTCCACAAAAAGACACACCACAGATAACACTCTTCTTTTCTTTTGGTTTGATTCAGTGTTTTCGTCACGACAACTGCGCCGTTTGTTATTAAAAGAGAACGCCTTCAATTCGGTTTGTAATTTACTTCGGGATTGCACGTTTAAACTGCAAGACATTCGTCATCGGTCGGGCGGCTGTTTAGCAAAATGAAAAACATGGCCGCCATCGTCTCTTATTCTTCGAAGCGCTGAAGAAACAATTCTCGAAACTCATTCCATTTCATGCCAGGATAGGATATTTGTGTTAACCAATGCGAAGCGATCCCCTCCATGGAATTACTTAATGCCATAATAAGTTTACTACCTTCCAATGGGTGCTCCGATAGTGTTATGTCGGTAGTCACGCACAATTTTGAGGCTTCTACTCCAGCACGGTCAGGGTTGAATTTGGGCAAAGTGACGTCACGGCATTGTTGCTGCTCTTGTGTCGTTGCCTACATTGATTTCAGGAGCTCGATCATATTCCGATTTTGTAAGTCAAGAACTTCACGCCACTGTTCTCCAGATAATACAGGAGCTGCCACAGATCCCACTTCTGATGTCGGGTCGGCAATAGGGTTAGAGTTCATTTTCCTTTTATAAAGCTATCTTTTGACTTTGCGCACAAAACGAATTGCCTTGTGTCTGCTTACAGAGAACGTTCTAGACTGCCTCTGCATCGTGCCAACGATTCTTGAGACGACAATATCAACAAAGCTCGTCATTTATCACACACGCTAAGCAACACAAGGGACTACGTACAGCGACAAAAAGCCTTATCTCGCTCAGTTCTCAAAATTATCTACGCTCAATCGTCTGAGTATAGCATAAGGAATAACCGGACTAAGCAAAACGGACAACGAATTAGAGATGTGTGGCGCACAATGGCCGTTTAACTTAAGTGATATCATCGTGTCACGACATATACGTAAAAAACTACCGAAGTCCTCATAGTCAAAAGACCAAATTAAAAACCATGTTCAAACAGTTGACAATTTTTATCGATACAGGAGCAGACATCTCAATACAAAAAGAAAACTCTGATTGTTTCTGCAATATAGAAAATAATAATACCATAAATATTCAAGGTATAAGCCAAAAATTTATAAAATCTAGAGATTTAATTCACATTGAGATGCAGACAGATAAATATATCATTCCACACAGTTTTCATATAGTAACTCAAATTTTGCAATCCCGTGTGATGGCATAATCGGTATTGACTTTATAAGGAAATTTAACTGCCAACTGGACTTTCAGCCGACAGAAGATTGGCTTATAATCAGGCCAAACAATTTAAGCTTTCCGATCTACGTACCAATAGTACACAACTCCGGTAACAATACGATTATAGTACCAGTAAGATCGCAAGTAGTTCGAAAAATTGAGCTTAACTCAAACGAAGAGAGCATTCTGAATCCGAACCAGGAAATTAAATCCGGAATTTATGTCGCAAACTCAGTAGCAAACACTAATAACTCATTTGTTCGATTATTGAACACAACTAATACAGATCAAATAGTTAATATAAGCAATGTCAAATTTGAGTCACTTTCGAACTATGATATAGTTCAAACAGCTAATGAAAGCAGGAAAGAGGAAACATGTCTCGATTAATTAAAAATTTCACACCACAATTTAAGATAAAGCTAAAGAGCTATGCACGAAATATACAGACATATTTCGATTAGAAACCGATTCAACCACGACGAATAATTTGTATAAACAAAAGCTAAGATTAAAAGATGATGAACTAGTAAATGTTGGGTCGGCAATAGGATTAGAGTATAATTAATTTAATCTTCGTAGTATTTTCAGTTCACTTTCTTCATTAGAAACTAGACTATAATGACTTATCATTAATTTCAATATGCCTCACTTGGGCCTTCCGCCAGTATACTATATTCGCCTTTTAATTCATTAAATCCATCGTTTCTCTTAACGGATAACACATCGTCCCCTCTGACGGATTACACATCGTCCTCTCTGAAGGATAACACATCGTCCTCTCTGACGGATAACACATCGTCCTCTCTAACGGATAAAACATCATCTCGCTTGGATGGATTACTTTCTGTCCGAACTGGACCTCTGACAATACTTGAACAAGCGTTTATTTTGTAGGGACTTAAACAAGTATCTATCACCATCCAAGACTTCTGTTACTAAAAGCGGTCCTCTAAATTTTGAATCTAACTTAGTTTGGTGTCGCTCTTCATTTTTTCGTAACACGTAATCTCCTACATTGTGTTTGACAACAGTCGCCTTGCTTTTATCGAATCTAGATTTATCATAAGAGGCTGAGGATTTCATTCAATCGGTAGCGTTAGCTCTAATACTAGCTAAGTCTATTTCTACTTCTGTTTCCAGCGGAGGAACTAATCCCTGGGGTCGGGCCTCTTTTCCGATCAACATTTCTAATGGACTTGCCTCAGTTGCACGAGTAATTGTACAGTTTAATACAAGCTGTGCTTCACCAAGTGCATCTTGCCAAGATCGCTGACTAGCTTCTACGGCAGTCAACAAATTCTTTAATGTGCTCATCACGCATTCAACTTGGCCATTGGCACGGCTTGCTCCAGTGGCAATTAAATGAAGTTTAATTTTTTGAGAGTTGCAAAACTCTAAGAATTTCGAGCTAGCAAAACACCTACCATGGTCTGCTATGATGCGATTTGGTACCCCAAATAATGTTATGGCATATTAAACAGACTTAATACAACTTTCAGCATCTAACTTTAGTACGTGATGCAAATAAACGTATTTTGTATAAGCATCGATCTGAACAATGACGTACTCTTTTAAATCGCTTTTTCCGCTTAGCTTTCGTGTAATGTCAATGTGAACCGTATGCCAAGGTATGCAGACTTTTGGGATAGGATGAAGCTCAGCTTGGACTTTCCCAGAAGGAGATTTAGAAGTCCCACAAGTTATACAGTTAGCGACAAATTTACGAACGTACTTGTTCATTTTAGCAAACCAGTAATATTGATAATCTTTGTCAAGTGTCTTCTGCCAACCAAGGTGCAGAATAGATTCGTGTACTTGGTTTATTACTGACCATTTGAACGCTCGTGGCACAACTGGCAAGCAACGTGTCTTACCATTCCGCTGCACCTTACGATGCAAGACTCCTTTGCGCAAATCAAATGTAATGTCTACGAAGAACTCATCGGAGTTTAATTTAGTGACAATTTCCATTATTTCGGAATCTAAACGGGAATTTTAGATACAGCTGAATGCGATTCGAGAGGCAATGGACAAAAAGTCAACATGAGCCATACGCTTTACTTCTCTATATTGAATGTCGAAATTGAACGATTGTAAATAGGCCCACCAACGATGTACCCTTGGAGTCAAATCTATTTTAGTACGAGAAGACTTCAAAGAATTACAATCGGTAAACACAACGAAATTGTGACCAAGAAGGTAATGACGAAAAGGTTTTATGGCCTGAATTCCAATTCGTAAGAATGATACCTAGACTCCGCAAAAGAGGTGGTTTTACTAAAATATTCTACAACATGAGATCTATTTTGTATTCGATGTATAAGCATCGCCCCATATCTCATGGAGCTTGCATCTGTATGCAACTCAATAGGGTATTGAGGGTCAAATATTACTAATACAGGGTCGTTTGTAAGAATGTCTACGATGTGTTTTCTAACTTTTTCCAATTCAGGATTCCAAGTAATACTCCCATTTTCAGAAGATTGAGAATATAACGGTTTCATAACTTGAGAGAAGTTCGGCACAAACTTTCGGAAATATGAGGCCAGACCAATAAATTGTCTAATGCCAGTGGCAGATAGTGGCGGAGGCAATGAACTTAACGCAGATATTTTCCGTGAATTTGGCCGCACTTCCCCAGCCCGTATCTCATAACATAAATACTGAACTTCTGTTTTAAGGAAACTACACTTATTAATGTTAAAAGTGAATCCAGCATATGTAAGAATGTTTAAAACAATTTTTAACCTTTCTATTCCAGACTCCTTTGTTGGTGACACAACCATTATATCGTCGATTACGATTACGAAAGTATGAGCAAGATCACCCAGAGCCTTCATTACTGTACGCTGAAAGACTGCTGGCGCATTTTTAAGACCGAAAGGCATTGTTAAAAGTTCCAAATTGGCCATCTGGAGTATACTCTTTTGAGTCGGGGTGAATTGGGATTTGATGAAAGCCACTTGCCATATCTAAGCACGAAAAAAATTAGCTCCACAAAGTCTAGCTATCTGGTCATTGATCGGCATCGGATATTTGTCTGAAACTGTATTTGAATTTAATTCCCTGTAATCGACACAAAGGCGATCTGACCCGTTCTTCTTTTTGACGATTTCTAACTATTTCTCTCTCTTGAGGACTAAGTCTATAAGGGCGTCGCTGAACGGTTTTGCTGGGGTCGATTAAACGTATTCTCATCTCGCCTGTGCTAACTCGTGTACATGGAATTCCTTCAGTAAATGCTGTCGAATAAGTTTCAATTAGTTTAATTAATTCATCTTTCTCGTTACCGACCAATTCGGTGTCCAAGTCGGACAAGTTAAATGTTGATTTAATTGAAGAACAAATATTTACAATTTTCGATTTTACGAGTTCAAACTTATCTGATGAAATAACAAGATTAAGGCCCTGGCTTTTTCGTTTTTGAATTGCATATCTCGTACAACATGAAACAATATTTAAATCACATTTTCATTAATTTTAACTTGACTTAATATTTGCAACGTGCTGTATATACCGGTATCACCAATGCCTTTCAACATTACAATATTATTGGTGCGTTTTCCAGATAATTTGTTGCTGATTGTCTCCTTGATTATCGAACATTCGGCACCAGAGTCAAAGCAAATTGGATACAGCTCACCCTGGTGTTCCATAACTGCGGTTGGTTCTGCAACAAAACATTGGTTGACACTCTTCTGCTGGATATTTCTGGGTAAAGCTGGTGTCCCGTTACTGGAGCACTTGTTTGCGAAGTGCCCTGGTTGGCCACATTTGAAACACGTGAGACTTGACTTCTCGCGCTGTGGCTTCATCTCTTTCTCTTGACTCATTTCCGATCGGCATTCTGCAATTTTATGTCCTTGTTTTCCACAAAAAAGACACACCACAGATAACACTCTTCTTTTCTTTTGGTTTGATTCAGTGTTTTCGTCACGACAACTGCGCCGTTTGTTATTAAAAGAGAACGCCTTCAATTCGGTTTGTAATTTACTTCGGGATTGCACGTTTAAACTGCAAGACATTCGTCATCGGTCGGGCGGCTGTTTAGCAAAATGAAAAACATGGCCGCCATCGTCTCTTATTCTTCGAAGCGCTGAAGAAACAATTCTCGAAACTCATTCCATTTCATGCCAGGATAGGATATTTGTGTTAACCAATGCGAAGCGATCCCCTCCATGGAATTACTTAATGCCATAATAAGTTTACTACCTTCCAATGGGTGCTCCGATAGTGTTATGTCGGTAGTCACGCACAATTTTGAGGCTTCTACTCCAGCACGGTCAGGGTTGAATTTGGGCAAAGTGACGTCACGGCATTGTTGCTGCTCTTGTGTCGTTGCCTACATTGATTTCAGGAGCTCGATCATATTCCGATTTTGTAAGTCAAGAACTTCACGCCACTGTTCTCCAGATAATACAGGAGCTGCCACAGATCCCACTTCTGATGTCGGGTCGGCAATAGGGTTAGAGTTCATTTTCCTTTTATAAAGCTATCTTTTGACTTTGCGCACAAAACGAATTGCCTTGTGTCTGCTTACAGAGAACGTTCTAGACTGCCTCTGCATCGTGCCAACGATTCTTGAGACGACAATATCAACAAAGCTCGTCATTTATCACACACGCTAAGCAACACAAGGGACTACGTACAGCGACAAAAAGCCTTATCTCGCTCAGTTCTCAAAATTATCTACGCTCAATCGTCTGAGTATAGCATAAGGAATAACCGGACTAAGCAAAACGGACAACGAATTAGAGATGTGTGGCGCACAATGGCCGTTTAACTTAAGTGATATCATCGTGTCACGACATATACGTAAAAAACTACCGAAGTCCTCATAGTCAAAAGACCAAATTAAAAACCATGTTCAAACAGTTGACAATTTTTATCGATACAGGAGCAGACATCTCAATTCAAAAAGAAAACTCTGATTGTTTCTGCAATATAGAAAATAATAATACCATAAATATTCAAGGTATAAGCCAAAAATTTATAAAATCTAGAGATTTAATTCACATTGAGATGCAGACAGATAAATATATCATTCCACACAGTTTTCATATAGTAACTCAAATTTTGCAATCCCGTGTGATGGCATAATCGGTATTGACTTTATAAGGAAATTTAACTGCCAACTGGACTTTCAGCCGACAGAAGATTGGCTTATAATCAGGCCAAACAATTTAAGCTTTCCGATCTACGTACCAATAGTACACAACTCCGGTAACAATACGATTATAGTACCAGTAAGATCGCAAGTAGTTCGAAAAATTGAGCTTAACTCAAACGAAGAGAGCATTCTGAATCCGAACCAGGAAATTAAATCCGGAATTTATGTCGCAAACTCAGTAGCAAACACTAATAACTCATTTGTTCGATTATTGAACACAACTAATACAGATCAAATAGTTAATATAAGCAATGTCAAATTTGAGTCACTTTCGAACTATGATATAGTTCAAACAGCTAATGAAAGCAGGAAAGAGGAAACATGTCTCGATTAATTAAAAATTTCACACCACAATTTAAGATAAAGCTAAAAGAGCTATGCACGAAATATACAGACATATTTCGATTAGAAACCGATTCAACCACGACGAATAATTTGTATAAACAAAAGCTAAGATTAAAAGATGATGAACTAGTAAATGTTGGGTCGGCAATAGGATTAGAGTATAATTAATTTAATCTTCGTAGTATTTTCAGTTCACTTTCTTCATTAGAAACTAGACTATAATGACTTATCATTAATTTCAATATGCCTCACTT
Source organism: Drosophila quadrilineata (assembly GCA_018150725.1). Classification (NCBI taxonomy): domain Eukaryota; kingdom Metazoa; phylum Arthropoda; class Insecta; order Diptera; family Drosophilidae; genus Drosophila; species Drosophila quadrilineata. The sequence goes on along the minus strand of JAECWN010000418.1, from coordinate 279,505 downwards.
GGGCCTTCCGCCAGTATACTATATTCGCCTTTTAATTCATTAAATCCATCGTTTCTCTTAACGGATAACACATCGTCCCCTCTGACGGATTACACATCGTCCTCTCTGAAGGATAACACATCGTCCTCTCTGACGGATAACACATTGTCCCCTCTGACGGATTACACATCGTCCTCTCTGAAGGATAACACATCGTCCTCTCTGACGGATAACACATCGTCCTCTCTAACGGATAAAACATCATCTCGCTTGGATGGATTACTTTCTGTCCGAACTGGACCTCTGACAATACTTGAACAAGCGTTTATTTTGTAGGGACTTAAACAAGTATCTATCACCATCCAAGACTTCTGTTACTAAAAGCGGTCCTCTAAATTTTGAATCTAACTTAGTTTGGTGTCGCTCTTCATTTTTTCGTAACACGTAATCTCCTACATTGTGTTTGACAACAGTCGCCTTGCTTTTATCGAATCTAGATTTATCATAAGAGGCTGAGGATTTCATTCAATCGGTAGCGTTAGCTCTAATACTAGCTAAGTCTATTTCTACTTCTGTTTCCAGCGGAGGAACTAATCCCTGGGGTCGGGCCTCTTTTCCGATCAACATTTCTAATGGACTTGCCTCAGTTGCACGAGTAATTGTACAGTTTAATACAAGCTGTGCTTCACCAAGTGCATCTTGCCAAGATCGCTGACTAGCTTCTACGGCAGTCAACAAATTCTTTAATGTGCTCATCACGCATTCAACTTGGCCATTGGCACGGCTTGCTCCAGTGGCAATTAAATGAAGTTTAATTTTTTGAGAGTTGCAAAACTCTAAGAATTTCGAGCTAGCAAAACACCTACCATGGTCTGCTATGATGCGATTTGGTACCCCAAATAATGTTATGGCATATTAAACAGACTTAATACAACTTTCAGCATCTAACTTTAGTTCGTGATGCAAATAAACGTATTTTGTATAAGCATCGATCTGAACAATGACGTACTCTTTTAAATCGCTTTTTCCGCTTAGCTTTCGTGTAATGTCAATGTGAACCGTATGCCAAGGTATGCAGACTTTTGGGATAGGATGAAGCTCAGCTTGGACTTTCCCAGAAGGAGATTTAGAAGTCCCACAAGTTATACAGTTAGGGACAAATTTACGAACGTACTTGTTCATTTTAGCAAACCAGTAATATTGATAATCTTTGTCAAGTGTCTTTTGCCAACCAAGGTGCATAATAGATTCGTGTACTTGGTTTATTACTGACCATTTGAACGCTCGTGGCACAACTGGCAAGCAACGTGTCTTTCCATTCCGCTGCACCTTACGATGCAAGACTCCTTTGCGCAAATCAAATGTAATGTCTACGAAGAACTCATCGGAGTTTAATTTAGTGACAATTTCCATTATTTCGGAATCTAAACGGGAATTTTAGATACAGCTGAATGCGATTCGGGAGGCAATGGACAAAAAGTCAACATGAGCCATACGCTTTACTTCTCTATATTGAATGTCGAAATTAAACGATTGTAAATAGGCCCACCAACGATGTACCCTTGGAGTCAAATCTATTTTAGTACGAGAAGACTTCAAAGAATTACAATCGGTTAACACAACGAAATTGCGACCAAGAAGGTAATGACGAAAAGGTTTTATGGCCTGAATTCCAATTCGTAAGAATGATACCTAGACTCCGCAAAAGAGGTGGTTTTACTAAAATATTCTACAACATGAGATCTATTTTGTATTCGATGTATAAGCATCGCCCCATATCTCATGGAGCTTGCATCTGTATGCAACTCAATAGGGTATTGAGGGTCAAATATTACTAATACAGGGTCGTTTGTAAGAATGTCTACGATGTGTTTTCTAACTTTTTCCAATTCAGGATTCCAAGTAATACTCCCATTTTCAGAAGATTGAGAATATAACGGTTTCATAACTTGAGAGAAGTTCGGCACAAACTTTCGGAAATATGAGGCCAGACCAATAAATTGTCTAATGCCAGTGGCAGATAGTGGCGGAGGCAATGAACTTAACGCAGATATTTTCCGTGAATTTGGCCGCACTTCCCCAGCCCGTATCTCATAACATAAATACTGAACTTCTGTTTTAAGGAAACTACACTTATTAATGTTAAAAGTGAATCCAGCATATGTAAGAATGTTTAAAACAATTTTTAACCTTTCTATTCCAGACTCCTTTGTTGGTGACACAACCATAATATCGTCCATAAAAACGATTACGAAAGTATGAGCAAGATCACCCAGAGCCTTCATTACTGTACGCTGAAAGACTGCTGGCGCATTTTTAAGACCGAAAGGCATTGTTAAAAGTTCCAAATTGGCCATCTGGAGTATACTCTTTTGAGTCGGGGTGAATTGGGATTTGATGAAAGCCACTTGCCATATCTAAGCACGAAAAAAATTAGCTCCACAAAGTCTAGCTATCTGGTCATTGATCGGCATCGGATATTTGTCTGAAACTGTATTTGAATTTAATTCCCTGTAATCGACACAAAGGCGATCTGACCCGTTCTTCTTTTTGACGATTTCTAACTATTTCTCTCTCTTGAGGACTAAGTCTATAAGGGCGTCGCTGAACGGTTTTGCTGGGGTCGATTAAACGTATTCTCATCTCGCCTGTGCTAACTCGTGTACATGGAATTCCTTCAGTAAATGCTGTCGAATAAGTTTCAATTAGTTTAATTAATTCATCTTTCTCGTTACCGACCAATTCGGTGTCCAAGTCGGACAAGTTAAATGTTGATTTAATTGAAGAACAAATATTTACAATTTTCGATTTTACGAGTTCAAACTTATCTGATGAAATAACAAGATTAAGGCCCTGGCTTTTTTCGTTTTTGAATTGCATATCTCGTACAACATGAAACAATATTTAAATCACATTTTCATTAATTTTAACTTGACTTAATATTTGCAACGTGCTGTATATACCGGTATCACCAATGCCTTTCAACATTACAATATTATTGGTGCGTTTTCCAGATAATTTGTTGCTGATTGTCTCCTTGATTATCGAACATTCGGCACCAGAGTCAAAGCAAATTGGATACAGCTCACCCTGGTGTTCCATAACTGCGGTTGGTTCTGCAACAAAACATTGGTTGACACTCTTCTGCTGGATATTTCTGGGTAAAGCTGGTGTCCCGTTACTGGAGCACTTGTTTGCGAAGTGCCCTGGTTGGCCACATTTGAAACACGTGAGACTTGACTTCTCGCGCTGTGGCTTCATCTCTTTCTCTTGACTCATTTCCGATCGGCATTCTGCAATTTTATGTCCTTGTTTTCCACAAAAAAGACACACCACAGATAACACTCTTCTTTTCTTTTGGTTTGATTCAGTGTTTTCGTCACGACAACCGCGCCGTTTGTTATTAAAAGAGAACGCCTTCAATTCGGTTTGTAATTTACTTCGGGATTGCACGTTTAAACTGCAAGACATTCGTCATCGGTCGGGCGGCTGTTTAGCAAAATGAAAAACATGGCCGCCATCGTCTCTTCTTCTTCGAAGCGCTGAAGAAACAATTCTCGAAACTCATTCCATTTCATGCCAGGATAGGATATTTGTGTTAACCAATGCGAAGCGATCCCCTCCATGGAATTACTTAATGCCATAATAAGTTTACTACCTTCCAATGGGTGCTCCGATAGTGTTATGTCGGTAGTCACGCACAATTTTGAGGCTTCTACTCCAGCACGGTCAGGGTTGAATTTGGGCAAAGTGACGTCACGGCATTGTTGCTGCTCTTGTGTCGTTGCCTACATTGATTTCAGGAGCTCGATCATATTCCGATTTTGTAAGTCAAGAACTTCACGCCACTGTTCTCCAGATAATACAGGAGCTGCCACAGATCCCACTTCTGATATCGGGTCGGCAATAGGGTTAGAGTTCATTTTCCTTTTATAAAGCTATCTTTTGACTTTGCGTACAAAACGAATTGCCTTGTGCCTGCTTACAGAGAACGTTCTAGACTGCCTCTGCATCGTGCCAACGATTCTTGAGACGACAATATCAACAAAGCTCGTCATTTATCACACACGCTAAGCAACACAAGGGACTACGTACAGCGACAAAAAGCCTTATCTCGCTCAGTTCTCAAAATTATCTACGCTCAATCGTCTGAGTATAGCATAAGGAATAACGGGACTAAGCAAAACGGACAACGTATTAGAGATGTGTGGCGCACAACGGCCGTTTAACTCAAGTGATATCATCGTGTCACGACATATACGTAAAAAACTACCGAAGTCCTCGTAGTCAAAAAACCAAATTAAAATCCAGGTTTAAAAATTAATTAATGACAAAATAGTAGAGCCATCAGTATCACAGTACAATAGCCCACTATTACTAGTTCCAAAGAAATCCAATCCAGAATCTAATATAAAAAAATGGAGATTAATGATAGATTACCGCCAAATTAATAAAAAACTGCTATCTGATAAATTCCCACTTCCAAGAATCGATGACATTCTTGATCAATTAGGAAGAGCAAAATATTTTTCTTGCCTTGATCTAATGTCAGGTTTTCATCAAATTGAACTCGAAGATAGTTCCAGGGATATTACGTCTTTTTCAACGAGCAATGGCTACTATCGCTTCACGCGATTACCGTTTGGATTAAAAATAGCGCCGAACTCTTTCCAAAGAATGATGAACTGACGTTTTCGAAACATGTAAGAAATACAACCTGAAGTTACATTCAGAAAAAAATTCTTTTTTCATGCAGGAAGTCACGCTCTTAGGACATAAATGCACAGATAAAGGAATACTACCCGATGAAAGGAAGTATGACGTCATTAAATACTACCCAGTACCACATTACGCAGACAGCGCTAGACGTTTCAGTGCATTTTGCAATTATTACAGACGATTTATCAGAAACTTTGCTGACTATTCACGGCACATAACTAGATTATGTAAAAAGAATGTTCGGTTTGAATGGACTGAAGATTGTCAAAACGCTTTTATGCATTTCAAATCTCAGTTAATCCAACCAACTCTTTTGCAATATCCAGACTTCACCAAAGAATTTTGTATAATAACAGATGCAAGTAAGAAAGCATGTGGAGCAGTTTTAACTCAAACCACTAATGGACTCCAACTTTCAATAGCATTTGCATCTAGATCATTCGCAAAGTGTGAAAGTAACAAGAGTACAACTGAACAGGAATTAGCAGCAATTCATTGGGCAATAACGCACTTCAGACCATATACTTATGGGAAGCATTTTACTGTTAAAACAGATCACAGACCGTTAACATACCTATTTTCTATGGTCAATCCTAGTTCCCAACTGACACGTATAAGGCTCGAATTAGAGGAATATAATTTCACAGTAGAGTATCTAAAGGGCAAAGACAATTATGTAGCGGATGCACTATCCAGAATAACTATTAAAGATTTGAAAGAAATAACTAATTATATTAAAAAAGTCACTACACGAATTCAAAGTAATCAGCAAAATTCCTGCGCAGGATCAGAAAAACTAGATTTGCCTAGACAAACTATAAATAAAGCTTCTCAGCCCAACGTATACGACGTCATAGTTAATGACGAGGTACGAAAAGTAGTGACATTGCGAATAATAGATTCGAAATGTTTATTTAAACATGGTAGAAAAATTATAGCAAGAATTGATGTTAGCGATATGTACACCAATGGAATTCTCGACTTAGGTCAGTTCTTCCAAAGGCTTGAAAAGACAGCCGGTATACTCAATATCAGCCAACTCAAAGTGGCACCGAGCGAAAGGATATTTGAAAATATATCAAAAGAAACTTTTAAATTAATGGGCAATAAAATATTAAAAGAATTAAGAGTAGCGCTACTCAAGCCGGTGACCAAATTAATGAATAAAGAAGAAAAAGAAGCAGCACTTTTACATTCCATGACGATCCAACACAAGGAGGTCAAACAGGTATAGCTAGGACACTAGCCAAACTAAAAAGGTATTATTATTGGAAAAACATGACACGTGAAATAACAAATTATATTAAAAAATGTCCTTAATTTGCGATTTATCAAAATTCCTTGTAGCAATCCCAATACCGAACAAAAGTGCTAAAACTGTAGCAAAAGCAAAGCTATATTTAAAGATTTTATTCTAAAGTACGGTCCGATGAAGACGTTCATTACGGACATGGGAACGGAATACACAAATTCAGTAATAGAAGATTTATGCAAATATTTAAACACAATAAAAATAACATCAACCGCACATCATCACCAAACCGTAGGAACCGTGGAGCGAAGCCACAGAACGTTTAATGAGTTCATCCGTTCATACATCTCATCTGATAAAGCAGATTGGGATGTATGGATAAGATACTTCGTATATTGTTTTAACACAACACCCTCTATGGCACATAGCTACTGTCCGTATGACCTGGTTTACGGAAGGACTCCAAACCTACCAAACAATTTTAATAAAATAGATAAAATAGAACCGCTATATAATATAGATGATTATGCGAAAGAGCTAGAACAATGTTAGAACTAAACAAACAGAAACAAAAAGATATCGGTAAGAACGACAATATAACTATATCTAATATAAGGATAGACTTAAAATCTTTTATTCTTAAAGCAAATAAATTTAATAATAGTCCAAACGAATAAAAAAAAATCATTAAAAGCAAATATATTCAAAATTTTTTTAAAGACACCAGAACGAAAATAAAAATCTAATTTAATTTTTCTATCGACTAAAAATAACTACAATAATTACGTTATTTTTCAAAAGGAGGGTGATGAAGTGTGCGCATATTTTATATATTAATATCATAGCAATATCATATATCGTGTACATACCGTAGTGTACACATATCTCGAATGTATAATGTACTTATAGGCACACACAAGCCAGCATATGTGCGCACACAACAACTCCACTCAGCATTGCCTAAAAGAGGAACCACCGATAGAGATAACGGAGAGTAAGCGCGCGACACTGTCCTAAGCAGTTCAAACCAGTAATAAGCAAAATTCTCTGCAATACCGGCAGCTTACCGTTACCTATATCGGTGGTCCATTTCACATCGATGCAGGTGTCCCAACGCAGTCGCCCTGTTGCTTTCCTCAGCAGCAGCGCTGCGTAGCGTAAGCATAGTATATAAGGAGCGCTGGTACAAATTGAAGATCACTTTAAGGTTGCTCTGAATAAAATCAAATAAGTTGTTCAATTGTCTACGACACACCACAGTGATCAATACCATTGACAGAAATGCAAAAATTTTAAAAATTTGTTGATCTCTATCTAAGTTATGGCTTCTTAAAGTTGAAAGTGTCTCAATTTTATTAACCAAAAACACGTTTTCTTTCAAATTTTCACTTTTCTTGCCATATTTATTTATAATAAACATTTGATACCGATTTAAAGTAATATCAAAACCGTATCAAGAAAGGCATAAATATGGAAAATCGGCTAAGTTGTGGAAAAGTTATGGTTCCTCAAAGATGAGGAAGATATCAATTTTTGTTCAAAACGATGATTTTCACCATTCATTTGTGTTGTGGCCATATTTTCTTAAATATGGGTCATAATCAAGTGCGTTAAAGTTTTTTATACTCATTTTAATGCTAGAAATCGATTGGACACAAATAATTCCGATTCTAAAATTTTCACTTTTTGACATTTTTGATAGGAGTTAATGTGCAAAAATGGCAAAAAATGGGTCTAAAATTAAAACTGATAGAAGTTTATATTTTTTTGACGTAGATTCAAAATGTGATGAAAACCATTGACACAAATGCAAAAATTTTGAAAATAGGTTGATTTTTAGTAAAGTTAAGGCGTCTCAAAGTTGCAAAAGTTTAAATTTGTTTAACAAAATATCAGATTTATTTAAATTTTTCACTTCCCTTGCCATATTTATTTATATTAAACATTTGATACCTATTTAAACTATAATCAAAACCGTATCCAGAAATGCATAAATATGGAAAATCCGCGAAGATGTGCAAAAGTTTTTGTTCCTCAATAATGAGGAGATATCAGTTTTTGCTCAAAGAGCTTTTTAAGAGTACATTTAAATGCTGTGTTCATATTTTCTAAAATATGGTACCAAATCACAGACGGTAAAGTTATTTATACTTTTTTTGATACCAGAAATCGATTGAGCACAAAAAATTATGATTTTAAAATTTTAAATTTTTTTAAATTTTTGTAAGGGGTTAGTGTGGTCAAAAATGGGTCAAGATTTAAAACTGACAATATGAACAATTTTTAGATTTACATTCAAAACATGATTATTACCATTGACAGAAATGCAAAAATTTTAAAAATCGGTAGATTTTTAGCTTAGTTATAGGTTCTCAAAGTTGCAAAAGTCTCAATTTTTTTAACAAAAAAACACACATTTTTTTCAATTTTTCGCTTTCCATACCATATTTTTCAAAACATGTAATAAACTTTTTATACCGATTCAAAGTATAATCAAAGCCGTATCCAGAAAGGCATAAATTTGGAAAATCGGCCAAGTTGTGGAAAAGTTATGCTTCCTCAAAGTTGCAAAAGTCTAAATTTGTTTAATAAAAAATCAGATTTATTAAATTTTTTAACTTTCCTTGCATTATTTATTTATAATAAACATTTGATACCTATTTAAACTATAATCAAAACCGTATCTAGAAATGGTACAAAATCAAGAGCGGTAAAGTTTTTAATGCTCATGTTGATGCCATATATCGATTGGGCACAAAAAATTCCGAATTTATCATTTAAAATAATAAATTTTTTGACAAAATGCTAAAATGGTCAAAAGTGTGCCAATATTTAAAACTGACATTATGAACATTTTTTTGATGTACATTCAAAATATGATCAATACCATTGACAGAAATGCAAAAATTTTGAAAATCGGTTGATTTTAGCTAAGCTATGGCTTCTCAAAATTGCAAAAGTCTCAAATTTTTTAGCCAAAAATCAAGTTTGCTTCAATTTTTTACTTTCCTTGCCATATTTTTGAAAACATGAAACAAACCTTTTATACCGATTTAATGTATAATCAAAGCCGTACCCACTAATGCATAAATATGGAAAATCGGCTAAGTTGTGGAAAAGTTATGGTTCCGCAAAGGTCAGGAAGATTTAATTTTTGCCCAAAAATGTGTTTTTGACCATTTTTCAATAGAGTGGCCATATTTTCTACAATATGGTTCCAAATCAAGTGTGGTTAAGTTTGTTATACTCATTTTGATGCCAGATATCGATTTTGCACAAATCTATCGATTTTAAAATATTTATTTTTTTGACATTTCTGCTAGGTCGAAAAATAAAACTGTCAGTAATTTAATTTTTCTGACGTAGATAGAAAATGTGATCACAACTATTCACACAAATGCAGAAATTTTGAAAATAGGTTGATTTTGGCTAAGTTTTGCCGTTTTAAAGTTGCAAAAGACCAATTTAAAAATAAAAAAAAAAATATGTATTTAAATTTTTCACTTTCCTTGCCACATTTAATTAAAATAAACATTTGATACCGATTTAAAGTAAAATCAAAACCGTATCCAGAAATGCATAAGTATGGAAAATCGGCGAAGATGTGCAAAAACTTTTGTTCGTCAAAGATGGGGAAGATATCAATTTTTGCTCAAAAAGCTGTTTTTGACTACTTTTCAATACTTCAATATGATACCAAATCAAGAGCGGTAAAGTTTTTAATACTCATTTTGATGCAAGATATCGATTGGGCACAAAAAATTCAGATTTTAAAAGTTTCATTTTTTTTAAATTTTTGTAAGGGGTTAGTGTGGTCGAATATGGGTCAATATTTAAAACTTACAGTATGATCAAATTTTAGATTTACATTCAAAACATCATTATTACCATTGACAGAAATGCAAAAATTTTGAAAAACGTTTGATAAATAGCTAAGTTATGGCTTCTCAAAGTTGCAAAAGTCTTACTTTTCTTATCAAAAATCAAGTTTTCTTCAATTTTTCTCTTTCCTTGCAATTGTTTTGAGAACATGTAACAAACCTTTTATATTGATTTAAAGTATAACCAAAGCCTTATCCTGAAATGCAAATTTTTTTATTTTTATTTTTATTTTTATTTTTTTTATTTTTATTTTTATTTTTATTTAATGTCAACTATACACAGTCGACAGAAATTTAAAATTAAATGTAAAATTAAAATTAAATTGAAAAATGATTAAATTATATATATTAAATATTTAAAATATAAAATTAGAATTAAATTAAATGAAAATATGAAATAAAAATAATAAATAAATAGTTCTGGGGTGAGTAAATGTAAATTGATTCAACATTTGTTGCTAGGATTGGGGAAACCCAGGAAAACCCAATCAAATCAATGACCACCACCAGAGATTAATTGATTAATGTGTGCGTAAATGTTCTAAGATTAAGGCTTTATTGGTGGAAATAGAAGACTCTAATCTAATAACCCCGTAAAGTCTGTTAAACTCAGAACAAAGTACTCTAAAAGGTTCATGCATAAGGTAATTAGTATGGCAAGTGCTAATTGTTAATAAGGAGTAGAAACGGGTTGATCTAATAGGAAGTGAAAAGTTTAATTTGTTAAGTAAGAAAGGAGAGTCAATATCACCATTGATAAGTTTAAGAATGAAAGTAACACCCAGCATAGTGCGACGGTGTGAAAGGGAAGGAAGATTAATTAATAGTAATCTACTAGGATATGGCGGAAGGTTAAGTTGTGGTGACCAGTTTAAGTTTCTTAGTGCGAAAATTAGAAACTTCTTTTGCACCAATTCGATTTTGTCTTTATAAATCTGATACTGTGGAGACCACAAACAGGACCCATACTCGAGGATGGGACGTACCAGAGAGACATAAAGCTGTTTAGTTGTATAAGGGTCATTGAATTCCTTAGACCAACGCTTAATGAAACCTAAGACCTTCATGGCTTTATTTACCATGAACTCAATGTGATCGTTGAAAGAGAGTTTACGATCAAGTAAGATGCCTAGGTCATTAATTTGAGATATATTCTCGAGAAGATGGCCGTCTAACAAGTATTGAACATGCACAGGTTGTGTTCTGCAAAAAGTCATGGCTTTGCACTTTGAGCAATTGAGGGCAATAAGATTGGTTTTACACCATGAATTGAAAATGTTAAGATCAGCTTGCAACAAAGAAGCAGAAATAGGATCCTTATAAGAGAGGCATAATTTAACATCATCTGCATACATCAAAACAGCACTATTCTTAATAATAGACGGAAGGTCATTAATAAATAAATTGAAAAGCAATGGTCCGAGGTGGCTACCTTGGGGCACTCCTGAATAAACAAAGATGTGCTTCGAGAGGGCAGAATTGAACATTACTCTCTGAGTTCTATTTTTAAGATAATTGGAAATCCAGCTCATAAGAATATGAGGAAAACCAAGAAGAGACAACTTGTGCATTAGGAGAGTATGGTTTACAGAATCAAATGCTTTACTGAAATCAGTGTAGATGACGTCCGTCTGCATCGAGCTATGAAACCCACTAATGACAATAGAGGAGAGTTCCAATAAGTTTGTTGTAGTAGATTTGGATCTCACAAAGCCATGCTGGGTTGGTGAGATGATTGAGCTACATAAGTGTTGCAGTTGAGAAGTAATGATTTTCTCGAATAATTTAGGAATAGCAGACAACTTAGAAATTGCTCTATAGTTCATGACGTCCGACTTAGAGCCTTTTTTGTGTAAGGGAATAACATAAGCCAGGCACCCCATCAGGCCCAGGAGAAAAAGATGGCTTGACCAAACTCAGCTCACAACCTAACGAACTTTCCGTAACCTGCGGACCGAAAACAGAGTTAGATGGATAAATTGTATAAGGATAAGGACACTTAGAATCGTAAGTCTTAGACGAATAAGTATCCTGGAAAAAATCTGCAAATAAGTCCGAAATATTTTGATCGGTACTAGCTGTTTTCTCTTTAAGAGTTAAGGAAGAAGGATATGTAGCAGTTCGCCGCTTTAGATTTACGAAGTTGTAAAACTGCTTAGGGTCTTTAGCAAATTGTAATCTACAGCGAGTTAAGTATGCACTATAGCAACGGTGGTTCAAAGTATCAAAGCCAGACTTAGCGCTAACATACCTTGAAAAATCAGTAAGCCTACCAGATAATTTAAACTTTTTGTAAAGTTTAGATTTCAAATTTTAAGTCTACAAAGTTCCCTAGAGAACCAAGGAAGTTTTGTAGACTTAGAATGATACACTCTAGGAACATGTATTTCAAAAATAGAGTTAATAGCTTTATAAAAAATGTCAATCGCACCTTCTAAATTATTAGAAGAGTACAATTCCGACCAGTCGTAGTTATTAAATAATATATTGAGATCACTAAAGTTTACTTTACTAAAGCAGTAGTGTTTAGTGATTGGAAGTGGTTTATTTTGCTGCCCGGATGGTGACAGCAAAATAGCGAGCTCTAAAGTGGGATGGAACGCATCTTCAGGTGAAACTAAAGGATCAATTCGTACAACAGTATCGCATACCTGATCTGATACAAAGACAAGATCAAGTATTCGGTTCCTGCAATTTGGAATTGAGTTGACCTGAGATAGATTTAGTTCAAGAAGTCCCGACAGAAACTCGTTAGAAGTCATTAAGTCGTTGTTATCCGACCAAATAACATCGGGCAAGTTAAAGTCACCAACAACTACCAAACAGTCTTTATCCAAAAGCATGCTGGACAAAGATTGAATTACCGTTAAGTGAGCTAGGTATACAGATAAATCAGACTGGGGAGGAATATAAGAGCAGGAAATATATAAGTTAATGTTATGAATTCGCACTTTCACACATACAATTTCTATATTAGTGGGGAGTTATTTACTAATTGCGATGTAAGATTAGATTTTATCGCAATAAGGACACCACCACCTTTTCTATCCATTCTATCACATCTATAAATAACATAAAGAGGTGAAAGTATAGATGCATCAAGAATGTCAGGTTTAAGCCAGGTCTCAGTAAATGCCAAAATGTTATGTTCGAAAGAAAAACTATCTACATAAAGGTTAGAAAGTTTTGACTTAAGACCTCTAACATTCTGATAAGCTAATAGAATTGAAGAATTTATTAGTTTTTTGACGGAACATTAGTAGGAAGAGAAGGGGGAACAGAAGACTTATGTCTCTTTTGCGGACTGTACTCCTTTACAACCATATCCTCCAGCCAAAAAGCATTAGTACAAATAGTACTAAATACACTTGTGGGGACAGATATTTTAAAGGAGGAAATTTCTCTGTGATGCTTAAATTTAAATTTCTCAACGGACATGTTGGGACAATTATTATTAAGCTTCTTTAAAATGTACGCCTTAACATCTTCAGTTGAAGTGTCAGATGCCAGGCGAGAAATAAAAATTTGGCGTCTATTAGGTATAGACTTCAGAGGTCTAGCAGTCTCCACTACGCAAGGAAGAGCATTTGGAGGCGCGGGATGCTTGGGAGAATTAAACACCCGAAGATGATTGACCTCAGATGACACAAGAGGCATATCATTTGAAGGCCTATCTTTTTGGCTCTATTAGGTTTAGAGCTACGCGGGTTTGAAGTAGCTGCAGAAGGAATTGTTACCGAGATATTATCATTATTCAAAACCGGAGTAATAATTACCTCCGGAGATAAGCTACTAGAAGGAGGCTCAGAGACAATAGGCGCCTCAGTAAAAATTTTAAAATTGTTAAACTTAAATTCCATTGCCTGGAAATCCTTATGAAGAAGGTCAAAGCTTTTTTCAACGCAAAGAAGTTATTGCGCGTATGCATTGCAAATGATTGCATACTAATCTCCGTATCACGGCAAGCTTCGCAACACCATTTAAGGCCGGTCTTATTGGCGATGTAATCTTTTACACGCACTGTGAAACCTGCACATTTAACATGCGCTAGGTTGTCACACAGCCAGCAGCTTATAAACTCTGCCTTAGGATCGGACATTCCCTTACAGACTTTGATGCAGCACGAAGTCATGATGTAAGGAGAAAATAAGAAAGCAAAAAAAAAGAGAAAATGGAGAAAAATGATAAGTGAGATATCAATTGAAGTGTAACTAACCTTGTGTCGAGTGCTGTAGAAAAACAAACAGCAATAACACAATGCAAACAGAGCAAGAGAGAGACAATAAGAATACAGTTATTGTAAGAGCGGGCGATAAAGAGCGCAAGCTATATAGATAAGCATGCAGTGAGAGAGCACCAGTTAGAAAGAGTGACGAAAAGACGAGAATAAGCGAAATAGAAAAAAAAAACACAGCTGTTAGCGACGCGCACTGTTTGTGAATATAATTACAAATAAAATGCAATTTTTATAAAACCAAACACACTTAGTTTGACACTAGCACCAGAAATACGCACTACACAATAATATTGTTTAATTTGGTACCTTTAAAAGTATTAAACTACAATAAGAGATACGGAATTTAAGTGATTTAAGAAGAGCAAAATTAGACACGTCTACTTTGTACAACAGCCAATATGGATTTATCTGATGAAAAATCTAAATATGAAAAATCGGCTAAGTTGTGGAAAAGTTTTTGTTCCTCAAAGATAAGGAAAATATAATATTTTGCTCAAAGATATGTTTTTAACACTTTTTCCAATACAATGGCGATATTTAATAAAATATTGTACCAAATTACGAGCGGTAAAGTTTTTTACGATTTGAAAATTATAAATTTTTTGACATTTTTGCAAGGGGGTAGTATGCTAAAATGGTCAAAAATGTGTCCAAATTTAAAACTGACAGTATGACAAATTTTTTGATGTACATTCAAAATATGACCAATACCATTGACAGAAAGCAAAAATTTTGAAAATCGGTTGATTTTTAGGTAAGTTATGGCTTCTCAAAGTTGCAAAGGTCTCAATTTTTTGAATAAAAAACACGTTTTTTTCAATATTACACTTTTCTTGCCATATTTTTCATAACATGAAATAAACCTTATATACCGATTTAAAGTATAATTAAAGCCATATCCAGAAAGGCATAAATATGGAAAATCGGCTAAGTGGAAAAGGAAAAGTGTGGAAAGTTAGGGTTTCTCAAAGATGAGGAAGATATCATTTTTTGCTCAAAATGTTGCGTTGGAGTAGGCGGCGAAGAATCCTTAGTGTGTTTGTCTGTCGCTGTTGCTGTTCTTGGGTGTCCGCTTCTATTATATGTTCCTTTACCCAGCCGCAGAAGTCTGCGTACACCGTTGTTGAACTGTGTAGTGAGGGGTGTTGGAGTGGGTACTAAATAAAGTAAAATGCGTGGTTGCACTATGTTTAATATTTTGTCACTTTACTTTGAGCAGGTTTTTGGGTTTGAGTGTAAAAAACAATAGCTAGTCGGGGGTGACTTGCGAGATTTCTTTTACTTATCAGAAATAAAAAGACGTGCGCCAACTCCACAATAGCCGATCGTCGGGTATCGATACTATCGATGGGGAGTATCAGCCGGATCAGCTGCTCGGCATTGCCATCTGACGCAAACATTTCACCCCCCTTGCAACGTCGTGCAAAAGAAATGATGGTGGATCACCTTATTGCCGGATCGCGTAAGGATCCACCGGGACGCCGAGTCCTGAGCAAGAAAAGTGCACCCTTGCAAGGGCATGGTCCCTTTACGCATTACGCGCGAGTTTAAGTCTGCCCCCAGAACGAGGGAGACGGTCGCAGGAGTGTGCCATCGCTCATCGGCCAGGCTGAGCTTCTGCAGCTCCTGTATCCCGTCGGTGTTGATACGTTGGGCGGGTGTTCGGCGCTGGCACTCCACCTTACCGAGCACAGTATTGGTTCGACCGGTCTACGTGCAAACGTTTCACAGTAGATAGCCGGAGAAACCGTCGGCACTCACGGAGCGGGTGGGTGCCCCTACAAACCCGGCACAGGTAGATGTCCGAAAAGACTCGTTCGTCGTGGTGGTGAGGTGTCATTGTCCTAGAAAAAGAGGTCTTCCACAAGACCAAGGAGGAGAAATTAGTAATAGGTAGACGGAATTCACGGATGATCGAATGGCGGACACAGTGTATTGGTTGGATGTGGACGTAAAGTCAGCTTCTATAGGGAGGAGCACGACCTTGAAAACGGTACGCTTGACGACTCCTTTGGCAGTCCGCACGTCGACCACCCAAACCAGATGATCCGGGCCGGGGTAAACCGTTTGGATCCGCACAATTCGCCAAACAGTAGGTGGAAGGTTGTCCTCCTTCAGAACCACCATGTCCCCTTGCTGTACATTCTGTTGCGCCGATTGCCATTTCGGTCGCTTGTGGAGCTCCTTGAGATATTCCTCCTTCCAACGATGTCAGAATTGCTGATGTAGGCCCTTGAGTCGTTGCCAGCGGTTAAGGATGGAAGAGGCAACCTTCGGAATAGAGGGCTCAGCTGGGGAGAGGAGTGTACCGCCTATGAGGAAATGCCCTTGAGTTAGAGCTAGGAGGTCGGACACATCTTCAGACATCGGAAAGATAGGCCGGGAGTTAAGGCATGCTCAATCCGAGCCAGGAGCGTGGAAGCTCCTCGAATGTGAACTTGAAGGCGGAGGCCGACTTGTAGAAGAGTGACTTAAATGTCTTCATCCCCGCCTCCCATAGACCACCCATTTGGGGTGCACCTGGAGGGTTAAATGACCCTTTGATCCCTGATGGCTGAACCGTGCCATTACCAGGTCTTGGAGTGGCCCTGAGGAAGTCCTGCCACAGAATGGACGAGGCTCCAACAGAGGTTTTTCCGGTGTCCGAGTACATGAATTTAGGGAATGTCTCCGTCGTGAGATCTGACGTGGCTTCCAGATAGATCGCCTTCGTGGTGAAGCATACGAAAACGCAAACATACCCTTTCGTTATGTGGCAAGCTCGTCCAGTGAAACTTTTAACGTCGAATGGGCCAGCAAAATAAACTCCGGTGTTGGTGAACGGGCGTGAGAACGTTGACCGCTGAGTCGGCAGTTGGCCCATGAGTTGAGTTTGGACTCGCTTCCGATGAAGGATGCATGACTTGCACGCATTAGTCGTAGCCTTCACTAGGACTCTCAGTTTCGGGATCTAGAACTTATCTCGGATGAGTCTGATTATTAGCGCGATGCCGCCATGCAAGGATATGCGATGGGTATGGCGAACTAACAAACGCGTTAACACGCAATTGTACGGGAGGAGAATGGGAAATTTTTCATCATGGGTCAACGACCCAGAGGCCGCGAGTAGTCCGGAGGGTCGGATGATGCCCTGTTGGTGCACGAAAGGGAGCAAGTTCTTCAGAGGACTCGAGTGTGGAATTCTTTTGTGTCCGCTCAAACTCGTACTCCTTGGAATATTCCTTCCTTTGGGTCAGATGGATAAGTAGTGGTGGCGAGTTCCTCGGGGGGCAGATCAGCATATAAAAGCTCAAAACCCTGCTAAGGACGTCCTCCTGTGGCCCAACAGTCGCATGACACTTGACCGGCCGTTGCTCCACATCTGTGTCTTGAGCCACTTCCACTTGGGTCGGCCACTATCCTTGGGCCTCTTGCAACCAGGTAGGCCCATACCACCACAGTTGGCTGTCTTATATATTAGCCGGGTTGTGCTCGTAGTGCACGTGAGCCCATAGGTGTGGAGCGGCAATCTGAGTGTGGCCCGGTTGGCCACAAAGCACGTCCAGTGGCAAGGTGGATTGTTCAACCACGCGAGAACAATAGTGGAGTCCGTCCTAAAGTGAACATCCCATTCCTCAGCCGGCCAATGCGGAATGATTGCCCTGAACAGCTCAGCTAGGAGCATGGCACCACAGAGTTCAGGGCGAGATTGTGGAACCGTCCTTACTGGAGCGACTAGCGTCTTGACTGCAAGAAGACTGGTGGTGATGCCGCCGTCGCCTTCTGTGCGGACTTAAATACATGCTCCATATGCTTTCCAAGAAGCGGAACAAAACCCGTGATACTGAACCCTTACCTCGGGACAGAACCTGATCCATCGAGGTACCCATTTGGTCAACAAGTCAGCTGGAAGGGGCTCATCCCAATCAAGCTGACGGAGCCACTTGGCGCTCAATACGACGGACGCCAGCCATCCTGCTGGATCGAATATCCTTGCAATTTGGGCAAGAGCTCCTCGTTTGGTGACTGGGTGTTGAAAAAAAAACAGAAGAGGGGATGAAATAAAATGCGTGCGTGGTTGCGCGCCAGTGGACACCGAGCGGTTTGGCGGTACTCACGTCCTCGATGTCCAAAAAGTAATCGTGTAGTAGATGATCCTTCGGAATGTCCCGCAGGATCCCCTTGGAGTTGGAGGTCCATTTCCAGAGTGGGAATCCAGCGCTGTCAAGGGCTTGGCTAAGCTCCTGAATGGATGAAACGGCGGTTCGATGGTCATGAGCGCCCGCCAGTACGTCATCCACCTACATACAGTTGGTGAGGAAGGGGCTGGCCAAAGGATATTGCTCCGGAGTCCCCCCAGTATAATGGACGGAAGGTTATCCGTCCCTATTAGGATGTCTACCTGAGAGCTCTTGTAGAACGTGGGGTCTGCCCATTGTAGCTGTGGAAGCGCCTGGAGAACCTCTTGTGGGACAAACGTTGATGGTAGGTTGTTGGTCAGGTGCGGAAGCACATAGGCCAATGTGTCAATCTGCACATGTGGATTTGATGGGGACCCAATAAGGAAGGAGCACAATCCACTCGATTTTGCCTCTGTCTTTTGACTCAAGCCGGACACTTGAGCCTGGACTGACTGGAAAGGCAACCGAATGAGGTTGCTGAGTCGCTCTGAGATGAAGGTGCCCTCGGAATGGAGCAACGCGGGAGCGGGATATGTGACACCTGCATGACATATATGTACCAACGCAGTGTCTAAAAGGACTCCTCGCACGTTGGCAGCAAAGATCGATTGCACTTTTCTGGTGGGAGTGGACTGTATAGGTGGAGATTAGGTGGAGGCAGCAGAAGTGGATGGGGCTGGTGACCCGTCACGATGTAGTAGTATGCTATGCCGCCGTTTGCACACGAAACAATTGTGCTGACTGGGCCAGTCACGGTATTGGTGACTGTGAGCGAAACAATTCAGGCACAAACGTCGCTGGGCTATGTAGGCGGAACTTTGGGTCAGGAACATGTGCAGAAACTTGGGTCATACTCGAACTCGGGGGTTTTCTTTGGAACAGAGCTCGCACTTTTGAGCCTTCACCTTGACGCTGGATTCGAAGGATTGAATCCGCTCAGGCCCTGAATTCCTCTGGGTGGTCTTGGACTGGCCGATTTGGAGATGTTGTCTGCTTGGGTGGGAAGATATGACATCCTCAATGGCTTCCAAAGTGAGATATCTTTCACTGAGGAATTTTATCATATCTTGCTTATTATTCAAGGTCTGCTCCCAGAGTGCAAGGGTCGCCTTTGAGAGTTTCGAGGAGCAGAGGAAAATCAGTAGGCAATCTCAGTTGTCCGTCGAGACGTCGTAGTGGTCTAAAGCCGTCAAACAGCCCTGGATTGCACTCTTCAATCCTTTGAGGGCGGGTCCTGTCTCGGAAGTAACAGGAGATAAGTTGAAGAGAATCTTCAACTGGCTGTTTACCAGCAGCCGCTTATTCTTAAAGCGATCGCAAAGAGCAGCCCATGCCGAGCTAAAACCTTCATTGGTCAAATGTGACTTGGCGACGATGGCCTTGGCCTCCCCGCTGGTCTTAGAGTCCAAGTGTAATAGTT
Organism: Drosophila quadrilineata; assembly: GCA_018150725.1. Taxonomy (NCBI): domain Eukaryota; kingdom Metazoa; phylum Arthropoda; class Insecta; order Diptera; family Drosophilidae; genus Drosophila; species Drosophila quadrilineata. Next base: position 259,857 of record JAECWN010000418.1, on the reverse strand, counting down.
TTTCTACAGGTGTTAACCGCGGATTGTTAACCTAAATGGCCGTCAAGAGGTCCCAAAACGTGGGTCATTTGGTGTAGTCCCCATGGAACACTTCAGTGTCGCAGGGGGTAAGACGACAGCCGCTAGAGATGACAGTAGGAGGAGCAGGAGTGACCATATTTTTCAAAACATGTAACAAATGTTAATAAAAATTTAAAAATAAAAATTAACAAAAAAAAAAATAATAAATAAATAATGCCGTATCCATAAATGCAAAAATATGGAAAATCCGCGAAGATGTCAAAAGTTTTTGTTCCTCAAAGATGAGGAAGATATCAATCTTTGATTGAAGAGCTGTTTTTCACCATTTTTGAATACTGTGGTCATTTTTCCTAAAATATAGTCCCAAAATCAAGGGCGGTTAAGTTTTTTATTCTCATTTTGGCGGTGCTTGCCTTGGGTGGCAAGATCGGACTCGGCTCAGTGTTGAAGGAGGAGGACTGTTCGACTAGATAAGTCTCACTGCCGGCGTGGGTCTCCCCTTTGACGTGAGACGAAGATGGTTGGGGTACAGGCAGACTAAGCCCCGCTGGAATGGGCGATATGGACGATCGCCTTACGCTGTGTGGTTCTCCAACTGACAACCTCGTTCGTCCCCGGTTGGCATTGGGTGTTAGCACTATTAGACGCGCGGAAACAGACTTTTCAGTCAATTGAGCTGCTTGTATGTCCGCTTGTGTGTGCAGAAAGTCGAATGAAACGCGACAGGAATAAATAACGCCCAAAAAAAATCCTAAATATATGGTATTGCGTATATTTATATATATTTAAGCTACGTACGGTCTGGGATTTGATCAAAAAACGAGCAATAATCAGCTGATTATGGATGGCCGTTTAACAACTGCATCAACATACATATGTGGTAATATTGGAGTGGCGAACTGTCAGTTGGTGATACGGCTCAGCTGTTATTTGTGCTCTCAGTCGACGTTGCTTTCGGTTTGTTCTTATTGAGTGAAGAAACAATCTCGAAACAGTCGCAAAAGTACTAAAGCTACACTCGTACCTGATGAAACGACGAATTAGAATAAATTCCCGCGGTGCGAGCCGGTGCTGACGAAAGGATATTCTTAGATAAGTATCCGGCTCAAAGGGCCAAATGTTGTAGTGGGCGGCGAAGAATCCTTAGTGTTTGTCGTTCTGTCGTTGCTGCTGCTATTGGGTGTCCAATTATATCGTCTATACGTATGTATATACGTTGATAGACTATGAAGAGGGGGTGTTGAAGTCGATGTACAATAAAGTAAAGGCGTGGTTGCACTTTGTTTTGTATTCAATATTGCTTTATTTGAGGGGCATAAGAGTATGTGCAAGTTATTGGGTCGTATGTAAAATAACACAGACTTGCGATAAAATTTATACATTAGTGAAAAAATTAGTGGTGCGCCAACTCAACGATAGCCGATCAGCCGGATCAGCGGCTCGGCGTTGCCATCTGACGCAAACAATTTGGAACCATATTTTAGAAAACATTGCCACACACTGAAAAATGGTCAAAAACAGCTCTTTGAGCATAAAATTATATCTACCTCATCTTTGAGGAACCATAACTTTTCCGCAACCTTGCCGATTTTCCATATTTTTGCATTTCTGGATACGGCTTTGATATTTCTTTAAATCGGTAAAAAGGTTTATTACATGTTTTGATAAATATGACAAGGATATGAAAAAAACTTGTTTTTGGTTAAAAAATTGAGACTTTGCAACTCTGAGAAGCCATAACTTAAGCGGCCCATCCACAGACGAGCATGTTGGCCGAGCATGTTGTGCTCAACGGAATTTTCATCGTTAGTGGTAGTGCTCGCGTACAAATTTCGTGTTCGTCGAGCCGCTCGCACGAAATAGAAATGATTCTATCTTGCCTGTGTTCGCGACAAAATGCTCGACAATGGATGGCAATGCTGGCACGAACATCACTTCAACCAAACATTTGAAGTGAAAACACGTGCTAGCGAGCGCTGCTAAAAATGTCTAAACAATTTATGCAAGAGTTTATGTATATATTATATATATTCTATATATATTAATATATTATTGAAGCAAAAATTAATTGAAAAAAAGTGCAATTACAGCGGAGCTGTCGTCTTCCGTTGCCATGTTCACTGCTCAAAATTTGCCACCAAATGATGTTCGCGAGCATGTTCGCACTAGTTGGTGGACAAGAAAATTTTGGCTCGACGAGCGGCTCGGCCAACATGCTCGTCAGTAGATGGGCCGCTTTAGCTAAAAATCAACCGATTTTTAAAATTTTAGATTTCTGTCAATGGTTAATAAATCATATTTTGAATGTACATAAAAAAAATGTTCATACTGTAGGTTTTAAACTTTATCGCATTTTTGACCATTTTGGCATACTTCCCTTTCAAAAATGTCAACAAATTAAAATTTTTAAAATTGTACTTCTTTGTGCCCAATCGATATCTGGCATCAAAATGAGTATAACAAACTGTACCGCACTTGATTTGAAGCCATATTTTAGAAATTATGGCCACAGTATTGAAAATTGATCAAAACAGCTTTTTGGGCAAACAATCATAGCTTCCTCATCTTTTAGGATCCATAACATTTCCACAACTTAGCCCATTTTCCACATTTATGCCTTTCTGGATACGGCTTTGATTATACTTTAAATCGGTCTAAAAGGTTTATTACATGGTTTGAAAAATATGGCAAGGAAAGTGAAAAATTGATAAAAATGGGTTATTTGGTTCAAAAAATTGAGAGTTTTTCAATTTTTTTGAGAAGTCATAACTTATCTAAACATCAACCGATTTTCAAAATTTTTGCACTTCTCTCAATGGTATTGATCATATTTTGAATGTACATCAGTTTTAAATTTTGACCTATTTTTCACCTTGCAATAATGTCGAAAAAGTGAAAACTTGAAATTCGGAATTTTTTGTGCCTAATCGATTTGTGGCATCAAAATGAGTATAACACACTTTCCGCACTTGATTTGCAACCATATTTTATAAAATATGGCCACAGTATTGAAAGATGGTCAAAAACAGCTTTTTTCAGCAAAAAAATAATATCTGCCTTATCTTTGAGGAACCATAACTGTTGTAGTGGGCAGCGAAGAATCCTTGGTGTGTCTGTCTGTCGCTGTTTGTCACTTTATTTTGATACTTTCTTTGTGGGGCACAAGAGTATGTGGATGTTTTTGGGTTTGAGTGTAAAAAACAATAGCTAGTGGGGGGTGACTTGCGAGATTTCTTTTACTTATCAGAAAAAAATAGTGGTGCGCCAACTCCACGATAGCCGATCGTCGGGTATCGATACTATTGATGGGGAGTATCGTGTGGAGCAGCCGGATCAGCTGCTCGGCGTTGCCATCTGACGCAAACAAGATGTTTTAGACCAGTTTTCAATTCTGTGGCTATATTATCTAAAATACGGTTCCAAATGAAGTGCCGGCATTTTGATGAGAGAAATCGATTGGCCACAAAAAATTCCGATTTTAAGATATTCATTTTTTTGACATTTTTGCTAGAAGTAATGTGCAAAAATTTCAAAAAATGTTAATATTTTTGATGTAGATTCAACATGTAATAAAAACCATTCACATAAATGCAAAACTTTGAAATTGTTTGATTTTTAGCTAAGCTATCGCGTCTCAATGTTGCAAAAGTATATATTTTTTTAACCAAAAATCAGATTTATTTAAATTTTTAACTTTCCTTGCCATACTCTCCCACAACGGATCTTGACGTAGTGAACTCCTAGAGCTTTGTTCGAAAAGAAAATATCTTAGACCCCAATTCCAAATAAAGATTGTCTTAATTGTAAATATTGAAAATTTTCAACCAAAGTTTATCTAGACATAGTATTACTTTTAATTATAAATTTCTGATTAGCTTAAGTTGCCACAAAGGAAATAGAATACTATTCAGCTGAAAGCAATATTTCATATAAATAAAGAAGAAAAAAATATTTACTTATAATAAAGATTTGATACCGATTTGAACTATAAGCAAAAATGCTTTAAGAGGAAGATATCAGTCTGTGCTCAAAGATCTGTTTTTGACCATTTTTCAAATCTGTGGCCATATTTAATAAAATATGCTACCAAATCAAGAGCGGTAAAGCTTTTAATACTCATTTTGATGCCAGATATCGATTAGGCACCAAAAATTCCGATTTTAAAATTATAAATTTTTTGACATTACAGCAAGGGGTTAGTATGCAAAAATGATAAAAAATGGGTCAAGATTTAACGCTGACGGTATGAATAATATTTTGATGTACATTCAAAATATGATCAATACCATTGACAGAAATGCAAAAATTTTGAAAATCTGTAGATTTTAAGCTAAGTTATGGCTTCTCAAAGTTGCAAAAGTCTAAATTTTTTTTAACAAAAAACACGTTTTTTTCAAGTTTTCACTTTCCTTGCCATATTTTTAAAAACATGTTATAAACCTGTTATACCGATTTAAAGTTTAATCAAAGCCGTGTCCAGAAAGGCATAAATATGGAAAATAGGATAGGTTGTGGAAATGTTGTGGTTCCTCAAAGATGAGGAAGATATTATTTTTTATTCAAATCGATGATTTTGACCATTTATCAGTATTGTGGCCATATTTTCTAAAATATGGGTCAAAATCAAGTGCGGTAAAGTTTTTTATACTCATTTTGATGCCAGAAATCGATTGGGCACAAAAAAATCCGATTTTATAATTATCAATTTTTTGACATTTTTGCAAAAAGTTAGTAAACAAAACTGGTCAAATATGCCTAATAGATTTAGACATAATCCCCCCGTTGGAAGCTTCTCTTTCAACTGAATCATTAAAGGGCAGCAGACACACAACTCGTATGGTAATACCAGTGGACGTCTTCAGTTCATGTCGTTGAAGCTACTCACGCCTATTGAAAGCCTGCTGCAGATCTCGTTCTCGCGGGAAAGTCTTGTCGCAGACATCGCATCGGACACCTTGAGATCCCTTCGAGGATGACTTCGCCTTGGGTTGCAGCGGCGTCTGTTGCTGATAGGCTTGCGGTTGTAATTGCCCAATGGTATCTGCTTCCACATACGGATGCAATGGCATTTGAAGCTGCTGCTGCTGCTCTACTACCGTTGAATTTATGGCAATCCTAGTCTTCTGTTGCTGGAGTTGCTCCGCGACACGCTTAAAGTGCACCTGCTTATAAATTAGTAACCTATCCTTGCGCGAAAATAATGCTGGACAGCGACCGCATTGGAACGGCTTGATCTCGGAATGTGGCCGTGTATGCTTCATGAGTTAAACTGGGGTTTGGAAAGAGCGCGGAAACTGTTGGCAAACGAATGGTTTGCTCCTGTGGACTCGCACATGTTTGGTGAGATTCGTGTAGAGTGAGAAGTTCTTGGAGCAGATGTTGCACGAGAATGGTCTTACACCTGTATGGACAATGGAATGTTTTTGAAGATCAGATCGAAGACCGAATCCGTCGATGCAATGCGCACAAACGTAGAGTCTCTCCGCATCATGCTGCTCCTTGATGTGGTATATTAGAGAGAAACCATTAGCCTTCTCGCTTCCACCGGAGACCACCCAAAAAAGCCGAGTTTTTAGCAATACAGGCAATTCTGAAGCCAAGTGGATCTGCCCGATACATAGGAGCCCATAAAATAAACTGGCACCAATAAGAATATCTATTCGCTGCGGAGTGTAGAATTCTGGATCAGCTAGAGCTATGTTGACGGCAATATTCCAAGCAGAGGTGTTCAGCTTATAGCTGGGCAGAAGCAGAAGCCACGAGTGCCGTGAAGGTTGCAGAGTTCTCTGAAACCCGAGATTGCAGACAAATGCTTACTGTGGATCCGTCAGGTGCGACGGCAGAGTTACTGAGGCCAGCCGCAGTTGTCGCAGAGCGTGACCTCTTTAGCTGCAGAGCATCAGCAAATCGGGATATGACCATGTGCAGCTGAGAGCCCGAGTCCAACAAAGCGCGGCATGGCAGTAGTGATCCATGTCGACCCCGAACGACAGCCGTCCCTAAGAGAACGGTTGTTGGCTGAATACTCTGAGCAGCAAGTGCTCTATATTGCTGAGGTACTGAAGGCGCAGCATCTGGCTGAGAAGACATGGACACTTGATCCTGCAAAAGATCAGTGTGAAGCAATGTGCGATGCCTTTCTTTGCATTGCCGATAAAGGCTGGCATTACAGTTCCGAACAGTATGCCCGAACTTAAGGCAATTAATGCACCAGTTTCGCATCATGCGCAGACATGTGGGTTACCCTGAGTAACGACTAGCGCCTTCCGACTTGTGCTAGTACTTGACTTACTTCGAATGCAAGGCGATAACGCGGCCTTAGGATGTTGCAGACTCTCAAGGCGCTGACATCGTGTGTCCAAGAACTGAAGGAACCCGTCGGTGGTGGGCACTTGGTCGATGGCTGACTTTTCTTCCCAGTCAGATTGTGTTTCCCTGTCCAACCTTTGCAGGAGTATCAGAATGATCAGAATGCGTTCTGCTAACTGTTCCGAATTCCCTAACGACTGCAATGCACGCATGTGTGCGAGCCGGAGCGTTAAAATCTCCAACACGTGGGCCTGGAACACTAGTTTCCTGTTACTGAACCGCTTGCGAAGAATCTACAAGGCCACGGGATAATTCGATCTCGAGACCTCTAGAGATCGAATGGATTCCAAGGCGCATCCGGATAGGCAAGAGCGGAGATGCTGGAATTTCTCTATGGGCTCCAGGTGCGGATCATCATGCACCAATGTGTTGAACACTGAAGCAACGTCTGCATATTCAGTGTATCCAGCAGAAAACGTTGGGAGATTAAGCTCAGGCAGTCGAATTCTACGAGGCCTTTCGGAGGCACTACTTGACTGCCCAAAACTATCATCAGGTCTCATGGTGGATGAAGGTGGTGCACGCAACTGACGATGATCAAGATGAACGCGAAGCCCGCTTTTCAGTGACAAGATCAGCTCATCAATCTTGTCACGCAGTTCACTACCGATCTCGTCATAGTCTAGCTCCTCTAGGCTATTGTCAGTGAGATTAAACGTGGCTTGCATCTGTTCGACGAGTTCAAGTCGCACCACGATTTCTGGTGCACTATACGACTGAACACACACTCCTCATGCAACGTTTCGTCCAACCGTCTTGCACTGTCAAAGATAGACGACGCCTTTCGTTTTAGATATGGAACCCTGTTTAAGGGTCTACCAATATCTCCGTACGCTATTGTGATTGGCAGCTCGTTTTGCATGTTGTATTAAATCCAATATATGTAATTGCTTAAACAGCTGAAGCAAACGAACACAACAAAAGAGAGAGAGCGCGATAACGGTCAAAGTTCGGTACACGGGTATGCTTGTGTGTGCGCACAAGCTTAACTGTTCGCAGCACAGTGGTTCGCTGCACGCTTAAACTTTGTGAAATTGTAAATGTTTGTTTAGTTGGAATATTGTTCTTTTCCCTTCTACTAAGGTTTTTTAGCGGCGTTAATGATATAAACTTAAAAAGAAGTACTCGGGATGAATTTCGGTCTTGTGACGTTTATTGTGCACTGTACAACTGTGAAGAACGTAGGCGTCTTGACACGGGTTGACAATGCGATTAATTTGCGTGAAATGTAAAATGACAATGTGAAGATTGTAATGCAGACAATTGAATATGTTAGAAGCCGCTGCCGAGCTGCGGGGCTGTAAGAACAGTTGCAGAGAGTGAGCAGCGCAGTCGCTGTCGGCAGCCTGACCATTACAGTTTTCCAGCCACTGATCCTTATGCTGCTCCCGACAATTGTACCAAATCAAGAGCGGTAAAGTTTTATACACTTATTTTGATACCAAAAATCAATTAAGCACAAAAATTCAGATTTTAAAATTTTCAATTTTTTGACATTTTTGCAGGGGGTTAGAATACAAAAATGGTCAAAAGTGGGTCAAAATTTAAAACTTACAGTAGGATCAATTTTTTTTAAGTACATGTATAATATTATAAATACCATTGACATAAAGGCAAAAATTTTTAAAATTGGTTGATTGTTAGATAAGTTATGGCATCTGAAAGTCTAATTTTTTTTTAACAAAAAACACGTTTTTTCAATTTTTTGCTTTCTTTTCCTTATGGTTCAAAACATGTAATAAACCTTTTATACTGATTTAAAGTATAATCAAAGCCGTATCCAGAAAGGCAGAACTGACTATTTATCAGTATTATGGCCACATTTTCTCAAATATGGTTCCAAATCAAGTCAGGGAAAGTTTTTATACTCATTTTGCTGCTAGAAATCGATTGGGCACAAAAAATTCCGAATTTAAAATATTCCCTTTTTTTACATTTTTTCTAGGAGTTATTGTGTAAAAAAAAAAAAATGGCTCAAAAATTTAAACTGACAATATGTTGATTTTTTTGACGTAGATTCAAAATGTGATCAAAACCATTCACTGACATGCAAAAAATTTGAAATTCGGTTGATTTTCAGCTAAGTTATGGCGTCTCAAATTGCAAATGCCTAAATTTTTTTTATCAACAAATCTGATTTATTTACATTTTTCACTCTCCTTGACATATATATTTATAATAAGCATTTGATTTCGATTTAAAGTATAATCAAAGCCGTATTCAGAAAAGCATAAATATGGAAATCGACGAAGATTTGGAAAGGTTATGGTTCCTCAAAGATGAGGAAGATATAATTTTTTGTTCAAACTGACGATTTTGACCATTTATCAGTATTGTGGCCATATTTTCTAAAATATGGGTCAATGTCAAGTGCGGTAAAGATTTGTATTCTAATATGGTTCGAGAAATCGATTAAGCACAAAAAATTCCGATTTAAAAATTTTAAAATTTTTTGTAATTTTTGCAATGGGTTAATATGCAAAAATGGTCAAAAATGGGTCAAAATTTAAAACTTACAGTATGAACAATTTTCTGATGTACATTTAAAATTTGATCAATTCTAGTGACAGAAATGCAAATATTTTGAAAATCGGTTGATTTTTAGCTTAGTTATGGCTTCTCAAAGTTGCAAAAGTCTCAATTTTTTGAATTAAAATACACGTTTTTTCAATTTTTCACTTTCCTTGCCATATTTATCAGAACATGTAATAAACCATTAATACCGATTTAAAGTATAATCAAAGCCGTATACAGAAATGCAAAAATATGGAAAAAAGGATAAGTTGTGGAAAGGTTATGGTTCCTGAAAAATGAGGGAGATATCATTTTTGCTCAAAATCTGTTTTAACCATTTTTCAATAGAGTGGCCATATTTTCTACAATATGGTTCCAAATCAAGTGCGGTTAAGTTTGTTATACTCATTTTGATGCCAGAAATCGATTGGGCACAAAAATTACGATTTTAAAATTTTAAAATTATCACTTTTTTGACATTTTTGCTAGGAGTTAATGTGCAAAAAAGGCAAAAAATGGGTCAAAAATTAAAACTGACAGTATGTTGATTTTTTTGACGTAGATGATCAAATCCATTCATACAAATGCAAAAATTTTGAAAATCGGTTTATATTTAGTTAATTAATGGCGTCGCAAATTTGCCAAAGGCTAAATTTTTTTAACAAAAAAACTGATTTATTTAAATTTTGCAGTTTCCTTGCAATATTTATTTATAATAAACATTTGATACCAAATTAAAGTATAATCAAAGCCGTATCCAGAAATACAAAAATTTGGGATAATCGGCGATGTGGAAAAGTTTTTTTCTCAAAGATGAGGAAGATATCATTTTTTGCTCAAAGAGCTGTTTTAGACCTGTTTTCAATACTGTGGCCATATTTTCTAAAATATGGTTCCAAATCAAGGCGGTAAAGTTTTTCTTACTCATTTTGATGCCAGAAATCGATTGGGCACAAAAATTCCGATTTTAAAATATTAAATTTTTTGACATTTTTGCAATGGGTTAGTATGCAAATATTGTCAAAAATGGGTCAAAATTTAAATCTTACAGTATGATCAATTTTTTTATGACATTTAAAATATGATGTACATTTTAAATCTTACAGTATGATCAATTTTTTGATGTACATTTAAAATATACTAGCTGACCCGACAGACTTCGTCCTGTCAAAAAGATTTTTAATGTGTCAGTTTTTGTGCCTACGTATTTTAAAAAATTCTCCTGAACAGAACCGTCACCCTGGTGATAGGGCGTTGTGAATAAAAAATAATTAAATAAAACATTTATAGGGATTTAAAAGTATGTAATCGCTTTATTGTTAATAATGTGAAGTATTATTATTATTTTTATTATCATTGTAGTGCTTTTTTGGTATACGATATTTTTTATTTGATTACCTGGCGCATAGATAAACAAATCTGATGGTTTTCCAACACGGGAACAGGCAACATACAATTGACCATGTGAGAAGCATGGGTTTTCTTGATTAATACCACAAACACCTTATGATTGCCGCTCGGACTTGTTTATAGTCATAGCATAAGCAAGCCGCACTGGAAACTGTAGTCGTTTAAACTTAAATAGCACATCAGACGGAATTATTGGGATGCGCGGTATGAGAACATCTTCTCTTTTATACTTTCCTTTGAGTTTAGTTGCTTCTATCACATTGTTTAGTAATTTTTTTATTGCTAACCGTGTACCATTGCAAAGACGAGGTTGGTTGATATTTCGCAAAATTATAACCACCGATCCAACCTTTAATTGAAGATTGTTAGGTGGCAATCCTGGCAAATCCAGCGAGTTTAAAAATTCCGATGTATAGTTGACTACATCATCTTGATTAGTATCCGAATCAATTGATTTATATATCCTCAATTCGCTTGTAATTTATTCTTGAATTTTAAAATTAAATTCATTTACATCTATGATATTTGCAGCCAGTATAGCTCGTTCGCTCAACCAATCATGTTTTCTGTAATTTTGAGAAACATCTGGAAACACCTTCTGAATAAGTTCATCTTTTAATCGACAAAAAATTTGAGGAAAGTTAATGCAGCCAGTCAACTTGTCTATTTGCCATTACCAATGTCAATGAGTTGTTTGAGAATATGTTTCCAGATTGGTCATTTTGCAACTCGACACGCATATTCTTGCTTAAATGAAGTACTTTGACATGTTTCCACAAATTGGAGGACTTTAGACATGCATTGCGTTCATTAGCTGGCGTTGATCGTGGAATCCCTGGCAATGTTTGACGAAAATCTCCTGCTAATGAAATCATTGCATTAAATAATAACGAAATCGCTTATTTTTGCTCAGTAGATTTTTTAAGGTTCTGCCTAAAGCCTCCAAAGATTTTTTATGTGCCTTCGTGCATTCATTCCAAACAATAAATTTACATTGCTGCGAAACCTTTGCCATTGCAGAGTTCTTCAAAACGTTGTAGGTTGGAGTTTCATTGCTTTGCATATTTAATGGCAATTTTCGTGCTGAATGGGCTGTTAGACCACCTTCGTGCAAAGTTGCTGCGATTCCCGACAAAGCGAGTGCAAGTGCAATTTTATTTTGTGAGCGAATTGTTGCTAATATTAATGAAATTAAAAAAATTTTTCTTGTACCACCAGATGCATCTAAGAAGTAAATCCCTCCAGTTTCATCATTTGTTACTTTCATAAGAGTTTCAAATACATACTTCTGTTGTTCATTTAACAGTTGAAGATTTGTTTGAATTAATTCTTTCAAAGCGTTGAGATCATACAGTCTTCCTCGATGCAACTCTTGGTTAAAAGCGTCATGCATTGGACGATTGTTTGAGGAATATTTTCAGTAGTCGAAACCGGAGTAATAATTACCTCCGGTGGTAAGCTACTATAAGAAGGCACACCCACAATAGACGGCTCAGAAAAATTTTAAAATTATTAAACTTAAATTCCATTGCTTGGAATTCCTTATGAAAAAAGATCAAAGTTTTTTTTAAAGCACAGAAATTATTGCGCGGATGCGTTGCAAATGATTTCATATTAATTTCAGTCTCACGGCAAGCTTCACAACACCACTTAAGACCCATCTTATTGGCCTTCACATTAAACATGAGCTAGATTGTCACACAACCAGGAGCTTATAAAATCTGCAGGATCGGACATTACCTTATAGACTTGAATGCAGCACAAAGTCATGATGTAAGGAGATATAAGAAACGAAAAAAGAAATAGAAATAATTTGAAGTGAGTTATGTTTGAAATGTAAATAAACTTGTGTCGAGTGCTGTAGAAGCAATGACTTAATGCAAACAAAGCAAGAGAGAGACAATAAGATACAGTTAATGTTAAGAACTGGCGTTAAGAGCGCAAGCTATACAGATAAGCATGTAATGAGAGAGCACAATGATAGGAGAGTAAAGAAAAGTTAACGACGAGAGTAAGCGAAAATGAAAAAGAAATTAACACAGCTGTTAGCGACGCGCACTGTTTGTAAATTATACAAAGAAAATTCATTATTTAATAGCAAACACACGAAGTTTGACACAAGCACCAGTAATAACGAACTACACAATAATATTGTTAAAATTGGCACTTTAAAAAGTAAGAAAAACAGTAAGAATTACAGAATTCAGTGATTTAATAAGGGCAAAATCATACGCGTCTACTCTATACAACAACCAAATGCCAAAATTGTCAAAAGTGGATCAAAATTTAAAACTTACTTTATGAATAATTTTCTGATGTATATTTAAAATATGATCAATACCATTGACAGAAATGCAAAACTTTTGAAAATCGGTTGTTTTTTAGTTAAGTTATAGCGTCTCAAACTTACAAAAGTCCCAATTTTTTTAACCAAAAGTCAAGTTTATTTAAATTTTTCGATTTCCTTGCCATATTTCTTAAAACATGAAATAAACATTTTATGCCGATTAAAAGTATATTCAAAGCCGTATCCAGAAATGCAAAAATATGAAATATTGGCTAACTCATCTCAAAGATGAGGATGATATTATTTTTTGATCAAAAAGCTGTTGTTTGCGTCAGATGGCAACGCCGAGCAACTGATCCGGCTGCTCCACACGATATTCCTCAGCGAAAGTATCGATACCTGTCGATCGGCTATCGTGGAGTTGACTTTCCTTAATTAAGTCTTTAAGTAAAATAGAAATCTTGCAAGTCACCCCCGACTAGCTATTGTTTCTACATACAAACCCAAAAACTTGTAGATACTCTTGTGGCCCACAGAGAAAGTGTCAAAATACAGCAACAGTTTATTTTAAACAAGTGCAACCCCGCGTATTGTTTTACCAACTCCACTACCGCCTCACTCTGCAGCTCGACAGCGTATGTACATATGTACATACAACAGCAGCGGACATAAACCAGCAGCTGACCACTCAGCTCAACAGCGACGAGCAGCGGATTCTTCGCCGCTCACTATCACAGGAATCACACACCCTATGACTCCAGGAATACATTCCCGCCCACTACAAAATTTGCTCCATCGATCCGGATCGAATATCCTTTCGATAGAATATCCTTTCGGGACGAATATCCTTTCGTCTTCACCGGCTCGCACCGCGGGAATTGGAAAGCTTCTATCCAGATAAGTACATGTGTGATTCTTTATGAAAGTTCGACTGTCTCGCTTTTGTTTTTAAATCCATAAAAACAAAACGAAACGCAAAATTGAACATCCTCAGCAAGAAGTTACAGCTGAGCCGAGTTACAGCTATACATACATGCATATATACATGCATACGTCTCAATACGTGTGTGTGTGGATTTGTATGTTTAGTTGCTGACCGGCCGTCCGTTATCAGCTTGTCTTCTTTGCGCTGTTCACTCACACTCACGCACTAATGTCCAACTTTAACGATAAGCAAGCATTTGTGTTTTTTTTGCTTACTTTATCTTTATCCAACTGTGTTATTCTAAACCTGTGGATATCTAATTAGATCCGTGATACACTGCTTTTTCAATCGTGCTAGCACCAGATGCCCACCGGTGACAAATCATCATATCGACGAACGTCATCTGTAGCACCACACAGTGTCAGGCGATCCTCCATATCGCCCATTCCAGCAGGCCTCAATTTGCCTGTCCCAAGCCCGTCGTCTTCTCGTCTGAACCACTCCATATCTGTCATGGCCCTTCAATTCCATTGCAAGATAACTTATCCAGTTTAATGATCAACTCAACAGACCCTCGAGAGGAACTCCTTCTCTCTACACCCTCCAAGTCCGTCGTGATGACATTAACTCCTTGTGGCACAAAGTTGAGTCTGAATACGAGCGTTGCTCTCGGGTTATTAATCCTAAAGAACTGAGTGATGATGGTTTGCCCATGGAGTCGACCTACGACCTCTGCATCCACATATATGAGCAGTGTGTTGCCATGCTAAGCCAGCAGATTGATAATGCATCTACTCTGCTCCGTCCTGCAGCTCCTCCCGCTCCTTCAGTTGCCATTTCCACTGGCTGTCAACTACCACCCTGCGACACTGAGGTGTTTCACGCCACAACAAGTGGCGAGGCCAAGACAACTGTAGCACGATCTTTGCGACAGCTTCTGTTCAGCGGCTACCCTTCTCAGCTCCGAGTAGCGACGCCCCTTTCACTTCAACTGCTCTCTCTGCCTCAAGCGCTCCGGATATTAGTCTGTCCAGTCCACTCCTTCCAACACTGTGCAAAGCTTTTTTGCCACCAACACGCGAGGAGTCCTCTTGGGCACTGCCATTATCCACATATGTCACGCAGGTGTGACATACCCCGCTCGCGCGTTGCTCAACTCTGGCTCCGAAGCGACTTTTATTTCCGTTGCTTTTCCAGCCAGTTCTGGCTCAAGTGTCCGGCTGCACCCAAGGAAGCAGCTGATACGGTAGCCTCCACGATACTCCCCATCGATAGTATCGATACCGGTAGATCGGCTATCGTGGAGTTGACCTTCCCTAATTAAATCTTTAAGTATAAAAGAAATCTCGCAAGTCACCCCCGACTAGCTATTGTTTCTACATACCCCCGACTCCGCAACTGTAACCATATTTTCTAGTTTATGGTTCCAAATAAAGTACGGAAAGGTTTGTAATACTCATTTTGATGCAGATTAGGCACAAAAAATTCCGATTTAAAAATTTTAATTTTTTTTTCATTTTTGCAATGGGTTAATATGCAAAAATGGTCAAAAATGGGTCAAAATTTAAAACATACAGTATGAACAATTTTCTGATGTACCTTTAAAATATGATCAACACCATTGAAAGAAATAAAAAAAAATTCCAAAATCGGTTGATTATTAGCTAAGTTATGGCTCCTCATAGTTGCAAAAGTCTCAATTTTTTTAACCAAAAATAAAGTTTGTTTCAATATTTCACTATCCTTGCCATATTTTCCAAAACATGTATTAAGCCTATTATACCTATTTAAAGTAATATTAAAGCCGTATGGTAAATCACAAATATGGAAATCAGCAAAAGTGTGGAAAAGTTATGGTTCCTCAAAGATGAGGAAGATATAATTTTTTGTTCAAAATGATGATTTTGAACATTTTTTAATACTGTGGCCATAATTTCTAATATATGGTTCCAAATAAAGTGCGGTTTAGCTTATTATACTCATTTTGATGCCAAAAATCGATCGGGCTCAAAAAATTCCGATTATAAAAATTTCATTTATTTGCCATTTTTGCAAAAATGGTCAAATATGGGTCAAAATTAGTTAGTATGCAAAAATGATCAAATATGGGTTAAATTTTAAAACTGACAGCATAAACAATTTATTGATGTACATTCAAAATATGATCTGTTGACCATAGACAAAAATGCAGAAATTTTGAAAATCGGTTGATTTTTGGCAAAGTTATGGCTCCTCAAAGTTGCAAAAGTCTCAATTATTTGAACCAAAAATCAAGTTTGTTTAAATTTTTCAATTTCCTTAACATATTTATCAAACATGTAATAAACCCTTTATACCGATTTAAAAAATAATCAAAGCCGTTATGCAAAAATGTAAAAGTCGGAAAAGTTGTGGAAAGGTTATGATTCCTCAAAGATGAGAAGGATATCATTTTGATTGCAAAAATCGATTGGGAACATAAATTATGATTTTAAAATTTTCAATTTTTTGACATTTTTGCAATGGTTAGTATGCAAATATGATCAAAAACTGTTACATTTTAAAACTGACAGTATGAACAAATTATTGAAGTACATTCAAAATATGATCATTTGAACATTGACAGAAATGCAAAAATTTTGAAATCGGTTGATTTTTAGCTAAGTTATGGCTTCTCAAAATTGGAAAAGTATCAATTTTTGAACCAATAAACACATTTTTTTCAATTTTTCACTTTCCTTGCTATATTTTTCAAAACATGTAATGAACCTTTTATTCCAATTGAAAGTATTATCAAAGCCGTACCCAAAAAGGCATAAATATGGACAAGCGACAAAGTTTTGGAAAGGTTATAATTCCTCAAAGATGAGGAAGATAACATTTCTGCTCAAAAAGCGGTTTTTGACCAATTTTTAATACTGTGGCCATATTTTCTAAAATATGTTTCCAAATAAAGTGCGGTAAAGATCGTTATACTAATTTTGATGGCAGAAATCGATTGGGCACAAAAAATTCCTAGTTTAAAATTTTAAATTTTTTTGACATTTTTGCAAGGGGTCAGTATGCAAAAATGATCAAAAATGGTCAAAATTTAAAACTGACAGTATGAACAATTTTTTGATGTATATCTAAAATATGATCTATTGACCATTGACAAAAATGTTAAAATTTTTAAAATCGTTTGATTTTTTGTTAAGTTATGGCTCCTCAAAGTTGCGAAAGTCTCAATTTTTTGAACCAAAAACACACTTTTTTTCAATATTTCACTTTTCTTACCATATTTTTCAAAACATGTAAGGAACCTTTTATTCCAATTGAAAGTATTATCAAAGCCGTACCCAAAAAAGCATAAATATGAAAAATCGACTAAGTTGTGGAAAGGTTCTTGACCAATTTTCAATACTGTGGTCATATTTTCTAAAATATGGTTCCAAATAAAGTGCGGTAAAGTTCGTTATACTCATTTTGATGCGAGAAAACGTTTAGGCACAAAAAACTCCGATTTTAAAATTTTCCTTTCTTTGACATATTTGCAAGGGGTTAGTATTGAAATATGGAACAAATGGGTCAAAATTTTAAACTTATAGTATGAACAATTTTTTGATGTACATTCAAAATATGATCAATACCATTGACAGAAATGCAAACATTTTAAAAATTTTTGATTTTTTGTTAAGTTATGGCTTCTCAAAGTTGCAAAAGTCTCAATTTTGGAAACAAATAAACACGTTTTTTTCAATTTTTCACTTTCCTCGCCATATTTTTTAAATTAAGTAATAGTCCTTTTATACCAATTTATAGTATAACCAATGCCGTATCCAGAAATTCGTAATATGGAAAATCGGCTAAGTTGTGAAAAGGTTATGGTTCCTCAAAGATGAGTAAGATATTTTTGCTCAAAAAGCGTTTTTTGATCAATTTTCAATACTGTGGCCATATTTTCTAAAATATGGTTCCAAAAAAAGTGCGGTAAAGTTCGTTATATTCATTTTGATGCCAGAAATCGACAAAGTGTCCAAGATGTCCTGGCTTCTGTCTTCCAATAATAAGCTATCTCTGGCAAACAAAACTAAGATCTATAAGGCTATACTAGCTCCTAGCCTCTTTTACGCTATCCAAGTGTTTGGAATTGTAGCCAGTACACATATAAACAAATTACGGGTACTGCAAGCCAAAACTCAGAAAAATTTTAAACGCTCCCTGGAATATACGATACAGAGACATTGAGCGAGATCTGAATGTTCCACTGATTGGAGACAGGATTCAAAAGATAGCTAGCAAATACGCAGAGAGGCTAGAGTATCACCCAAACGCCCTTGCCAGGCGACAACACAGCGCTGGATTAAGAGCTAAAAGAAGACTTTTTACGATTCCACCCTCAAGATCTCCCACAACGGATCTTGACGTAGTGAACTCCCAGAGCATCGTTCGAATAGAAATTATCTTAGACACCAATTCCTAATCAAGATTATCTTAATTGTAAATATTGAAAATTTCCAACCATAGTTTATCTAGACATAGTTTTACTTTAAATTATTTTTTTTTCTCATTAGCTTAAGTTGCCACAAAGGTAATAGAATACTATTCAGCTGTAATAAATATTTCTAATAAATACGATTAATAAGAAAAAAAAAAAAAGGAAATCGATTAGGCACAAATTTTAACGTTTCTGACATTTCATTTTAAAACTGACAGTATGTTAATTTATTTTGACGTAGATTCCAAATATGACCATATCATTCACTTTTTTGACATTTTTGCTATGAAATAATAAATGGGTCAAAAATTAAAACTAACAGTATGTTAATTTTTTTGACGTGGATTCAAAATGTGGTCAAAACCACTCACACAAATACAAAGTTATGGCGTCTCAAAGTTGCGAATGCCTAATTTTTTTAACAAAAAAACTGATTTATTTAAATTTTTTACTTTCCTTGTCATATTTTTTTATAATAAGCATTTGATTCCGATTTAAAGTATAATCAAAGCCGTATCCAGAAATGCATAAATATGGAAAATCGGCGAAGATGTCGAAAAGTTTTTGTTTCTCAAAGATGAGGAATACATAATTTTTTGCTCAAAGAGCTGTTTATGACCACATTTCAATACTGTGGCCATTTTTTCTAAGATATGGTTCACAAATAAAGTGCAATAAAGTTCGTTTTACTCATTTTAAAGCCGGATCTCGATTGGGCACAAAAAATTCAGATTTTAAAATTTTCACTTATATGCCATTTTTGCAAAAATGGTCAATAATGGGTCAAAATTTAAAAATTTTCTGCTGTACATTTAAAATATGATCAATACAGAAATCCAAAAATTTTGAACACTACTTGATTTTTAGCTAAGTTATGGCTCCACAAAGTTGCAAAAGTCTCAATTTTTTTAACCATAAATCAAGTTACAATTTTTCAATATTCTTGCCATATTTATCAAAACATGTAATAAACCTTTTATACCATTTTAAAGAAAAATCAAAGCCGTAAATCAAAAATATGGAAATCGGCTAAGTTGTGGAAAGGTTCCTCAAAGATGAGGAAGATATCATTTTTGCTCAAAAAGCTGTTTTTGACCATTTTTTAATACTGTGACCATATTTTCTAAAATATTGTACCAAATCAAAGGCGGTAAAGTTTTTTTTACTGATATTGATGCTAGAAATTGATAGGGCACAAAAAATTCCGAATTTAAAATTTTCAATTTTTTGACATTTTTGCATGGGGTTACTATGCAAAAATGGTCAAAAATGGTTTAAAATTAAAAACTAACAATATGAGAAATTTTTTTATGTAGATTAAAAATATGATCAATACCATTGACAGAAATGCAAAAATTTTGAAAATCGGCTGATTTTCAGTTAAGTTATGGCTTCTCAAAGTTGTAAAAGTCTCAATTTTTTAACAAAACAAAACACGTTTTTTAAACCAATCACTTTCCTTGACATATTTTTCAAAATATCTTATAAACCTTTAATATAGATTTAAAGTATAATCACAGCCGTATCCAGAAAGGCATAAATATGGAAAACCGGCAAGGTTGTGGAAAAGTTATTGTTCCTTAAAGATGAAGAAGATATCATATTGATTCCAGAAATGGATTGTGGACGAAAATTTCGATTTTAAATTTTTCAATTTTTTTACATTTTTGCAAGGGGTATGCAAAAATGGTGAAAAATGGGTTAAAATATAAAACTTAAAGTATGAAAATTTTTTTGATTTAGATATAAAATATGATCAACTCCATTGACAAAAATGCAAAAATTTGGAAAATCGGTTGATTTTTAGCTATGTTATGGCTTCTTAAAGTTGCAAAAGTCTAAATTTTTTTCATCATAAAACAGATTTATTTAAATTTTTCACTTTCCTTGACATATTTTTCAAAATATCTTATAAACCTTTAATATAGATTTAAAGTATAATCACAGCCGTATCCAGAAAGGCATAAATATGGAAAATCGGCAAAATTGTGAAAAGTTATGGTGCCTCTAAGATGAAAAAGATATCATTTAGATGCTAGAAATGGATTGGGCACAAAAATTCCCATTTTAAAATTTTCAAACTTTTGACAATGAGTTAGTACGCAAAAATGATTAAAAATGTGTTAAAATTTAAAACTGACAGTATGAACATTTTTTTAGGTACATTTCAAATATGATCTATTGACAATTTACAGAATTGCAAAAAAAATTTGAAAATCGGTTGATTTTTAGTTAAGTTATAGCTTTTCAAGGTTGCAATAGTCAAAATTTTTTTAACAAAAATATAGATTTATTTAAATTTTTCACTTTCCTTGCCATATTTATTTAAAATTGTAGAATATCGGCCCTATATTGACATTGCAAAAACTACATTTCTAATATCACTGACCATATAACACATAGATCGGACATTTCATACAAGCGTTTTTGACACAAAATTTTCTTGCAAGGCGTCCCAGCAGAGGCTGGGCGCCGTTACGAAGTGTCTCAGCAGAGCCGAAGGCTGCCGAACGTTTTCACTTAGCAGCAATCATTCTCATTCGATCTGCTGCCGAGAGCACATGAAATGCGCAGCAATGTATGTCTTTTAGGATCGTTAACAACAACAACATATGAGCGAGAAAGCATAATAGAGACCGCATATCGCCATGCTTCTCGCACTCTTGTCATTGATGTTATGAGCAACCCACCCCCGTTTCGTTTGCTTGCCACTGTCATTGATAATGTCCCTTGATCATCTTTGTTTTGAGCTTGTGTGTATGCGTAGATCGCTGTCCAGACAAGCAATAGACAAATTCACGCATAGCTTCTTGTTTTTATACATATCTTCTGGGACGCCTCGCAAGAAAATTTTGTGTCAAAAACGCTTGTATAAAATGTCCGATCTATGTGTTAAGCGGCCCATCCACAGACGAGCATGTTGGCCGAGCATCTTGTGCTCGACGGAATTTTCATCGTTAGTGGTAGTGCTCGCGTACAAATTTCGTGTTCGTCGAGCCGCTCGCACAAAATAGAAATGATTCTATCTTGCCTGTGTTCGCGACAACATGCTCGACAATGGATGGCAATGCTGGCACGAACATCACTTCAACCAAACATTTGAAGTGAAAACACGTGCTAGTGAGCGCTGCTAAAAATCATGAATGACAGTGGTAAGCAATCGAAACGGGGGTGGGTTGCTCACAACATCAATGACAAGAGTCGGAGTAGCATGGCGATATGCGATCTCTATCATGTTTTCTCGCTCATTAGTTGTTGTTGTCTACGCTTCTAAAATGCGTACATTCTTGCGCAATTGATGCTCTCTCAGCAGCAGCCCAAGTAAGAATGAAACGAAGAGTTCGGCTGCCTTCGGCTCTGCTGAGACACTTCGTAACGACGCTCAGCCTCTGCTGGGACCGCTCGCGTACGACGCTGAGCCTCTGCTGGGACCGCTCGCAAGAAATTTTTGTGAACAAAACGTGTATATGAAGTGGGGTATCTATATGTTATTTGGTCAGTGCTCTTTGTAAATGCAACACTGCTTTACTCTTCGTAGATGCAGCACTGCTTTACTCTTTCTCTTTTTTGAATCAAAGCTCAAGCGTGTTGGTTGTGTTGTAAAAAGACTTGAAAATAAATCTAATAAAAATAAAGAAATAATAAAGTTAAAACTAACTAGAAGGTGTTTAATTAATTAGTTAAAAGGGATATAAGAAGATAGTTTGTTTATTCCAACAGGCCCAGTCCATGCCTAGCGTCTAAAATTTGACATTGAAAATTGAAAAAGTTTTTGTTTCCAGATAAGCCAAATAGTTGCAAAATCGCATATACATACATATATTTGTGCATAGTTGTGAAATTCACTTTTGTGTGAGTATACATATTTTTTTTACATATATCTGCGTGCGTAAGTGAAGTACAGAAGTAAGATGGAAAAATCAAAGCGAAATATTAACCGGGCACTATTTACTGAATTAGGTGTTTTAAAGTAATAGATAATAATGTGCCAAATGAAATAGATGAGAATTGGGAAAAAGAAGAGTGTTGTGCAAAAACAACTATAATAGAACACTTGAGTGAATTTTTCCTAAATTTCGCTGAAGTCAACATCTCACCACGTCAAATTCTTAAGAATTTGGGTGCTACACATGAGCGAAGAAGTTTATTAGCGCTGAACATGGCGCGAAAAAAATTA
Source organism: Drosophila quadrilineata (assembly GCA_018150725.1). Lineage (NCBI taxonomy): Eukaryota > Metazoa > Arthropoda > Insecta > Diptera > Drosophilidae > Drosophila > Drosophila quadrilineata. The sequence continues at coordinate 237,698 of JAECWN010000418.1, read as the reverse complement.
TTAATGCTCAACTATCGAGTGAGAAATCACTATTGAGTCACTTCAATTGTTTCGACTAGTTAGTGAGTGAGTTGTCTGCTGCGCGTACTACAATGGACGAGATGGAAAAAGTGAATCATTTGCTGTTGACGCTTACTCCATCATAAGATGGTATTATCACAGCGATTGGAACTCTAGCAGAAGAAAATCTGACATTAGCTTTCGTTAAAAATAGATCATGAGGTAAAGATTAATAACGATAGCATTGATACAAGCAAAATGGTTATGAATGTAGCAGTGAAAGATAACAACGATAAAAACTATCAAAACAATAATTATAATCATAAATATTATAATAATAGTATTTATAAAAATAATACTTATTAAAATAATATAAATAATAAATATAAAAATTCTTACTATAATAAAAATCGTAGAACCCAAAAACATTATAATAGAAAACAAAAAACAATTATAAAATGCCATTACTGTCGCAAAAATGGACACATTTAAAAAGATTCTTTTGCTTACAAGAAAATGATTAATGATAAAAATAAAGAAAATAATAATCAAGCCCACACTGCCACAACACAGCCCGGTTTTGCATTTATGATAAAAATTTTAAATAAAACCTAGTCGATATTGAGTAAAAATATAAATTTCATCCTTGATTCTGGAGCCACTGACCATCTTATTAATGATGAGTCATTAGTTATGGACTTTATTGACCTGGAATCTTCAATCCGAATTGTTGTTGCCAAACATGGAGAATAAATTTACGCAACCAAACGTGGAATTGTCCGTTTGGAAAATAGTTTCCAGTTCACTCTAGAAGATGTTCTTTATTGTGGAGAAGTTGCTGAAAATCTAATTTCTGTTAAGCGTTTACAAGAATCTGGTCTGACTGTCGAGTTTAACAGAGATAGTGTTAAAGTATCCAAAAATTGAATTACTATTGCTGAAAACTCAGGTGCGTACAATTATTGAATTTAAAGCTTATAAAATAAATGTTAAAAATAATGGGTTATACCAATTGGCATGATAGATTAGGTCACATCAGTAAAGGCAAGATGTTAGAAATAAAAAGAAATAATTTATTCAATGATAATAAACTTCTTGAAAATGTTAATCCTACAGATGGTATTTGTGGAGCGTCTTTGAATGGGAGGCATAAAAATGAAGATTATATAAATAGAGCACTTTTTATTATACATTCTGATGTCTGTGAACTAATTAGACCTACAACAATCGATGACAAAAATTATTACGTTATCTTTATCGACCAATTTACTCTTTGTTGTGTGATTTACCTAATTAAACAGAAATCAAATGTGTTCATGATGTTCAAAGACTTTGTAGCAATAAGTGAAGTACACTTTAATCTCAAAATTGTTAAATTATATATAGACAATGGTAGAGAGTATTTTTCAAGCGAAATGCGTGATTTTTGCGTTCAGAAAGGAATAAGTTATCATTTAACAATTCCATATACCCCACAGTTAAATGGTGTATCTGAACGTATGATTAGGACAATTACTGTTAATCAGAGTCTCAAAGTAAACAAACTGATGAGTCGAGTTGTTGTACTGAACTGAACTGAACTCCCGATTCAGGATCGGCTCTCCTTTTATTTCATTTTCTGGATACTTATTACTATGTGCAAATTATGTGCTTAGAAGTAGTATATAGGCTAATAGTCGAGCATACATAATGTGATCCTCGGACTGATATTTTCTGAAATAGAATATTTATATAATATTATCTTATACACTGATAGGCCCTCATGCAGTTTCACATAACATTATTTATTATTTATTATCGATGAGACCCATGAGCCCTATGTCAATCGTACATGTTTTTATTGATCTTTGTGTTAGTACCAGCGGTCGTAAACAGTACCCTTTGTCAACTCAAGTGGCCTATCCCTTACATAATTTATGTGAGTTGAGGATACAAGTACTTGACTATGCTATTGACAGCATATGCTTCTTATCTTATTCAACATGTTCCTACTGTCCTAAGATAATACATATTTATTATACAATGCATGTTCATGCTTGAACATTCTGCCAAAGGCCGAAAGAAAGGTGTGAGCGATATAAATTATGAGTTTTATGTTTACATTAATTATGCTTGAACATTCTGCCGAGGGGCAAATATGGCAGTTGTTTCTTAATTTTAATTATTTTTTTTAATTTAGTGAATGCCCATGCTGCAGCATCCTGCCAGGGCCAAAAACTGTCAAAGTGTTAGCTGTTTCTATTTAACAAAAAAAATGTTGATTTGCTGCTCCCTTCAGATCCGGTATGTCTTAGTACTTTGCTGGCCGGTTACGATGAGCATTGTTGGATTCTTTTTGGAATCTATTGATCCTCTTCCAACAAGTTGGTGAACCCTCATTTGCTGCTGCGAATTTTCGTGTTTTTTTTTTTGCAGCTCCCACTTCATCCTTGGGGTTTCCAACACATCGTGCTTCGATTGCATTTCTCCATGCATCTTGCACTTTATTCCAACCTATGTCAGCCTGGGACACGCTTTTCTTTAAGTCCGATGTAAGCCTCGGACACGCTACACAATGTGATTTTATTTTTTTCAGCCTGTTTATAAGACAGGCTCTAGTTTATCTTTTTTTTTTTGTGTTATATTGACAACCTTAAGCACCTTATAATGATAAGGTGCCATTTTATTATAATACTGCGTTTTTTACCTGTTTTCCGGAGAAACGATAGAAATTTATGTTAGAAACCTGTTTGTAAGGCAGGCACTATTTTAATATCTGTGTCTCTTACCTCTGGTGGGGGAGAACAACAGATTTTTTCAAAATAATCAGTAAGCACTGATGAGTTAAGTCTAATATTTGAACTAAAACTGAACCCAAACCGGATCGAACTGTCGATTATAGGTCGTACTCCGCTCTCTACCGACTCGAGGTGCAGCAATGAGTGGTGATCTCCTCCACACTTGCGACATCCCTGGAGAGTCCGGCATGATGTCCCTGAATGCTGATGGGCAAGACAATTCGGGCAGTACCGTTTGGCGAGTACAACCCGAAGCCTCTTCTCCGCAGTCAGCTGGAGGAATCGCTGACATTGACGGAGAGCGTGGAATCCCTTACAGGCCCGGCATCGAAAGGTGCTGGGCTGGTCCTCAGGCGCCGTATTCTGAAATGGAGGACATCGAAATGAGATTTTCTGAACAGTGGTCGTGGATGGCTGATAGGACAGAGGGTCTTGTAGGCCATCTTCCAAAGACAGCTGCACGAGGGGTGTAGAGCGGTTGTCCTTGCAAACGCCTTCCTGACGACGACAGCGCTGATTCCTTTGGGTCGTAGAGGTTGTCTGTGGCACTCTTGGAATCGCTGGAGGCGAAAATTGCTCAGATGCGAGAGCCTCTCCGGACATTGGAGAGCAGTCCTTTGGATGGGGTCCAGTCTCGGTGGGCCGCTGCTGTCGAGAACTCGCACTGATAATATTGATGCGAGCGCAGAGCGATGCGATCGACCTTGCCGTGGAACGAAGGGATCGGACCCGTGAGAACCCAGCCGAAAATAGTCTCTTGGCCGAGCAGAGTTCTGCAGAGATTGGGTTTGAATCCTCCCAATAGGATAGACGGAAGGATCAATCTCTGAGCTACGGCAGAAGGATGGGTCTGCCCACTTGAGGTGTGAGAGATTATGGAAAACGCCGTTTGTTATCCTCGTTGACGGAAGGTCTCCAGCGAGGTGTGGGAGCACATAGACTGTTGCATCAATGCGCACGTTGGGTTTAAGTGGAGACCCAATCTGGAAGCCACACACTTTGTGTGATTGGGCCTCAGTCCTCTGACTCAAGCCGGACACTTGAGCCAGAACTGGCTGGAAAGGCAACTGGATTGAGTTGCTGAGTCGCTCGGATACAAAAGTCGCTTCGTATCCAGAGTCGAGCAACGCGCGAGCGGGGTATGTCACACCTGCGAGACATATGTGGACAATGGCAGTGCCCAAGAGGACTCCTCGCGTGTTGGTGGCAAAAAGATTTGCACAGTGTTGGAAGGAGTGGACTGTGGCGATATGGAGGATCGCCTGACACTGTGTAGTGCTGCAACAGATGAAGTTCGTCGGTGTGAAAATTTGACACCGATGGGCATCTGGTGCTAGCACGATCGAAAAAACAGTGTATTACCGATTCACAGTACCAAAGTGGATCTAATTAGATATCCATAGGTGTAGAATAACCCAGTTGGATAAAGATAAAGTAAGCAAAAAAAACACAAATGCTTGCTTATCTTTAAAGTTGGTCATTAATGCGTGAGTGTGAGTGAACAGTGCAAAGAAGACAAGCTGATAACGGACGGCCGGTCAGCAACTAAACATACAAAACCACACATACACACGTTTTGAGACGAATGCTTGTATACATGTATGTATGTATAGCTGTAACTCGGCTCAGCTGTAACTTCTTGCCGAGGACGTTCAACTTTGCGTTTCGTTTTGTTTTTATGGATTTAAAAACAAACGCGTGACAGTTGCACTTTTAAAAGGAATCACACTTGTACTTATCTGGATAGAAGCTTTGAAATTGCCGTGGTGCAAGCCGGTAAAGACGAAAGGATAATCGTCCCGAAAGGATATTCTATCGAAAGGAAGTTCTATCCGGCTCGAAGGACCAAATGTTGTATCGGGCGGGAATGTATTCCTGGGCTCCTAGGGTGTGTGATTCCTGTGATAGTGAGCGGCGAAGAATCCGCTGCTCGTCGCTGTTGAGTAGAGTGGTCAGCTACTGTTAGATGTCCGCTGCTGCTGTAAGTAAGTATGTACATACGTTGATGAGCTCCCCCGTGAGGGGGAGTGTAGTTAGAAAAAACAGAACGCGGAGTTGCACTTGTTTTAAATGAACTGTTGCTTTATTTGGCAACTTTCGGCGTTGCACAAGAGAATGTGCAGAATTGAATTTGTTTACAAAAACAAAGTGAAAAGCAAGTCGGGGATGACTTGCGAGATATTTCTTTTACTTATTAGAAATAATTAGGGATACTATCGTTGGGGAGTATCGTGTGGAGAAGCCGGATCAGCTGCTCGGCGTTGCCATCTGACGCAAACAAGGAAGATATAATTTTTTTGTTCAAAATGATGATTTTGACCATTTTTCAATACTGTGGCCATATTTTCCAAAATATGGTTCCAAATAAAGTACGGTTAAGTTAGTTATACTCATTTTGGTGCCAGAAATCGCTTGGACACAAAAAATTCCGATTTTAAAATTTTCACTTTTTTGACATTTTTGCAAAGGGTTAAAATGGGTCAAAAATGGGACAAAATTTAAAACTTACAGTATGAACAATTTTTTGATGTACCTTTAATATATGATCAATACCATTGACAGAAATGCAAAAATTTTGAAAATCGGTTGATTTTTATCTAAGTGATGGCTTCTCAAAATTGGAAAAGTCTCAATTTTTTTAACCAAAAATTAAGTTTGTTTCAATTTTTCACTTTACTTGCCATATTTATCAAAACAGGTAATAGACCTTTTATACCGATTTAATGTATAATCAAAGCCGTATCCGGAGAGGCTTAAATATGGAAAATCAGCAAAAGTGTGGAAAAGTTATGGTTCCTCAAAGATGAGTGTTAAACCACTAAGGTTTTTTAGCGGATTTTATAATATAAATAAGAAATGCACGGTATGAAGATTGTGTTTGTGTGTAGTTTATTTGTGCACTGTACAACTGCGAAGAACGTCGGTGTCTTGACGCGGGTTGACAATGCAACCAATATGTGAGAGATGTAAATAGATGTGTTCTTTGTAATGCAGACAAATGAATATGTAAGAAGCCGCTGCCGAGCTGCGTGGCTGCAAGAACAGTGGGAGAGAGAGAGCAGTGCAGTCGCTATCGGCTGCCTAACCATTACATTTTTCCAGCCACTGAACCTTATGCTGCTCCCGACATACTCCCCTGTTGGGAGCTTCTCTGTCAACTGAATCATTAAAGGGAGGCAGACACACACGTCGCATGGTAGTACCAGTGGACGTCTACAGTTCATGTCGTTGAAGTTGCTCACGCCTATTGGAACTATGCTGCAGATCTCGTTCACGCTGGAAAGTCTTGTCGCAGACATCGCATCGGACACATCGAGATCATGAATTCATGGCAACTCTTGTGTTTTGTTGCTGGAGTGTTACCGCGTCACGCTTAATTTGCACCTGCTCGTGACAATGCGCAACTTGCAATTAGCAACTTATCCTTGCGCGCAAATAATGCTGAACAGCGATCGCATTGGTACGGCTTGATCTCGGAATGTGACCGTGTATGCTGCATGAGTTCCACTGGAGTTTGGAAAGAGCGCGGAAATTGTTGGTTTCACGTTCCTGTGAATTCGCAAATGCTTGGTGATATTGTTGTTGCGTGAGAAGCTCTTGGAGCAGATGTTGCACGAGAATGGTCTTACAGCCGTATGGACAATGGAATGTTTCTTAAGTTCAGATCGAAGACCGAATCCCTCGTTGCAATGCGCACAGACGTAGGGTCTCTCCGCATCATGCTGCTCCTTGATGTGGGATATTAGAGCGGAACCATCAGTCTTCTCGCCTCCACCGGAGACCACCCAACCAAGACGAGTTTTTTGTAATACAGGCAATCCTGAAAACAAGTGGATCTGCCCGATACATAGGAGCCCATAAAATAAACTGGGACCAATAAGAATATCTATTCGTTGCGGAATGTAGAAATCTGGATCAGCTAGAGCTATGTTGACGGGAATATTCCAAGCAGACGTGTTCATCTTATAGCTGGGCTTGCAATCAGTAATTGCAGGAGCCACGAGTGCCGTGAAGGTTGTAGAGTATTCTGAAATCCGAGATTGCAGACGGATGCTCACTGTGGATCCGTCAGTGGTGACGGCAGAGTCACCGAGGCCAGCCACAGTTGTCCTAGAGCGTGACCTCTTTAGCTGCAGAGCATCAGCAAATCGGGATGTGACCATGTGCAGCTGAGAGCCCGAATCTAACAAAGCGCGGCTTGGCACTAGTGATCCATGTCGATCCATGGCTGAATACTCTGAGCAGCAAGTGCTCTATATTGTTGTGGTACTAAAAGTCATATCCAAAAACCGACGACACGAGTATATTCCATGTCCACCAGTTTAGCACCATGCGCAGACGTGTGGGTTACCCTGAGTATCGAGTAGCGCCTTCCGACTTGTGCTAGTACTTGACTTACTTGGAATGCCAGCCGATAACGCGTCCAAGGCATGTTGCTGACTTTCAAGGCGCTGACATCCTGTGTCCAAGAACTGAAGGAACCCGGCCACTTGGTCGATGGCTGACTTTTCTTCCCAGTCAGATTGTGTTTCCCTGTCCAACCTTTGCAGGAGTATCAGAATGACCATGCAGCCTGCTATCTGTTCCGAATTCCCTAACGACTGCAATGCACGCATGTGTGCATTTGCCTTGTCAGCAAATGCTCTCAAATATGTCGCTGAAGCAGGATCTGCGAGCCGGAGCGCTAAAATCTCCATCACGTGGGCCTGGAACACGAGTTTCCTGTTACTGAACCGCTTGCGAAGAACCTCCAAGGCTACGGGGTAATTCGAACTCGAGACCTCTAGAGATCGAATCGATTCCATGGCGCATCCCGATAGGCAAGAGCAGAGATTCTGGAACTTCTCTATAGGCTCCAGGTGTAGATCATAATTCACCAATGTGTTGAAAACTGTGGCAAAATCTGCATATTGAGTGTATCCACCAGAAAATGTTGGGAGCTTAAGCTCAGGCAGTCGAATTCGACGAGGCCTTTCGGAGGCACTACTTGACTGCCGATCTCGTCGTAGTCTAGCTCCTCTAGACTATTGTGAGTGAGATTAAACGTGGCTTGCATCTCTTCGACGAGTTCAAGTCTCACGATGATTTCGGCTGCACTATACGACTGAACACACTCGTCATGCAACGTTTGGTCCATCCGCAATATTCTGTTAAAGATTGACGACGCCTTTCGCTTTAGATATGGAACTCTGTTTAAGGGTGTGCCAATATTTCCGGACGCGATTGTGTTTGGCACCTCGTTTTGCATGTTGTATTAAATGCAAATATAATTTCATTAACAGCTGAAGTAACGAACGCAGCACAAGGAGAGCTCGCGATAACGGTCAAGCTCGGTATACGGAAGTGCTTGTGTGTGCGCACAAGATCAAACGTTCACACACTATTTGCACCAACAACGTTTAACTGTTCGCAGCTCAGTGGTTCGCGGCACGCGTTAACTTTGTGAAATTGTTAATGTTTGTTTAATTGGAATATTGTTCTTTTCACATCTTTGTATCTCGCCGGGGCCTCCAAATGTTAAACCACTCAGGTTTTTTAGCGGCGTTTATAATATAAATAAGAAATGCACGGTATGAAGATTGTGTTTGTGTGTAGTTCATTTGTGCACTGTACAACTGCGAAGAACGTCGGTGACTTGACGCGGGTTGACAATGCGACCAATATGTGAGAGATGTAAAGAGATGTGTTATTTGTAATGCAGACAAATGAATATGTAAGAAGCCGCTGCCGAGCTGCGAGGCTGTAAGAACAGTTGGAGAGAGAGCAGCGCAGTCGCTATTGGCAGCCTGACCATTACATTTTACCAGCCACTGAACCTTATGCTGCTCCCGACAATGAGGAAGATATCATTTTTTGTTCAAAATGATGATTTTCACCATTTTTCAATACTGTGGCCATATTTTTAAAATATGGTTTCAAATAAAGTGCAGTAAAGTTTGTTATACTGATTTTAATGCCAGAAATCAACTGGGCACAAAAAATAACGATATTAAAATTTAAATTTTTTGTCATTTTTGCAAGGGGTGAATATGCAAAAATGGTCAAAAGTGGGTCAAAATTTAAAACTGACAGCATGAAGAATTTTTTGATGTACATTCAAAATATGATCTATTGACAGAAATGCGAAAATTTTGAAAATCAGTTCATTTTTGGCTAAGTTATGGATCTTGAAAGTTGCAAAAGTCTCAATTTTTTTTGAAAAATTCAAGTTTGCTTCAATTTTTCACTTTCCTTGCCATATTTATCAAAACAGGTAATAAACCTTTTATACACTAATAATCCTTGGGTGTGATGCCGAAGGTGGGGTTCTAATCACTAAATATCTCTAACTGTATTGTTATGATGCAAATAGAGGAGCATAAATATGGAAAATTGGCAAAGTTGTAAGTTATGGTTCCTCAAAAATGAGGAAGATATCATATTTTGCTCAAAAATCTGTTTTTGACCGTTTTCAATACTGGGGACATATTTTCTAAAACATGGTTCCAACTAAAATGCGGTAAAGTTTGTTATACTGATTTTAATGCCAGATATCGACTGGGCACGAAAAATTCCGATATTAAAATTTTCACTTTTTTGATATTTTTGCCAGGGGTTATTATGCAAAAATGGTCAAAAATGGTTCAAAATTTTAAACTTACAGTATGAACAATTTTTGGATGTACCTTTAAAATATGATCAATACCATGGACAGAAATGCAAATATTTTGAAAATCGGTTGATACTGAAAGTTGCAAAAATCTCAATTTTTTGAAGAAAAAATCAAGTTTGTTTCAATTTTTCAATTTCCTTGCCATATTTTTCAAAACATGTAAACCTTTTATACCGATTTATTTATTTATTTATTTATTTAATGTCAACTATAAACAGTCGAAAGAAATTAATTAATATGTATCATTACAATAAAAATTAAAAATAATTTAATTAAATATATAAATAAATTATATATAAATTTAAAAATTTAAAATTAGAATTAAATTAAAATAAAAATAATAAATAAATAGTTCTGGGGTGAGTAAATGTAAATTGATTCAACATTTGTTGCTAGAATTGGGGAAACCCAGGAAAACCCAATCAAATCAATGACCACCACCACAGATTATATGATTAATGTGTGAGTAAATGTTCTAAGATTAAGGCTTTATTAGTAGAAACAGACGACTCTAATCTGAGTACTCTAAAAGGTTCATGCATAAGGTAATTAGTAGGGCAAGTGCTAATTGTTAATAGGGAAAAGAAACGGGTAGGTCTGATAGGAATTGAAAAGTTTAATTTGTTAAGCAAGAAAGGAGAGTTAATATCACCATTAATAAGTTTTAGAATGAAAGTAACACCCAGCATAGTGCGACGGTGAGAAAGAGAAGGAAGATTAATTAATAGTAATCTACTAGGGTATGGCGGTAGGTTAAGCTGTGGTGACCAGTTTAAGTTTCTTAGTGCGAAAATTAGAAACTTCTTTTGCACAGACTCGATTTTGTCTTTGTAAGTCTGATACTGTGGTGACCACAAACAGGACCCATAGTCGAGAATGGGACGTACCAGAGAGACGTAAAGCTGTTTAGTCGTATAGACCAACGCTTAATGAAACCTAAGACCTTCATGGCTTTATTTACCATGAACTCAATATGATCATTGAAGGAGAGTTTACGATCAAGTAAGATGCCTAGGTCATTGATTCTCAAGAGATGGCCGTCTAAAAAGTATTCAGCGTGCTCAGGTTGTGTTCTGCAAAAAGTCATGGCTTTGCACTTTGAGCAATTGAGGGCAATAAGATTGGTTTTACACCATGAATTGAAAATATTTAAATCAGCTTGCAACAAAGAAGCAGAAATAGGATCCTTATAAGAGAGGCATAATTTAACGTCATCTGCATACATCAAAACAGCACTATTCTTAATAATAGACGGAAGGTCGTTAATAAGTAAATTGAAAAGCAATGGTCCGAGGTGGCTACCTTGGGGCACTCCTGAATAAACAAAGATCTGCTTAGAAAGGGCAGAATTGAACATAACTCTTTGAGTTCTGCTGGGTTGGTGAGATGGTTGAGCTACATAAGTGTTGGAGTTGAGAAGTAATGATTTTCTCGAATAACTTAGGAATAGCAGACAACTTAGAAATAGCTCTATAGTTCATGGATAGATTTAGAGCCTTTTTTATGTAAGGGAATAACATAAGATTCTTTCCATATCTCAGGAAATAATCCGGTCGAAACGGATAAACAAAAAAGTTTAAGAATTGGCTTACATAGCGAATTAGCACAGTATCTGAGAACACAGCCAGGCACCCCATCTGGCCCAGGAGAAAAAGATGGCTTGAGCAAACTCAGCTCACAACCTAGCAGACTTTCCGTAATCTGCGGACCGAAAACAGAGTTAGATGGATAAATTCTATAAGGATAAGGAGACTTAGTATCGTAAATCTTAGACGAATAAGTATCCTGGAAAAAATCTGCAAATAAGTCCGAAATATATTGATCGGTACTAGCTGTTTTCTCGTTTAGAGTTAGAGAAGAATTATATGTAGCAGCTCGCCGTTTTAGATTTACAAAATTATAAAACTGCTTAGGGTCTTTGGCAAATTGTAATCTACAGCGAGTTAAATATGCACTATAGCAACGGTGGTTCAGAGTATCAAAGCCAGACTTATCGCTAACATACCTTGAAAAATCAATAAGCCTACCAGATAATTTGAAGTTTTTGTAAAGCTTGGATTTTAAATTTTTAAGTCTACAAAGTTCCCTAGAGAACCAAGGTAGTTTTGTAGACTTAGAAAGATACACCCTAGGAACACTCGATTCAAAAATAGAGTTAATAGCTCTATAAAAAATGTCAATCGCACATTCTAAATTATTAGAAGAGTACAATTCCGACCAATCGTAGTTATTAAATAAAATATTGAGATCACTAAAGTTTACTTTACGAAAACTGTAGTGTTTAGTGGTTGGAAGTGATTTATTTTGCTGCCCGGATGGTGACAGCAAAATAGCGAGCTCTAAAGTGGGGTGGAACTTATCTTCAGGTGAAACTAAAGGATCAATTCTTACAACAGTATCGCAACCTGATCTGATACAAAGAGAAGATCAAGTATTCGGTTCCTGCTATTTCGAATTGAGTTGACCGGAAATAGATTAAGTTCAAGAAGTCCCGACAGAAACTCGTTAGAAGTCATTAAGTCGTTGTTATCCGACCAAATAACATCGGGCAAGTTAAACAGTCTTTATCCAAAAGTATGCTGGACAAAGATTGAATTACCGTTAAGTGAGCTAGGTATACAGATAAATCAGACTGGGGAAATATGAACAGGAAATATATAAGTTAATGTTATGAATTCGCACTTTCACACATACAATTTCTATATTAGTGGGGGAGTTATTTACTAATTGCGATACAAGATTAGATTTTATCGCAATAAGGACGCCACCACCTTTTCTATCCATTCTATCACATCTATAAGTAACATAAAGAGGTGAAAGTATAGATGCATCAAGAATATCAGGTTTAAGCCAGGTCTCTGTAAATGCCAAAATTGTATGTTCAAAGGAAAAACTATCTACATAGAGGTTAGAAAGTTTTGACATAAGGCCTCTAACATTCTGATAAGCAAACAAAATGGAAGAATTTATTAGTTTTTGGACGGAACATTAGTAGGAAGAGAAGGGGGTACTGATGACTTATGTCTCTTTTGCGGACTGTACCCCTTTACAACCATATCATCCAGCCAAAAAGCATTAGTACAAATAGTACTAAATGCACTTGTGGGGACAGATATTTTGAAGGAGGAAATTTCTCTATTATGCTTAAATTTGAATTTCTCAACGGTCATGTTGGGACAATTATTATTAAGCTTGTTTAAAATATACGCCTTAACATCTTCAGTTGAAGTTTCAGATGCCAGGCGGGAAATAAAAATTTGGCGTCTATTAGGTACAGACTTAAGAGGTCTGGCAGTCTCCACTACGCAAGGAAGAACATTTGCAGGCGTGGGATGCTTAGGGGAATTAAACACCCGAAGATGATTAACCTCAGATGATACAAGAGGCATATCATTGGAAGGCCTCTTTTTTGGATCTATTGGGTTTGGAGCTACGAGGGTTTGAAGTAGCTGCAGAAGGAATTGTTACAGGAATATTTTCAGTAGTAGTCAAAACCGGAGTAATAATTACTTCCGGTGGTGAGCTCCTACAAGAAGGCACAGACACAGTAGACGACTCAGTAAAAATTTTAAAATTATTAAACTTAAATTCCATTGCCTGGAATTCCTTATGAAGAAGTTCAAAGTTTTTTTTTGACGCAAAGAAATTATTGCGCGTATGCCTTGCAAATGATTGCTTATCAATCTCCGTCTCACGGCGAGCTTCACAACACCATTTAAGACCCGTTTTATTGGCGATATAATCTTTTACACGCACTGTAAAACCTGCACATTTAACATGCGCTAAATTGTCACACAACCAGCAGCTTATAAAATCTGCCTTAGGATCGGACATTACCATACAGAATTTAATGCAGCACGAAGTCATAATGTAAGGAGAATATAAGAACGAATAAAAAGAAATGGGGAAAATAATAAGAATTTAGATTATATTTGTAATGTAACTAACCTTGTGTCGAGTGCTGTAGAAAAACAAACAGCAATAACACAATGCGAAACAGAGCAAGAGAGAGACAAAAAGAATACAGTTAATGTTAAGAGCTGGCGATGAGAGCGCAAGCTATGTAATGTGATAGCGCAAAGTTAGGAGAGTGTCGAAAAGTAACAGACGAGAGTAAGCAAAAAAGAAAAAGCAATAAACTCAGCTGTTAGCGACGCGCACTGTTTGTAAAATATACAAATAAAATGCATTTATTTAATAGCAAAACGCACGAAGTTTGATACTAGCACCAGTAGTAACGCACTACACAATAATATTGTTAAAATCGTATTTTTTAAAGTATTAAACTACAGCACGAATTAAAGATTTCAAGTGATTTAATAAAGCAAAGTTAGACAACGTCTACTTTGTACAACAACCGAAGTGTTATTTAAAGTATAATCAAAGCCGTATCCAGAAAGGCATAAATATGGAAAATCGGGAAAGTTGTGGATAAGTTATGGTTCCTCAAAGATGAGGAAGATATCATATTTTGCTCAAAAAGCTGTTTTAGACCATTTTTCAATACTGTGGCCATATTTTCTAAAATATGGATTCAACTCAAATGCGGTAAATTTTTTATGCTCATTTTGATGTCAGAAAACAATTGGGCATAAAAAATTTCGATTTTAAAATTTTTAATTTTTTGACATTTTTGCTAGGGTTAGTATGCAAAAATTGTCAAAAATGGGTTAAAATTTAAAATTGACAGTATGAACAAATGTTTGTTGTACATTCATAATATTGTCTATTGACCATTGACAGAAATGCAAAAATTTTGAAAATCGGTTGATTTTTAGCTAAGTTATGCCTCCTCAAAGTTGCAAAAGTCTCATTTTTAGAGCCAAAAATCAAGTATGTTTCAATTTTTCATTTTCCTTGCCATATTTTTCAAAACATTTAATAAACCTTTTATACCGATTTAAAGTATAATCAAAATATGAAAAATCGGAAAAGTTGGGAAAAGTTAAGGTTCCTCAAAGATGAGGAATATATCATTGTTTGTTCAAAATGATGATTTCGACCATTTTCAAAACTGTGGCCATATTTTCTAAAAATTGGTTCCAAATAAATTGCTGTAAAGTTTGTTATACTCATTTTGATGACAAAAATCGATTGGGCACAGAAAATTACGATTTTATAATTTTTATTATTTTGACATTTTTGCAAGTAATGCAAAAATGGTGAAAACTGGGCCAAAATTTAAAACCGTCGGTATGAAGATTTTTTTTAATTACATTTAAAATATGATCAATACGATTGACAGAAAAGCAAAAATTTTTGAAAATCGGTTGATTTTTAGCTAAGTTATGGGTTTTCAAAGTTGCATAGTCTGCATTTTTTTAACCAAATACAAGTTTTTTTTAAATTTTTCAATTTCCTTGCCATAGTTCTCAAAACAGGTATTAAACCTATTATACCGATTTAAAGTAATATCAATGCCTTTTACAGAAATCAAAAATATGGAAAATCGGCTAAGTTCTGGAAATGTTATGGTTCCTCAAAGATGAGGAAGATATCATTCTTTTTCCAAAATTATAATTTTGACCATTTATCGGTATTGTGGCCATATTTTATTAAATGTAGATTAAAATCAAGTGCGGTAAATTTTATTATACTCAATTTGATGCCAGAAATATTGGTCACAAAAAGTTCCGATTTTAAAATTTTCTGTAGTGTGCGTATATATTATATATTAATATACATAGATATTACATCTATATCGTATCACTACATAACAATATTATACTAATAAATATTATATGTAGTGTACATACTGTAGTGTACGCATATCTCGAAGGTATACTGTAGTTATAGGCACACACAAGCCTACACAAATACATACCGGTGACAAATCTTCACGCCGACGAACTTCATTTGTTGCAGCACCACACAGTGTCAGGCGATCCTCCATATCGCCCATTCCAGCAGGCCTCACTTTGCCTGTCCCAAGCCCGTCGTCTTCTGGTCTTAACGACAAGATCCATCCAGCTGCTCCGCCCTTATGTCACTCCACATCTGTCATGGCCCTTTCCGACTTGAAAACTATTGCAAGAAAACTTATCCAGTTTAAAGATCGACTCAACCGACCTTCGAGAGAAACTCCTACTCTCTACACACTTCAAGTCCGTCGTGGCCACATTAACTCCTTGTGGCACAAAGTTGAGTCTGAGTATGAGCGTTGCTCTCGGGTTCTCAATCCTGAGGAACTGAGCGATGATGTTTTGGCCATGGAGTCGACCTACGATCACTGCTACAGAATATATGAGCAGTGTGTTGCCATGCTAAGTCAGCAGATTGACGATGCATCTACTCTGCCCTGTCCTGCAGCTCCTCTCGCTCCAACAATTGCTATTTCCACTGGCTGTTGACTACCCCCCTGCGACATTGAGGTGTTCGACGGGGATTACACCAAATGGCCCACGTTCCGAGACCTTTTCACGGCGATCTACATCAACAACCCTCAGTTGACTGCCGTAGAACAGCTGTTCCTCGTTTGCAAGGACAACCGCTCTACACCCCTCGTGCAGCTGCCTTTGGAAGATGGCCTACAAGACCCTCTGTCCTATCAGCCATCCACGACCACTGTTCAGAAAATCTCATTTCGATGTCCTCCATTTCAGAATACGGCGCCTGAGGACCAGCCCATCACCTTTCGATGCCGGGCCTGTAAGATATTCCACGCTCTCCGTCAATGTCAGCGATTCATCCAGCTGACTGCGGAGAAGAGGCTTCGGGTTGTACTTGCCAAACGGTACTGCCCGAATTGTCTTGCCCATCAGCATTCAGGGACATCATGCCGGACTCTCCAGGGATGTCGCAAGTGTGGAGGAGATCACCACTCATTGCTGCACCTCGAGTCTGCACCGTTGTCGATCGCACTGCCAGTGGAAGACTGCTGCGAAGCTTCCTGCTTCCCTCTACCACAAAGCAGCAGGAGTAAGACGACGGCAACTACACCCAACATCGGTGGCCCCCAATCCAGGAAGGTCATTGTTTGCAAAAACGTTGCAAGGGGGGGCGGAATGTTTGCGTCAGAGCAGCTGATCCGGCCACTCCGTGCGATACTCCCGATGATAGTATTGATATCCCGGCGATCGGCTATCGTGGAGTTGAGCATCGCTAATTAAGCTGATATAATGTTAAAGTTTTTCTCGCAAGTCACCCCGACTCTCGCGTTAGTACAAATCTGTCATGCAGGTGTTACATACCCCGCTCGCGCGTTGCTGGATTCTGGGTCCGAGGACACCTTCATCTAGGTTGTGCTCCTTCCGGATTGGGTCCCCTTCAAATTCACATGTGCAGATTGACACATTAGTCTATGTGCTTCCGCACCTGACCAACAACTTGCCATCTACGTTGGTACCACAAAAAGTTCTCCGGGCGCTTCCACAGTTACAATGGGCAGACCCCATGTTCTACAAGAGCTCCCAGGTAGACATCCTAATAGGGGCGGATATCCTTCCGTCCATACTAAGGGGTGGACTCCGGGGCAACATTTGTGGTTCTCTACTGGGTCAAGAAACCGTCTTCGGGTGGATTCTGACAGGTCCAGTCATAAACTTCTGCAAAACTACCATCTCAGCGTTTTCCAAATTTTGGGAGGTAGAGGAACTGCCGTCTACGCACGCTCCAAAATCCGACGCGTGGGTGGAAGATCTCTTCGATCGCACCACGAGCCGTCAGAAGGACGGAAGATGTGTGGTCGCACTGCCGTTCCGGGATCCTGAGAACATCGACTTAGGTCATTCACGAAGCACAGCGCTTCCTCAATTCTTGAGAAGCGAGGCTTGTCTGTCTAAAGACCCACCTTTAAAGGAGCGGTATGATGAGGTGATTAGGGAGTACTTGGACATGGGCCACATGCACTAAGTAGAGTCAGTTGGTAACTCTACCAACTACTATCTCCCCCATCATGCGGTTATTAAGCCTGATAGCACCACCACCAAGGTTCGCGTGGTATTTAATGCTTCGTGTCCCAGCTCCAACGGGAATAGCCTAAATGATATCTTTCATTCGGGTCCCGTTCTCCAGGCCGATTTGACCCTGAAAGTTCTCAAGTGGCGAGACGCCGAGGAGATTATGAGCTCACCACAGTTACCTTCGGGTTACATGTGCGCCTTTTCTCGCTGCGGGTCATACAGCAGTTGACTGAGGTTGTGAAGGTCCAATATCCTTTGGCCAGCCACCTATACCACCAACTATATGTATGTAGATGACGTGCTGGAGGGCGCTCATGACCATCGAACCGCCGTTTCATCCAATCAGGAGCTTAGTCAAGCCCTCGACAGCGCTGGATTCCCACTCTGGAAATGGACCTCCAACTCCAAGGGGATCCTGTGGGACATTCCGAAGGATCACCTACTCCACAAGGATTTTGTGGACATCGAGGACGTTAGCACTGCCAAAGCGCTCAGTGGCCGCTGGCGCGCAACAACGGAAGAATTATTTTTTATCCTCTCTTCTGTCTCCAACCCCCACTCACCAAACGAGGAGTTCTTGCTCAAATTGCTAGAATATTCGATCTCGCAGGATGTCTGGCGCACGTCGTAGTGAGCGCCAAGATTTTCATGCAGGAAATCTGGCTCCGTCAACTTGATTGGGATGAGCATCTTTCAACTGTCCTGTTGGCAAAATGGGAGACCTTCGCGGGCTGCTATCCTGCTGTACGCGATGTTCGAGTGCCTCGAAGGATCCGGTTCTGACCCGGCTTTGCGAAGCTTCCCAGAAGGCATATGGAACATGCATCTATGGCCGCACAGACGGCGAAAACGGACTCACCACCAGTCTCCTTGCAGCCAAGACGCGAGTCGCTACAGTGAAGACGGTTGCACTACCTCGCCTTAAGCTTTGTGGTGCCATGCTCCTAGCTGAGCTGTTCACGGCAATCATTCCGCATTGCCCAGCTACGGAATGGACAGCTCACTTTTGGACGGACTCCACCATTGTTCTCGCGTGGCTGAACAGCCACCCTGCCACTGTACGTGTTTTGGCCAACCGGGTAGCGAAAATCAGTCAGGTTGCCGCTCCACACCTATGGGCTCACGTGCGCTCCGAGCACAATCCAGCTGACCTGGCTAGTCGTGGGGTTTCCGCGGCTGATCTGGTAGACCGGCAACTGTGGTGGTATGGGCCTACATGGCTCCAAGAGGCCCAAGGCCAGTGGCCGTCCCAAGCGGGAGTGGCCCATGACACAGATGTGGAGCAACGCCCGGTCAAGTGTCATGTGACTGTTGGCCCCCAGGAGGACATTGAGTCGAGGAGGACCCGGAGATTGAGTCGGGACCTATCACGTGATCTGTCCCCCGAGGAACCCTCCTCTACTCAACAGTGGCTCATCCATCTAACCCAAAGGAAGGAGTTTTCCAAGGAGTACGACTGCCTGGGAGGACACAAGTCAATTCCTCCCTCGAGTTCTCTGAAGAACTTGCTTCTTTTGTTGGACCAACAGGGTATCATCCGAGCCTCCGGACAACTTGTGGCCTCTGGGTCGTTGACCCGTGATGAGAAATTCCCCATTCTCCTCCCGAACAACTGCGTGTTAACGCGTTTGTTGGTTCGCCATACCCATCGCATATCCTTGCATGGCGGCAACGCGCTAATAATCAGACTCATCCGATATAAGTTCTGGATCCCAAAACTGAGAGTCCTAGTGAAGGCTACGACTATCGCGTTCAAAGCATGCATCCTTCATCGGAAACGAGTCCAAACTCAACTCATGGGCCAACTGCCAACTCAGCGGTCAGCGTTCTCACGCCCGTTCACCCACACTGGAGTTGACTTTGCCGGCCCATTCGACCTCAAGAGTTTCACAGGACGAGCTTGCCGCATAACGAAAGGGTATGTCTGTGTCTTCGTATGCTTCAGCACGAAGGCGATCCATCTGGAAACCACCTCGGATCTCACCACGGCGACTTTCCTAGCGGCTTTTTACCATTTTGCTGCGCGTCGTGGATGCCCTCAACTCATGTACTCGGACAACGGGAAAACCTTTGTTGGAGCCTCGTCCATTCTGTCGCAGGACTTCCTCAAGGCCACTCAAGACCTGGTAATGGCACTTTTTAGCCATCAGTCTGCCTCCGCCTTTGGTGAAAAACTAATATTTTCTTGCGAATTTTGGTCCATATTGCGCTTGTACTAAATAATATGCTATATTTACGTTTCAAATGTGCAATACTAATTGCTAACACAATATTGAAATTATCTACATCAAAAAAATCCAACGGTAATCGTTGTTTCTTGCATTCCACGTAGCTTGAAACAGCTGTACGCAGACTTTTGCGTGTACATTTTTTATTAGGGTTTAGTTTAAAATTAAAAATAAATTATAAGACATTAATAAAAAATATTGGAAAAAATACGTTAACAAAGACAATTGATTATAGTTATGTTAACAAAAAAGAATTTTGAAAATATATGAATAAATGGCTGAATAATTTAAGTGGAAAGTTTGATGCCGCATTTTTTTCAGGGTGTACGCAGACTTCTGCTGCTAGGTGTATGTTGTTAGACCGTAAAGAGGGGGGTGTTGGGTTCGGTATAGAATCCGTTAAAATGCGGGGTTGCACTTTGCTTGAGATGGTATCACTTTATTTGAGGGGCACAAGAGTATGTGCAATTTATTGGGTTGTAAGTACAAGCACAAAAGCAGAGAAAAACATTATGTCAGCTTAATTAGCAATGGTCAACTCCACAATAGCCGATCGTCGGGATATCGATACTATCATCGGGAGTATCGTACGGATACATCGGAGCGGCCGGATCAGCTGCTCGGCGTTGCCATCTGACGCAAACATCAACTATAAACAGTCGACAGAAATTAATTAAAACGTAACATTAAAATTATATATAAAAATAATTAAATTAAATAATATAATAACAAGTTTGATGATTTAGATATTCAAAAAAAAATTATTTTATTTAATATTGATTCTAAATGCACAAAAGGGTGAAACTTAACCGTACTAACACGTTACATTCGTTTGAATCGAAAATTAAGTCTTAAATAAAAAAGTGATTTCGCTTTATAAGAAAGCTCGGTTTGTGAATTAAATGGATTTATGTTTACGTCTTTTTGTTTATGAAAAGCAGATGGCTCGATTGAACTGTAATTGATATTCGAATTGGATGTTTATGTTTACGTTAAATGAAATATAGTCTTCTTTTGTGTTTAATACTGATAATTCGTTAATTTGTATGGAGCAATTTGTTACTTTTATTATATTATTTCCCTCGATAATAACAATTTGATTTAAACAGTTTTGATTAGATTGAGCTCTAGGAAAATACCATGTTATAATTGTATTTGAGTCAATATAGAATATTTCGTAATTTTTCTGAGCTTTTGTAAATATACATTCTGTATTTGTCTGTTTAATGATACCTATTATACATTTATTAGATATTATTTCATTTCTTTATATTTCATAGACTTGAGTATTTTTATGTAATACTCATTATTTAAAGTTTCTGTTAATATTCTATTATTTTCATATGGATAAGGAATAATCTAAAAAATTGGTATCTTTTTTATGTCGCGGAATGCGAGAGATTATCAATATTTTATTTGTATCAACTCGTAACCAAGACGATGTTTTAATTTTTAATATCATTTCTGTATTTATATGTTTTAATGTATCATGTTTTAAAAGTTTTGGGTTAAAGATACCTAATCGAGTCAATTGCATACCAAGCTCTATGTCTTCAATATATTCTGTGAACTGTTGTAAATTAAACGTTAGAACTTCTAGTCTACGAGATTTTGCATTTGATTCTGTTAATAAATTTATTGAGTTTATTCCGTTATTAACTGCTTCTATTACATGGTTGAAATCGTTTACTTGAATTGTAATTTTCTAATTCATCTTAATCTTCTTGATCTAAAGTTCTGAATAAATATTTTCCTATTGATCCAATAACATTTATAAGTCCTCTTTAATAACGTTTTATGATTCTTATTCCATTAATTTCCCTTTCTAATTTTTCTAGTAAATATTGTATTTGTATTACCGTTTTAAATTCTGACTTCAAAATTTTTATATACTTCTTCTGTATTAGTAATATTTATAGTTAAACAATGAAACTCGTAATTTGATGGGAAACTTAGTGATCCTGTTTAAAAAATAAGATATCCATTCTTGCTTGGATAGGGTTAATTTCAAATTCTTAACCTTTGACACAGTATATAAATTGTGATATTATTATAAGAAATAATGTAGATTAAGCCAAGTCATCGTTAGTTGTGAATCTGGAATTATCATATTTACTTTTATTAATTTTCTTTTTCTTTTTATATTTAGATTTATAATGTATAATTTTCCTTCCTCTATTCTTTTTTTCATTATGTTTGTTTGTCGAATTTCACCTGTCTTTTTGAATGAATTTGTGACTTTTGATTTTACTAATGGAGTTTGTCTGTTGAAATGCTTTAAAGGTCTTTCTGTTGATGTTGTTGCCAATGTTTGGATAGATTGCTCGTCATTAATATTTTCTCCTAGAAGGTTTTCTTCGATTTTTATTCTGGATAGTGCATCTGCTACTGAATTTTCTTTCCCTGGTAAATATCTTATTGTATAATCGAATTCATTTAATTTGATTCTCCATCGTTGTAACTTCATACTTGGTTATTTAATATTATTTAACCATACAAGGGGTCGATGATCGCTAAGGATTTCAAATTTTCTTCCAAAAAGATTTGATCTAAAATATTTTGTAGCCCATACTATTGCAAAAAACTCTTTTTCTATTGCTGAATAACGGATCTCCTGTTCATTTAATGTTCTACTAGCACAACAAATTATTTTATGATTTTGAGATAATACTGCTAATAAAGATATATTACTGGCATCTGTTGTAAGTGTAAAAAGTTTATTAAAATCTGGATGAATCAATATTGGATCTGAAGTTAAAAGTAATTTCATTTTTTCGAAAGCTGAAATGTATTATTTATCTTTGATATTCATTGTTGCACCTTTTTTTAATTTAATTGTCATGGGTTTAATAATTTTTGCGAAGTTACGTATGAGTTTTCTATAAAATACACATAGTCCTAAAAATGATTTTATTTCTTTAGCAGTTGTTGATATTGGAAATTTAGTTAAAGCTTTTATTTAATCAGGATTGGGTTAAATTCCTTCAGTTGTAACAATATGACCAAGAAATTAATTTTTTTTTTCTTAAATTCGCATTTATCTAGCTGGAGTTTTAAGTTTGCTTCTCGTAATTTATTGAATACTTTTCTTATGGACAATATATGTTCTTTTAATGAGGTTGAGCATATTATTATATCATCTAAATAAAATAAAACAATCCTTGAAGATTAAATCTTCCAAAAAGATTATTCATGCAACGTTGGAATGTTGCTGATTCATTTTTTAAACCAAAGGGCATACGTGTATACTCGTAATGTCCAAATTTAGTTGAAAATGCTGTTTTAGATATTGAATTTTCAACCATTTGAATTTGATGAAAGCCTTTAGCTAAATCAATGGTTGTGAAATATTGACATTTTACTAATTTATCTAGGATTTCGTACATAACTGGTACTGGAAATTTATCATCTATAGTGATTTCATAAAGTCCCCGATAGTCAATGACTATTCGAAATTTAGGTTTACCTGATGTGTCATGTTAATGGTGGATCCATGCAATCTATTCCAGTTCCTTCTTGTCTATCATCATCATGATTATATCTAATGAGGAATGGGAATCCATTCAATACTATTGTTTCTGTTTTGTAATCTATATTAGCATTACAAGATTTAAGATATTCTCTTCCTAAAAGTATATCATAATTATTTGAAAAATCATGCAAGTAAAAGACTTGATGTGTTGGGCAAAGTTTACTTGTACTAAAACTTACTGAATTTTTTAATTCAATTGTCCCATTTATAGTATGTACTTTTAAAGGACTGCTTTTAAAGGAAAGTTAAAAAATTCTTTTTAATTAAATTAATAGAAGATCCTGTATCTATAACACATTTAAATTCTGAGGTATTCATAATTATTCTGATATGGGGTTTCCTGTAGATTTTCTTGATCCGAGGCTTGTTGATGAAATTTCTCAGTTTCCATTTTAACATGGCCACTTTAACTTTCTCTAAGTCTTTAACATAATAATAGTTATAATTATTATTTTTATTATTATTAGAATATGTTTTTTGAGAAACACCACCTTGATTATAACTGTTGGAATACTGTTCATAATTTCTCTCATTCTTTCTATTGTTTTCATTTTTTGAGTTGTTATTATTATTTTTTGAAGTTTAGATGGCTTTGAATTATAAGTATTACTTTGAACAATATTTTCATATAATCCTTTCTTTGAGCTACTTGTTTGATATTTGAAATTGTTGATATATCATATCTAGCCAATGTAATTTTTTATTTATTACATCTTTAATTGTGTTGTTCATGGCATTTGTATAAAATATAGTATTATTTCTGTCGTTTTCTAACATTAACTTATTAGAAATTAAGTACGACTTATATTCTAATTCTTCTACGAACTTACGAACTCTTCCATAAAAATTGGTGTTGTATAATCTTCTCAGTAGTTCTTCGTAGGGCGTCTGAGTTTTATATTTGTCTATTAGAGGGACTAAGGGTCTCACATGTACCATCAAAAATAGGCACTTGAGGAATTTGTCGTGATTTGTCTTGATTTAGCTATTGCTCTGGGAGCTGCAATAATTATGCCACTGATTGTGTCATCTTGATGTAAGTACGTTTTGGTATGATGCAGTCAAAAACTGTTGATCACTTTCATTCCAACTTTTGTTAGTTCGTTAATTTAATAACACGAACACTCAAGTTCTTTGCGAATACACAAATAAAAAGATTATGAATTGTACATTTGCACTGTACAATGATCAATGATCACGTTAGAAATTTTGAATCTTCGATGATCACAATAAAGTTTTTTATGTTGTATCCTACCGACTGCGCCAATAAGAAGTTTGATGATTTAGATATTCAAAAAAAATTTTTTTATTTAATATTGATTCTAAATGCACAAACGGGTGAAACTTATCCGCACTAACACGTTACATTCGTTTGAATCGAAAATTAAGTGTAAAATACAAAAGTGATTTCGCTTGAAATGGATTTATGTTTACGTCATTTTGTTTATGAAAAGCAGATGGATCGATTGAACTGTAATTGATATTCGAATTGGATGTTTATGTTTACGTTAAATTGCAAACGTTTCATAAAGTGAAGCTGCATGTTTATGTTTACGTTAAAATTGTCAATGTTTTATTAAGTGAAACTGTCAACGCATCTAATAATGCAATATTTAGAAATTAATATGTGAGGATTGAGGAAATCGTTATTTATTGTATAATTTGGACTTGTGAGTGCGAATTGGATATGTCACTATATATATTTATTTTTAAAAATAAAAAAATTAGAATTAGATTAAAAGAAATAAAAATAATAAATAAATAGTTCTGGGGTGAGTAGATGTAAATTGATTCAACATTTGTTGCTAGCATTGGGGAAACCTAGAGATTATGTGATTAATGTGTGAGTAAATGTTCTAAGGATTAGTAGAAACAGACGACTCTAATCTAAAAACCCTGTAAAGACTGTTAAACTCAGAACATAGTACTCTAAAAGGATCATGCATAAGGTAATTAGTAGGGCAAGTGCTAATTGTTAATAGGGAAACAGGTAGATCTGATAGAAATTGAAAAGTTTAATTTGTTCACCAAGAAAGGAGAGTTAATATCACCATTGATAAGTTTAAGAATGAAAGTTACACCCAGCATAGTGAGACGGCGAGAAAGAGAAGGAAGATTAACTAATAGTAATCTACTAGGATATGGCGGTAGGTTGAGCTGTGGTGACCAGTTTAAGTTTCTTAGTGCGAAAATTAGAAACTTCTTTTGCACCGACTCGATTTTGTCTTTGTAAGTCTGATACTGATACTCGAGAATGGGACGTACCAGAGAGACGTAAAGCTGTTTAGTCGTATAAGGGTCATTGAATTCCTAAGACCAACGCTTTATGAAACCTAAGACCTCCATGGCTTTATTTACCATGAACTTAATGTGATCATTGAAGGAGAGTTTACGATCAAGTAAGATGCCTAGGTCATTGATTTGAGATATTTTCTCAACAAGATGGCCGTCTAATAAGTATTCAGCGTGCACAGGTTGTGTTCTGCAAAAAGTAATGGCTTTGCACTTTGAGCAATTGAGGGCAATAAGATTGGTTTTACACTTGAATTGAAAACGTTAAGATCAGCTTGCAACAAAGAAGCATACATCATCTGCATACATCAAAACACCACTATTCTTAATAATAGACGGAAGGTCATTAATAAATAAATTGAAAAGCAATGGTCCGAGCTGGCTACCTTGGGGCACTGCTGAATAAACAAAGATCTGCTTAGAAAGGGCAGAATTGAACATTACTCTCTGAGTTCTATTTTTAAGATAATTGGAAATCCAGTTCATAAGAGTATAAGGAAAACCAAGAAGCGATAACTTATGCATTAGGAGAGTATGGTTTACAGAATCAAATGCTTTACTGAAGTCAGTGTAGATAACGTCCGTTTGCATCGAGTTATGAAACCTACTAATGACAATAGAGGAGAGTTCCAATAAGTTTGTGGTAGTAGATTTGGATCTCACAAAGCCATGCTGGGTTGGTGAGATGATTGAGCTACATAAGTGTTGGAGTTGAGAGGTAATGATTTTCTCGAAGAACTTAGGAATAGCAGACAACTTAGAAATAGCTCTATAGTTCATGACATCAGATTTAGAGCCTTTTTTATGTAAGGGAATAACATAAGATTCTTTCCATAACTTAGGAAATAATCCGGTCGAAACGGACATACAAAAAAGGTTTAAGAATTGGCTGACAGAGCTCAATAGCACAGTATCTGAGAACACAGCGAGGCACCCCATCTGGCCCAGAAGATAAAGATGGCTTGACCAAACTCAGCTCATAACCTATCGAACTTTCCGTAATCTGCGGACCGGAAACAGAGTTAGATGGGTAAATTCTATTAGCATAAGGACACTTAGAATCGTACATCTTAGACGAATAAGTATCCTGGAAAAAATCTGCAAATAAGTCTGAAATATATTGATCGGTACTAGATGTTTTCTCGTTAAGAGTTAAGGAAGAAGGATATGTAGCAATTCGCCGTTTTAGATTTACGAAGTTGTAAAACTGCTTAGGGTCTTTGGCAAATTGTAATCTACAGCGAGTTAAGTATGCACTATAGCAACGGTGGTTCAAAGTATCAAAGCCAGACTTAGCGCTGACATACCTTGAATAATCAGTAAGTCTCCCAGATAATTTGAACTTTTTTTAAAGTTTAGATTTCAAATTTTTAAGTCTATTAAGTTCCCTAGAGAACCATGGTAATTTTGTAGACTTAGAATGATACACCCTAGGAACATGCATTTAAAAATAGAGTTAATAGCTCTATAAAAAATATTAATCGCAGCTTCTAAGTTATTAGACAAGTACAATTCCGACCAATTGTAGTTATTAAATAAAATAAAATTTTATATATTTTTGTAACAAACATCATTTTATTTATTTAAATGGATTTGAATTTAAATGTACTGAGCTTCTTAATTTTTTTTATTCTTCTTTTAATTTTTGATTTGTGAATTTTCTGATTTTTGGTTGTGATAAGGGTTGGACATTTATCTTGTAGTACTTGCTACTTTTGGAATCTAGGTGTTAGCTTATTTATTCAATTTTCTTTTCTAAATATTACTTCATTATTTCCTAGCTGTACCGGATCTTGCCTGTTGTTATCAAATTTATTGATTCTCATTTTCATTTTTCTTTCGACTTCATCTTTAATTTCCGGATATATTACTCTCTGAAAATCGTTAAGTTTTTGGATATAGTCATGTTCGTTGTTGAAAATCGTTTCTTTGTTAAATAAGTGTGGTCTACCGTAAAAAATCTCATATGAAGTGTATTTAGTGGTAGAATGGATAGCGTTATTGTATGTAGTAAACGTTTCGGAAAGATTGTCGTTATGATCACAATCAAGTTATATCTCTTTTTTTTATTTCTTATAATGTGATATATTTCTGTTAAGGAGTTATACTTAAAAATGCATTGATCGGCAACTTTCGGTTACCTCATAAACATAAACAATGTACCGACACTTTGTCTCACTCATCAACAAAATTTATGACTTACTTCAAGTGCAATTGTAATACGAACGCAGCAAGCCCCGTAAGCATAAACGCCGGTCGCATATGTGCAGGAAACACTACGCCCTTTTACACATATGTATGTTTATATGTATAATAAGTTCTTAAGTATTTTCGACAGCACAGCCGCTGCTTCCTAGATGAAGCAGCGACTTAGCAGCGTCTCAAATAGTTAACGTAATCTTAAGAAATATTATGTGAAATTATTGAATAAAGAAACCTTGACTTGAGCGGACCTTCGCTCGTCAACAATTCCAAACGCTTGGCTTTTCAATAATTAGATGGCAACCGTAACTTAAGCCGAAATAAAAAAAATAAAA
Organism: Drosophila quadrilineata; assembly: GCA_018150725.1. Taxonomy (NCBI): domain Eukaryota; kingdom Metazoa; phylum Arthropoda; class Insecta; order Diptera; family Drosophilidae; genus Drosophila; species Drosophila quadrilineata. The sequence goes on along the minus strand of JAECWN010000418.1, from coordinate 209,779 downwards.
ATGCTTGGTCACCAACTGCACCTGCCTACTACGTACTGCTTGGGACGAGGACGATCAACATATATACGGAAAAGAAAGAAAGCTGAGTGAGTACAGGGAACGGTTATGTGTAATAAACGTCGCAGTGGAGTGAAAGAACGAACTAAAAAGCGAATCGCTCATTTAGTTCAGATTCTATACAAAGCCAGAAAACCTCCTCCATGGAGTGTGGCAGTAAAACTCACTGACGAACTTAGGGCGTTGGAGCTCTTTTTACACACCAAGACCAAACCCTGTGACTCAAACTCACAAAAGCCTAAAATTAAAAATCATCGTCCTCTTCCGAAAGAATTAGCAAGGCCAGAAAGGAGATGCCCGCCTGACTGCGAGGGACTATTATACAGCCCACATTGCTTGGCTACGCTACCAGCACTGACACAGTTAACGACTCAAGTTAACCACTGAGACCGACAGCGCTACAAAGAGCGCAGATGCCGACAGCACACCAAGGTGCAGGAACCGACAGCGCTGAATAGAGCGCACAACGTTAATAGTAAATAATAATTAGTTAATAGTAAATACCTACACATATACTAAACATTGTAAAGCCCGACGACAATTGAGTCGACCGGCAAGAGGTGTGGCCCGTAAAGCCATACTGACAAAATAGGTAGGGAAACCTGTCAACCTAGTATGTTAGAATACATTACAGAATGAATAATTAAATAAATTAAAATTAATTTGATTTAAATTCGAAATGAAATGGATCGTATAGTGAATAGACAATTTTTTAATAACTTTATACTAGCAGAATGAATAATGGAATGGCCAGACTTTTAGAAATCAAATCCAATTTCGATAAATCCTATAAAGGCCTACGCAAACTAACACCGTCAGTAAACATGCGAAAATATTAGTAGAGTGTTTCAACGATGCACGAAAACTAATTCATAATAACCGCCAAGAGCTAAGTCAGATACATTGGTCTAGTGTATCTAGATTATTAATAAGATTCCGATTAAATTTAACAACTGTCAAATTAAGGTATAATTTGGATATATCAATACCTACTATACTAAATACCCCTTTGACGTTTGATCAGGAATCAGATAGTAGTACTGACCAAGACTTCAAAGAAAAAGATCTTAACGATCTTACCATACCCGCGGTAATAACATTACCAGAAATAAAAGAATTCGAGTGGTTCGAACTCAAGCGTTATTGAACAGAAACGCTTAACCATGGCACAAACTAACATTGAATTTATCAACACAGCATCTAAGCTTATACCGAATTTCAACGGTAAAGCCGATAACCTACGTTGTTTCATAGATGCATTAGAGATGGTCAAATCAATACAAGGTGCACATGAGAGTTTAGCTGTATCACTAATAAAAATTAAATTAAAAGGATCAGCTAGAAACATAATAGGAAACGAAAGCACTGTAGAGCAAATAATTCGTAAACTCAAAAATAATGTCAAGGGTGAGTCCATTGACTGCTTATCCGCAAAATTGCTTAATCTTACACAGAAGAATAAAACAGCAAGTACTTACACCCAATAGGTAGAAAAGTTAGCGGAGGCTCTCGAAGGAGCATATATAGAACGAGAATTTAATTTAGAACAGGCAAAACAACTTATTACTAAACAAGCTATAAATGCAATGAAAAAGAATTGACTAAACAAGGACGTAAAAACAGTTTTGCGTTCCAATAACTATAGTGATGTAGATGAAGCAATCGCTGCTTTTATAGAAACCTCCAACGAAATAGCTGAAGAAACTCAAGCAATAATGTATTACCAAAGTCAATGTATTACCAAGAAATCGCGGTCGTGGTTATAGTAGAGGACGCTTCCATAACAGAGGCGGCCAACGTTATAATAATGGTAATAACAACAATACTTCTAGAGACGGCTCATGTAGAGGCAGATCAAACGGAGCTAATAGGAGAAGTAATCAGAATCAAGTACGAGTTACACAGGGTAACTCGGAAAACAACCAAATCCCCTTGAGCAACCAACAGTAAACATATTTAAAAGTAATCTAAATCTCAGTAGCATAGTAAAAACTCATAATCAAAGAAATAATAAAAATTTGACACTTTTAGTGGATTCTGGAGCTAATATATCAATTCTTAAAAATAATAAAATTTGTGCTGATATCAATACTAAGTTAAAAACAAATATATCAAGAACTGGTCAATTGATCTACTATTCGATTATTTTATAATTGAACATGATTTTCAAATAGTTCATAATGAATTTCCAGTACCTTGTGATGGAATTCTAGGACTCGATTTCATTCGCAAATTAAATTGCGTAATAGATTACAATAATGATGAGTTAATATTAAAACCAAAATCAGTAGCTTATCAGATACATGTACCACTATTGCATAGTAGTAATAATAATTCAATATTATTACCAGCAAGGTCAGAAGTGATGAGAAAAATAGTACTTCAGACCGATAATGATACTGTGTTAATACCAAACCAAGAAATCCGTTCTGGAGTATTAATAGCTAACAGCATTGTAAAATGTAATGTGCTATAATTCGTATGAGTACATAAATATTAAAGATCCAGATATTAAATTCGAATCCTTAGATAATTATGAAATTAAATCAATGGTAACTAATAAAACAGATAGAACAAAAGAAGTCCTACAGAAGTTACAATTCCCTGAACATGTAAAAGAAAAACTTACAGAACTGTGTACCAAATATAGTGATATATTTGGTCTAGAAATCGAAGCTATATCATGTAATAACTTTTATAAACAAAAATTGAGATAAGCTGACAAAACTCCAGTATACATTAAAAATTATAGAAATGCAGAAACAGAAAAACCGGAAATAAATAGACAGGTCGACAAATTGATAAATGATGGTATAGTAGAACCATCCATATCAGAATATAATAGCCCACTTCTCTTGGTTCCCAAGAAATCTCTTCCAAATTCTACAGAGAAAAAATGGCGTTTCGTAGTTGAATATCAACAAATAAATAAAAAACTTTTGTCAGAAAAATATCCAATACCTAGGATAAAAGAAATTCTAAATCAATTAGGTCGAGCGAAATATTTTCGTGTCTCGATCTCATGTCTGGATTTCACCAAATAGAACTAGAGAACAAGTCTAAAAACATAACATCGTTTTCTACGAGCACTGGCACATATCGCTTCACGCGATTACCCTATGGTCTTAAAGTAGCACCAAACTCATTTATGCAAATGATACAACTTGCTTTTTGTGGTTTAGAACCATCACAAGCATTTTTGTACATGGATGACTTAGTTGTCATAGGTTGTTCTGAACAAAATATGTTTGTAGAAAACACAACCTTAAACTAAACCCAGAAAAATGTTCATTTTTTATGCATGAGCTTACATTCCTTGGTCATAAATGTACAGACCATTCTTCCAGATGAAAAAAAATATGATTTTATTAAAAACTATCCAACTCCAAAGGATGCAAAAGTATATGAGCCCAATGTCTATAAAGTCGTTATTAATAATGACATTAAGAAATTAGTGAAACTAAAAATGAACAATTTTAAATGCATATTTAAAAAAGGGAAACAGATTATTTCACAATTTCCAGTTAAAGATTCATATTCAATTGGAAAATTAGATCTAGATCAATTCTTCTATCGGCTTATTTCAGAAGCCGGGATATACAAAATCAGATGTCACCAAGTGAACAAATTTTCGAATATGTCACTTTAACTGAATTTAAAAATAAGGGCAATAAAGAGTTGATAAATATAAAAATAGCGCTGTTAAAAAAGGTGACACACATAGACGAAAAAGACGAAAGTCAAATTAATGCAATCCTGTTCAGATACCAGAACGACCCTATAGAAGGAGGACAAACAGGGATTACCCTTACAAAAATAAAGAAATTGTACTTTTGGCCAAAAATGAAACAAACAATAAAAATCATGTGAAAAGTGTGTAGATTGCCAAAGAGCTAAAACTACAACACACACAAAAGCACCAAGGATTATAACAGATACACCAAACACAGCCTTTGACACTGTTTTAATTAAAACTGTTGGACCATTACCTCGCACAGAGAATGGCAATGAGTATGCAATAACTATAATATCCGACTTAACAAAATATCTTATTACAATACCAGTAGCAGATAAAAGCGCAAAAACAGTAGCCAGAGCAATATTTGAATCTTTTGTACTAAAGAACGGTCCTATGAACGAACGTTCATAACAGACATGGGTACTGAGTACAAAAATTCACTTAATAATGACTTGTGCAACTATATGAAAATAAGCAATATCGTTTCAACAGCACACCATCACCAGACTTTAGGAACAGTAGAAAGAAGTCATCGAACATTTAACAAATACATTCGTTCGTACATATCGATTGACATAGATGATTGGGACATTTTGTTAAATTATTTTACATAATATTTCAACGCAACTCCATCACTTCACGACTATTATCCATATGAACTTGTCTACGGTAGATTTCCAAGACAATTCCAAGAATTTAATAATTTAACGAAATTAGATCCTATATATAACATAGATGATTATGCTAAGGAGTTTAAATTTAGAATACAGGTAGCATATAAAAGACCAAAATCTATGATAGAAACGGAAAAGTTAAGACGTAAACTAGAATATGACAAAAAAGTAAATGACATAAAGTTAGAAATAGGAAATATGGTCTTAATTAGAAACGAAACAGGTCATAAATTAGATAATTAATATTTAGGACCTTACAAAGTTATAAAAATAGAAGACAGAAATAATATAGTAATAGATGTAGGAAAAAGGAAGCATCAAGTAGTAAACAAAAATAGACTAAAGTTATTCAAAAAATAGTAAACCATTCTAAAAAAAAAAAATTTTTTAATCGAAAAAGAAAAATAAATAAACGAATTGAAGTTAATTAATTAAATTAATAAAAATAACTAAATTTTAAAATAATTACGTTATTTTTTAAAAGGATGGAGATGTGGTATGCACACATATCGAGAGTACACTGTAGTCAGTTATACTTAAAAATGCATTGATCGGCAACTTTCGTTTACTTCATAAACATAAACAATGCAACGACACTTTGTCCTACTCATCACAACAAAATTTATGACCCACTTCAAGTGCAATTGTAATACGAACCACTGACCAAATAACATATAGATACCCCACTTCATATACACGTTTTGTTCACAAAAATTTCTTGCGAGCGGTCCCAGCAGAGGCTCAGCGTCGTACGCGAGCGGTCCCAGCAGAGGCTGAGCGTCGTTACGAAGTGTCTCAGCAGATCCGAAGGCAGCCGAACTCTTCGTTTCATTCTTACTTGGGCTGCTGCTGAGAGAGCATCAATTGCGCAAGGATGTATGCCTTTTAGAAGCGTAGACAACCACAACTAATGAGCGAGAAAACATGATAGAGATCGCATATCGCCATGCTTCTCGCACTCTTGTCATTAATGTTGTTAGCAATCCACCCCCGTTTCGTTTGCTTGCCACTGTCATTGATGATGTTCTTTGTTTTTGTTTTGAGCTCGTGTGTATGCGTAGTTCGCTGTCCAGACAGGCAATAGACAAATACATGCATAGCTTCTTGTGCGTATACATATCTTTACATGTATGCGTGATTTTCGTTTGGAAGTCTTTCTGAACTCTGAAATCTTATTTCTGGCTTGCCAGAGAATTTTCGTTCAAGCGAGGGCAGCTTGAAAAGTTCTTCATTCGCAACCATAATTTCAAATGTCATTCGAATTGAATTACTATTTTATAGCTATTTTATTTTATTATTATTGGATGGGTGATAGTTTTATCAATTTATTTATATTACAGAAAATGTCCACCAATAATAATTATTTAATGTTAAGTTTTAGAAATAAATTTTCTATGTTATTTGGTCAGTGTACGAACGCAGCAAGCCCCGTAAGCATAAACGCCGGTCGCTGACCGTCGTCTGTCAGCATATGTGCAGGACACACTCCGCCCTTTTACACATATGTATGTTTATATGTATAATAAGTTCTTAAGTATTTTCGACAGCGCTGCCGCTGCTTCCTAGATGAAATCAAATAGTTAACGTAATCTTAAGAAATACTATGTGAAATTATTGAATAAAGAAACCTTGACTTGAGCGGACCTTCGCTCGTCAACAATTCCAAACGCTTGGCTTTTCAATTATTACAATGAAACCTCTCAACTGGTGAATTGCTAGATAGATATTATTTCATTTCTTAATGTTTCATAGACTTGATTTTTTTTTATGTAATACTCATTATTTAAAGTTTCTGTTAAAATTTTATTATTTTTATTTGGATAAGGAATTATCTTAAAACCAAGATAGCCAAGACGATGTTTTAATTTTTAATATCATTTGGTAATTGCTAACTTGCCGCGTAACAAGGCGCCCGGACTCGACAGAATTTGCCACAACACCTTGAAGGCTCTTCCGCATAGTGCGTTGCTACGAACTGAGGCCATTTTCAACGCTATGCTAACATTGCAGCATTTTCCGAAGCAGTGGAAGATGGCGGCGATTATTATGATTCACAAACCGGGAAAAAAGGAGGACGATCCGGAATCCTATCGCCCTATCAGCCTGCTGCCTTCTCTTTCAAAGGTCTGGGAGAGGATACTTGCACAGAGACTACAAAAAACAATAGAGCAGCATAACATTATACCGGATCACCAATTTGGATTTCGTACAGGCCATGGCACCATTGAGCAGGTACACAGGCTGGTTAGGCACATTCTGCAGGCTTACGACCAACGGGACTACTGCAATGCGGTCTTTATCGACATGCAACAGGCATTCGACAGGGTATGGCACGATGGCCTTCTCTATAAAATAAAAACTACCTGCCTGCACCTTACTTTGGACTCCTGAGGTCATATTTAACAGGACGGGAATTCAAAGTAATGGTAAGAAATGCCTACTCTACCCCACGCCAAATGAGAGCAGGAGTCCCGCAAGGTAGTGTCTTGGGGCCGCTGCTCTACTCGCTGTACACCGCCGACATCCCGACCCCTAGCGCAGCCCACATGGACGAGCCTTGGAAGGCCTTGATAGCCACATATGCTGATGACATCGCTGTCATGTACAACTGCGAATGCCGACGTGAGGCTGCGCATGGTCTCCAGCAGTATCTCAACTCGTTAGCAGCTTGGTGCAGGAGGTGGAATCTGAAGATTAACCCAGCCAAAACAACTAACCCCTGCTTCACACTGAAGCAATTATGGTCTACTACCCCCGAGCTGAGGCTTGAGGGCGTATTACTAGAGCAGCCCCCACAAGCCAAATATCTTGGCATCACGCTCGACAAACGCCTCACATTTGGAGCACACATCTCAGCAACTATAAAAAAGTGTGGGCAGAGGATGCAGCAACTGCATGGCTGATACATAAAAAAAAGTTCGCTCAATCTGCGAGCCAAGAGGGCAGTCTATGCGCACTGCATCTTGCCGATCTGGCTCTACGGGGGTGCAGATTTGGGGCATCGCTGCGAAGTCGAGATACAAGCGTATCCAGACAATGCAGAATCGCGCCTTGCGACATATAACTGGTTGTCCCTGGTACGTTCGTGGCTCCACCTTGCATAGAGACCTAAATCTGCATACCGTAGAGGAGCAGATAAACAGGCATACCAGTAGATACGGCGACAGGCTGGAGAGGCACCGCAGTTTGTTGGCACGGCAACTACTCCCTGCCAGGCCTCTCAGGAGGCTGAAAAGACCCGGCTTTGCCAAGACGCTGGGGAGGCGACAATAATTTAGTTTAATTCCTTTGTACATACATACATATATAAATCAATCCTCTTGTCTTCAGCAAGGGGTTAGGTGTTAAGTAGTTGTAATTGTATAGTTATGGTACGTTTTGTTGTACCGGTTCTATATTTAATAAACAAAGTTTTTTCCAATATCATTTCTGAATTTATATGTTTTAATGTATCATGTCTCAAGAGTTTTGGGTTAAAAATACCTAATCGATTCAATTGCATACCAAGCTCTATGTCTTCAATATATTCTGTGAACTGTTGTAAATTAAACTTTAGAATTTCTAGTCTACGTGATTTTGCATTTGATTCTTTTAATAAATTTATTGATTTTATTCCGTTATTAACTGCTTCTATTACATGGTTCAAATCGTATACTTCAATTGTATTATGTGATATATATTTCAGTTTCTATTCTTTTGTATTACCGTTTTAAATTCTTCTGACTTCAAAATTTTTATATACTTCTTCTGTATTTATAGTTAAACAATGAAAGTCATAATTTGATGGAAAACTTAGTGATCCTGTTTTAAAAAAGATATCCATTTCTTGCTTGGATAGAGTTAATTTCTAATTCTTGACCTTTGACACAGTATATAAATTGTGATATTATTATAAGAAATAATGTAGATTAAGCTAAGTCATCGTTAGTTGTGAATCTGTAATTATCATATTTACTTTTATTAATTTTCTTTTTCTTTTAATATTTATATTTATAATGTATAATTTTACTTCCTCTATTCTTTTCTTCATAATGTTTATTATCAATTTGTCGAATTTCACCTGTCTTTTTGACTTTAGATTTTACTAATAATACTTTAAAGGTCTTTCTGTTGATGTTGTTGCTAATGTTTGGATAGATTGCTCGTCATTAATATTTTCTCCTAGAAGGTTTTCTTCAATTTTTATTCTGGATAGTGCATCTGCTACTGAATTTTCTTTCCCTGGTGAAAGAGACACTTAATAGAGTCTCTTATTTTTGTCAGGATTCAGGTTTATTTTAATAACATTCACGTTGATATTTATTCCAATTCAATTCTTATTACTATTCTTCTTGTGTATCTATTCTAACGCGCTTCTCTTCTCTTCTTCTTGAGGCAACTCTGCTCTGCTCTTAACAGATCTCTGTTAAGTAATTAACATCCTCATTACAGCTGTTGTCTGAGTTTAACAGGCTGCTAGACCAGCTGGGCTGCGAACGCAATTTGTCGCTTACACTGGTAAATATCTTATTGTATAATCGAATTCATTTAATTTGATTCTCCATCGTTGTAACTTCATACTTGGTTATTTAATATTATTTAACCATACAAGGGGTCGATGATCGCTAAGGATTTCAAATTTTCTTCCAAAAAGATATGATCTAAAATATTTTGTAGCCCATACTATTTCAAATAACTCTTTTTCTATCGCTTAATAACGGATCTCCTGTTCATTTAATGTTCTACAAGCACAACAAATTATTTTATGATTTTGAGATAATACTGCTAATAAAGATATATTACTGGCATCTGTTGTAAGTGTAAAAAGTTTATTAAAATCTGAATGAATCAATATTGGATCTGAAGTTAAAAGTAATTTCATTTTTTCGAAAGCTGAAATGTATTCTTTATCTTTGATATTAATTGTTGCACCTTTTTTTAATTTAATTGTCATGGGTTTAATAATTTTTTGCGAAGTTACGTATGAGTTTTCTATAAAATACTCATAGTCCTAAAAATGATTTTATTTCTTTAGCAGTTGTTGGTATTGGAAATTTAGTTATAGCTTTTATTTTTTCAGGATTGGGTTTAATTCCTTCAGTTGTAACAATATGACCAAGAAATAAATTTTTTTTTTTTTTTTAAATTCGCATTTATCTAGCTGGAGTTTTAAGTTTGCTTCTCGTAATTTATTGAATACTTTTCTTATGGACAATATATGTTCTTTTAATGAGGTTGAGCATATTATTATATCATCTAAATAAAATAAAACAATCCTTGAAGATTAAATCTTCCAAAAGATTATTCATGCAACGTTGGAATGTTGCTGATTCATTTTTAAACCAAAGGGCATACGTGTATACTCGTAATGTCCAAATTTAGTTGAAAATGCTGTTTTAGATATTGAATTTTCAACCATTTGAATTTGATGAAAGCCTTTAGCTAAATCAATGGTTGTGAAATATTGACATTTTACTAATTTATCTAGGATTTCGTACATAACTGGTATTGGAAATTTATCATCTATAGTGATTTCATAAAGTCCCCGATAGTCAATGACTATTCGAAATTTAGGTTTACCTGATGTGTCATGTTAATGGTGGATCCATGCAATCTATTCCAGTTCCTTCTTGTCTATCATCATCATGATTATATCTAATGAGGAATGGGAATCCATTCAATACTATTGTTTCTGTTTTGTAATCTATATTAGCATTACAAGATTTAAGATATTCTCTTCCTAAAAGTATATCATAATTATTTGAAAAATCATGCAAGTAAAAGACTTGATGTGTTGGGCAAAGTTTACTTGTACTAAAACTTACTGAATTTTTTAATTCAATTGTCCCATTTATAGTATGTACTTTTAAAGGACTGCTTTTTAAAGGAAAGTTAAAAAATTCTTTTTAATTAAATTAATAGAAGATCCTGTATCTATAACACATTTAAATTCTGAGGTATTCATAATTATTCTGATATGGGGGTTTCCTGTAGATTTTCTTGATCCGAGGCTTGTTGATGAAATTTCTCAGTTTCCATTTTAACATGGCCACTTTAACTTTCTCTAAGTCTTTAACATAATAATTGTTATAATTATTATTTTTATTATTATTAGAATATGTTTTTGAGAAACACCACCTTGATTATAACTGTTGGAATACTGTTCATAACTTCTCTCATTCTTTCTATTGTTTTCATTTTTTGAGTTGTTATTATTATTTTTTGAAGTATTAGATGGCTTTGAATTATAAGTATTACTTTGAACAATATTTTCATATAATCCTTTCTTTGAGCTACTTGTTTGATATTTGAAATTGTTGATATATCATATCTAGCCAATGTAATTTTTTATTTATTACATCTTTAATTGTGTTGTTCATGGCATTTGTATAAAATATAGTATTATTTCTGTCGTTTTCTAACATTAACTTATTAGAAATTAAGTACGACTTATATTCTAATTCTTCTACGAACTTACGAACACTTCCATAAAAATTGGTGGTGTATAATCGTCTCAGTAGTTCTTCGTAGGGTGTCTGAGTTTTATATTCTTCAATTCCCGCCACGTTCGGGCTGCTGAGAGTTGGGATACACGTTGCGCTGCTCCAAATATTTGCATTTCAATTGCTCCGAATAGTACACTATGCTGTCTCAGGTCCAGTATGTACTCCACTCGTCGAATAAACGGACTGAGGGTCTCACACGTAGCATCGAAAATAGGCACTTGATGAATTTGTCGTAGGGCTTGATTAAGCTGTTGCTCTGGGAGCTGCAAATCGTATACTTCAATTGTATTATGTGATATATATTTCAGTTTCTATTCTTTTGTATTACCGTTTTAAATTCTTCTGACTTCAAAATTTTTATATACTTCTTCTGTATTTATAGTTAAACAATGAAAGTCATAATTTGATGGAAAACTTAGTGATCCTGTTTTAAAAAAAGATATCCATTTCTTGCTTGGATAGAGTTAATTTCTAATTCTTGACCTTTGACACAGTATATAAATTGTGATATTATTATAAGAAATAATGTAGATTAAGCTAAGTCATCGTTAGTTGTGAATCTGTAATTATCATATTTACTTTTATTAATTTTCTTTTTCTTTTAATATTTATATTTATAATGTATAATTTTACTTCCTCTATTCTTTTCTTCATAATGTTTATTATCAATTTGTCGAATTTCACCTGTCTTTTTGACTTTAGATTTTACTAATAATACTTTAAAGGTCTTTCTGTTGATGTTGTTGCTAATGTTTGGATAGATTGCTCGTCATTAATATTTTCTCCTAGAAGGTTTTCTTCAATTTTTATTCTGGATAGTGCATCTGCTACTGAATTTTCTTTCCTGGTGAAAGAGACACTTAATAGAGTCTCTTATTTTTGTCAGGATTCAGGTTTATTTTAATAACATTCACGTTGATATTTATTCCAATTCAATTCTTATTACTATTCTTCTTGTGAATCTATTCTAACGCGCTTCTCTTCTTCATCTTCTTGAGGCAACTCTGCTCTGCTCTTAACAGATCTCTGTTAAGTAATTAACATCCTCATTACAGCTGTTGTCTGAGTTTAACAGGCTGCTAGACCAGCTGGGCTGCCAACGCAATTTGTCGCTTACACTGGTAAATATCTTATTGTATAATCGAATTCATTTAATTTGATTCTCCATCGTTGTAACTTCATACTTGGTTATTTAATATTATTTAACCATACAAGGGGTCGATGATCGCTAAGGATTTCAAATTTTCTTCCAAAAAGATATGATCTAAAATATTTTGTAGCCCATACTATTTCAAATAACTCTTTTTCTATCGCTTAATAACGGATCTCCTGTTCATTTAATGTTCTACAAGCACAACAAATTATTTTATGATTTTGAGATAATACTGCTAATAAAGATATATTACTGGCATCTGTTGTAAGTGTAAAAAGTTTATTAAAATCTGAATGAATCAATATTGGATCTGAAGTTAAAAGTAATTTCATTTTTTCGAAAGCTGAAATGTATTCTTTATCTTTGATATTAATTGTTGCACCTTTTTTTAATTTAATTGTCATGGGTTTAATAATTTTTGCGAAGTTACGTATGAGTTTTCTATAAAATACTCATAGTCCTAAAAATGATTTTATTTCTTTAGCAGTTGTTGGTATTGGAAATTTAGTTATAGCTTTTATTTTTTCAGGATTGGGTTTAATTCCTTCAGTTGTAACAATATGACCAAGAAATAAATTTTTTTTTTTTTTTAAATTCGCATTTATCTAGCTGGAGTTTTAAGTTTGCTTCTCGTAATTTATTGAATACTTTTCTTATGGACAATATATGTTCTTTTAATGAGGTTGAGCATATTATTATATCATCTAAATAAAATAAAACAATCCTTGAAGATTAAATCTTCCAAAAGATTATTCATGCAACGTTGGAATGTTGCTGATTCATTTTTTAAACCAAAGGGCATACGTGTATACTCGTAATGTCCAAATTTAGTTGAAAATGCTGTTTTAGATATTGAATTTTCAACCATTTGAATTTGATGAAAGCCTTTAGCTAAATCAATGGTTGTGAAATATTGACATTTTACTAATTTATCTAGGATTTCGTACATAACTGGTATTGGAAATTTATCATCTATAGTGATTTCATAAAGTCCCCGATAGTCAATGACTATTCGAAATTTAGGTTTACCTGATGTGTCATGTTAATGGTGGATCCATGCAATCTATTCCAGTTCCTTCTTGTCTATCATCATCATGATTATATCTAATGAGGAATGGGAATCCATTCAATACTATTGTTTCTGTTTTGTAATCTATATTAGCATTACAAGATTTAAGATATTCTCTTCCTAAAAGTATATCATAATTATTTGAAAAATCATGCAAGTAAAAGACTTGATGTGTTGGGCAAAGTTTACTTGTACGAAAACTTACTGAATTTTTTAATTCAATTGTCCCATTTATAGTATGTACTTTTAAAGGACTGCTTTTTAAAGGAAAGTTAAAAAATTCTTTTTAATTAAATTAATAGAAGATCCTGTATCTATAACACATTTAAATTCTGAGGTATTCATAATTATTCTGATATGGGGGTTTCCTGTAGATTTTCTTGATCCGAGGCTTGTTGATGAAATTTCTCAGTTTCCATTTTAACATGGCCACTTTAACTTTCTCTAAGTCTTTAACATAATAATTGTTATAATTATTATTTTTATTATTATTAGAATATGTTTTTTGAGAAACACCACCTTGATTATAACTGTTGGAATACTGTTCATAACTTCTCTCATTCTTTCTATTGTTTTCATTTTTTGAGTTGTTATTATTATTTTTTGAAGTATTAGATGGCTTTGAATTATAAGTATTACTTTGAACAATATTTTCATATAATCCTTTCTTTGAGCTACTTGTTTGATATTTGAAATTGTTGATATATCATATCTAGCCAATGTAATTTTTTATTTATTACATCTTTAATTGTGTTGTTCATGGCATTTGTATAAAATATAGTATTATTTCTGTCGTTTTCTAACATTAACTTATTAGAAATTAAGTACGACTTATATTCTAATTCTTCTACGAACTTACGAACACTTCCATAAAAATTGGTGGTGTATAATCGTCTCAGTAGTTCTTCGTAGGGTGTCTGAGTTTTATATTCTTCAATTCCCGCCACGTTCGGGCTGCTGAGAGTTGGGATACACGTTGCGCTGCTCCAAATATTTGCATTTCAATTGCTCCGAATAGTACACTATGCTGTCTCAGGTCCAGTATGTACTCCACTCGTCGAATAAACGGACTGAGGGTCTCACACGTAGCATCGAAAATAGGCACTTGATGAATTTGTCGTAGGGCTTGATTAAGCTGTTGCTCTGGGAGCTGCAATAATTATGCCACTTGTTACGTCATCTTGATGTAAGTACGTTTTGGTATGATGCAGTCAAAAACTGTTGATCACTTTCACTCCAACTTTTGTTAGTTTGTTAATTTGATTACACGAACACTCAAGTTCTTTGCGAATACACAAAAAGATTATCAGTTGTACATTTGCACTGTACAATGATCTATGAAGAAAGTTTATATCTGCGATGATCACAATAAGGTCTTTTTTTTATGTAACTCACGAAAGTTCTTTTACGGATATACACATACAAAGATTATCGATTGTACATTTGCGCTGTACAATGATCAATGATCACGTTAGAAATTTTGAAACTTCGATGATCACAATAAAGTTTTTTATGTTGTATCCTACCGACTGCGCCAATAAGAAGTTTGATGATTTAGATATTCAAAAAAAATTATTTTATTTAATATTGATTCTAAATGCACAAACGGGTGAAACTTATCCGCACTAACACGTTACATTCGTTTGAATCGAAAATTAAGTCTTAAATAGAAAAGTGACTTTTCAACAAAATTGTCGGGTGTACGATCAAGAGGACTCCTTGCAGTATAAGAGTCTTGAGTGCAATGCCATAAGCTTAAAAGAGAGAAACAGCGGTACTCACCGCAAACCTCTGAGCTTATCTTAGATTAAGGCTTGCTCTCATCTTCAACGCTCTCTCTACTGCATTGACACTCTGCCTTTAATCGCACCCAATGCCAAGCATATCCGGCAAAATAGGGTATATAAAGGCTACGCCGACTGATATTGACCTCTTTTGTCTAATTAATTTTGGTTGCATACAGACGTATTCGTGAGTTATTTTTGGACTAACACGTTTTCCTGCCAAGTGGCATGGGTCCACGTGTCCGGAGGAGTCCGACCCCATCGCGCTCGTAGAGCACCCGCGAGCATCTGCTCCAGCCGCCGCAATCGCTCTTAGTATAATCTACATAAGCCGCCGCCGCCAGTAACGTCAGCTCCCGCGCCGCCTCCGCCAGTGGACATAACCTCCATGTGGTTGTGTAGCGCAGCTCCAGCGACGTCGCAAAGATTACATCAACGGGGACAGCTCCGCCGCCAGTGAAGCATCTGCCTCAGCGCCGCCTTCGCTAGTGAAGCCTACGCTCCAGCGCATCCGTCCGTGTACATAACCTCCACGTGGCCGACGCCGTCGCCAGTGGAGCACCTGCTCCAGCGCCACGGTGGCCAGTGAAGCATGCGCCCCAGCGCATCCGCCAGTGGACATAACCTCCGTAGACGTGGCCGACGCCGCGACAGTGAAGTATCTGCTCCAGCTGTCGCCGCCGCTCGCAGTTAATTTACATCAACCGCCGTCGCCAGTGCAGCATCAGCTTCAGCGCTACTTAAACGACGCAGCGTCAGAGCAGCATCAGCTTCAGCGCCGTCGCCGACAATGAAGTGCCTAATAGAATTTCTTTTTATTATTCACTGGAACGGAGTGATGATCAGACGTGCGGGGAGTCCCATGCATTGTTACTAGCAGAGAGCACAGCACTATGCGGATAGCCAGCAACACCTGCATGGTTACTTGCCTGAGTCGATCGTTCCCTCGTTCCCTTTGCGTAAATGATAACGTCAATAGTAAATTTTTAAATGCGAATATACAGAATCAAAATAAAGAAATCGCGAACACTTGAAAATCACCTACATACATACATATGTACATAACTAAAGCCACAGTGATTAAAATCATAAAATTAGAGAGAAAATATATTTGGATATTCTTTGGTTAATTCTGTAAATACTTTTGATACTTGATGTGTAGATACATATAAATATATATCCCTGTAAATTTAATTAAGTAATTATAAGCAGATTTGGTAAATACTATTTTTTTTTTATGGAATAAAGAAATGAAACTTGAACTGGATATCATAGTTAATACAAATATTCTTGCCACTATGAAGGATTAAGTTATCAGTTAGGGACATGATTGCGTAAGACAAGGAAAGTCATTTTATTTGGGGATCTTGGCGAACACCTTAGGTTGGGTTGGGTATTGAAGGCGAGGGTCCACTGTCATCATGACCTCGCCCCGCTTGTTATTATCATATGTCCCTTTTCTTCAGCTGTACTTAGTGTGCACTATTTCGTTGTCTGTGTCACTTAGTTTTTTTTAGACGTAACAACATTTTAAAGGCCAGTACGGATAATGTCAGAAGAGTATTTTTTTTATAGGGATCCTAAATTTAAAATTTGTGTAGCAGGGAGTCAATCGGGTAGCCAACCCACGCCCACACCGGAAGACCTACGGTACCAGAGGGTCCCGCCCGTCTGTCTCTGATTGACCCGCCAGGAGTAAAAGTTGGGCAGATGTCCATCTCTCCTATTAGGTATGTTGAGCTATTTAATTTTTGGCGCCCAACGTGCGGCCAACAAGGCATACCAAGACATACCCCGCTTGTTACAGGATTGAGGAAATCGTTATTGATTGTATAATTTGGTTTTGTGAGTGCGAATAGGATATGTCACTATATATATTTATTTTTAAAAATAAAAAAATTAGAATTAGATTAAAAGATATAAAAATAATAAATAAATAGTTCTGGGGTGAGTAGATGTATATTGATTCAACATTTGTTGCTAGGATTGGGGAAACCCAGGAAAACCCAATCAAATGACCACCACCAGAGATTATGTGATTAATGTGTGAGTAAATGTTCTAAGGCTTTATTAGTAGAAACAGACGACTCTAATTTAATAACCCTGTAAAGACTGTTAAACTCAGAACATAGTACTCTAAAAGGTTCATGCATAAGGTAATTAGTAGGACAAGTGCTAATTGTTAATAAGGAAAAGAAACGAGTTGATCTGATAGAAATTGAAAAGTTTAATTTGTTAAGCAAGAAAGGAGAGATAATATCGCTATTGATAAGTTTAAGAATGAAAGTTACACCCAGCGTAGTGAGACGGTGAGAAAGAGAAGGAAGATTAATTAATAGTAATCTACTAGGATATGGCGGTAGGTTAAGCTGTGGTGACCAGTTTAAGTTTCTTAGTGCGAAAATTAGAAACTTCTTTTGCAACGACTCGATTTTGTCTTTGTAAGTCTGATAATGTCGCTAGGACCCATACTCGAGGATGGGACGTACCAGAGAGACGTAAAGCTGTTTAGTCGTATAAGGGTCATTGAATTCCTTAGACCAACGCTTAATGAAACCTAAGACCTTCATGGCTTTATTTACCATGAACTCAATGTGATCATTGAAGGAGAGTTTACGATCAAGTAAGATCCTTAGGTCATTGATTTGAGATATATTCTCAAGAAGATGGCCGTCTAATAAATATTCAGCGTGCACAGGTTGTGTTCTGCAAAAAGTCATGGCTTTGCACTTTGACCAATTGAGGGCAATAAGATTGGTTTTACACCATGAATTGAAAACGTTAAGATCAGCTTGCAACTAAGAAGCAGAAATAGGATCCTTATAAGAGAGGCATAATTTAACGTCATCTGCATACATCAAAACAGCACTATTCTTAATAATAGACGGAAGGTCATTAATAAATAAATTGAAAAGCAATGGTCCGAGGTGGCTACCTTGGGGCACTCCTGAATAAACAAAGATCTGCTTAGAAAGGGCAGAATTGAACACAACTATCTGAGTTCTATTTGGAATCCAGTTCATAAGAGTATGAGGAAAACCAAGAAGCGATAACTTATGCATTAGGAGAGTATGGTTTACAGAATCAAATGCTTTACTGAAGTCAGTGTAGATAACGTCCGTTTGCATCGAGTTATGAAACCCACTAATGACAATAGAGGAGAGTTCCAATAAGTTTGTGGTAGTAGATTTGGATCTCACAAAGCCATGCTGGGTTGGTGAGATGATTGAGCTACATAAGTGTTGGAGTTGAGAAGTAATGATTTTCTCGAAGAACTTAGGAATAGCAGACAACTTAGAAATAGCTCTATAGTTCATTACATCAGATTTAGAGCCTTTTTTATGTATGGGAATAACATAAGATTCTTTCCATAACTTAGGAAATAATCCGGTCGAAACGGACATACAAAAAAGTTTAAGAATTGGCTGACAGAGCGAATTAGCACAGTATCTGAGAACACAGCGAGGCATCCCATCTGGCCCAGAAGATAAAGATGGCTTGACCAAACTCAGTTCACAACCTAACGAACTTTCCGTAATCTGCGGACCGGAAACAGAGTTAGATGGATAAATTCTATAAGGATAAGGACACTTAGAATCGTAAATCTTAGACGAATAAGTATTCTGGAAAAAATCTGCAAATAAGTCCGAAATATATTGATCGGTACTAGCTGTTTTCTCGGTTAGAGTTAAGGAAGAAGGATATGTAGCAGTTCGCCGTTTTAGATTTACGAAGTTGTAAAACTGCTTAGGGTCTTTTGCAAATTGTAATCTACAGCGAGTTAAGTATGCACTATAGCAACGGTGGTTCAAAGTATCAAAGCCAAACTTAGCGCTGACATTCCTTTAAAAATCAGTAAGTCTCCCAGATAATTTGAACTTTTTGTAAAGTTTAGATTTGAAATTTTTAAGTATACAAAGTTCCCTAGAGAACCATGGTAGTTTTGTAGACTTAGAATGATACACCCTAGGAACATGCATTTAAAAAATAGAGTTAATAGCTCTATAAAAAATATTAATCGCACCTTCTAAATTATTAGAAAAGTTCAATTCCGACCAATCGTAGTTATTAAATAAAATAAAATTTTATATATTTTTGTAACAAACATCATTTTATTTCTTTCAATGGATTTGAATTTAAATGTACTGAGCTTCATAATTTTTTTTATTCTTCTTTTAAATTTTGATTTGTGAATTTTTTTTATTTTTGGTTGTGATAAGGGTTGGACATTTATCTTGTAGTACTTGCTGCTTTGGGAATCTAGGTGTAAGCTTATTTATTCAATTTTCTTTTCTAAATATTACTTCATTATTTTCTAGCTGTACCGGATCTTGCCTGTCGTTATCCAATTTATTGATTCTTATTTTCATTTTTCTTTCGACTTCATCTTTAATTTCCGGATATATTACTCTCTGAAAATCGTTAAGTTTTTGGATATAGTCATGTTCGTTGTTGAAAATCGTTTCTTTGTTAAATAAGTGTGGTCTACCGTAAAAAATCTCATATGAAGTGTATTTAGTGGTAGAATGGATAGCGTTAAGTTTTATCTCTTTTTTTTTATTTCTTATAATGCGATATATTGTTAAGGAGGAATGTTGTGGTATGCACACATATCGAGAGTACACTGTAGTTAGTTATACTTAAAAATGCATTGATCGGCAACTTTCGGTTACCTCATAAACTTAAACAATGCAACGACACTTTGTCCTACTCATCACAACAAAATTTATGACCCACTTCAAGTGCAATTGTAATACGAACGCAGCAAGCCCCGTAAGCATAAACGCCGGTCGCTGACCGTCGTCTGTCAGCATATGTGCAGGACACACTCCGCCCTTTTACACATATGTATGTTTATATGTATAATAAGTTCTTAAGTATTTTCGAGAGCGCTGCCGCTGCTTCCTAGATGAAGCAGCGACTTAGCAACGTCTCAAGTAGTTAATGTAATCTTAAGAAATACTATGTGAAATTATTGAATAAAGAAACCTTGACTTGAGCGGACCTTCGCTCGTCAACAATTCCAAACGCTTGGCTTTTCAATAATTAGATGGCGACCGTAACTTAAGCCGAAATAAAAAAAATAAAAATGCTTGGTCACCAACTGCACCTGCCTAAAAAGAAATATTTAAGCAAGGCAAATGATTTAGACCTTGTATAATCACAATTACAAAAAAATAATAACAACAATTATTATCAAACAGAATGAATAATTAAATAAATTGAAATTAATTTGATTTAAATTCGAAATGGAATGGATCGTATAGTGAATAGACAATTTTTTAATAACTTTATACTAGCAGAATGAATAATGGAATGGCCAGACTTTTAGAAATCAAATCCAATTTCGATAAATCCTATAAAGGCCTACGCAAACTAACACCGTCAGTAAACATGCGAAAATATTAGTAGAGTGTTTCAACGATGCACGAAAACTAATTCATAATAACCGCCAAGAGCTAAGTCAGATACATTGGTCTAGTGTATCTAGATTATTAATAAGATTCCGATTAAATTTAACAACTGTCAAATTAAGGTATAATTTGGATATATCAATACCTACTATACTAAATACCCCTTTGACGTTTGATCAGGAAAACAGAGGCTTATCGGGATCCGAATCAGATAGTAGTACTGACCAAGACTTCAAAGAAAAAGATCTTAACGATCTTACCATACCCGCGGTAATAACATTACCAGAAATAAAAGAATTCGAGTGGTTCGAACTCAAGCGTTATTGAACAGAAACGCTTAACCATGGCACAAACTAACATTGAATTTATCAACACAGCATCTAAGCTTATACCGAATTTCAACGGTAAAGCCGATAACCTACGTTGTTTCATAGATGCATTAGAGATGGTCAAATCAATACAAGGTGCACATGAGAGTTTAGCTGTATCACTAATAAAAATTAAATTAAAAGGATCAGCTAGAAACATAATAGGAAACGAAAGCACTGTAGAGCAAATAATTCGTAAACTCAAAAATAATGTCAAGGGTGAGTCCATTGACTGCTTATCCGCAAAATTGCTTAATCTTACACAGAAGAATAAAACAGCAAGTACTTACACCCAATAGGTAGAAAAGTTAGGACTCGATTCATTCGCAAATTAAATTGCGTAATAGATTACAATAATGATGAGTTAATATTAAAACCAAAATCAGTAGCTTATCAGATACATGTACCACTATTGCATAGTAGTAATAATAATTCAATATTATTACCAGCAAGGTCAGAAGTGATGAGAAAAATAGTACTTCAGACCGATAATGATACTGTGTTAATACCAAACCAAGAAATCCGTTCTGGAGTATTAATAGCTAACAGCATTGTAAAATGTAATGTGCTATAATTCGTATGAGTACATAAATATTAAAGATCCAGATATTAAATTCGAATCCTTAGATAATTATGAAATTAAATCAATGGTAACTAATAAAACAGATAGAACAAAAGAAGTCCTACAGAAGTTACAATTCCCTGAACATGTAAAAGAAAAACTTACAGAACTGTGTACCAAATATAGTGATATATTTGGTCTAGAAATCGAAGCTATATCATGTAATAACTTTTATAAACAAAAATTGAGATAAGCTGACAAAACTCCAGTATACATTAAAAATTATAGAAATGCAGAAACAGAAAAACCGGAAATAAATAGACAGGTCGACAAATTGATAAATGATGGTATAGTAGAACCATCCATATCAGAATATAATAGCCCACTTCTTGGTTCCCAAGAAATCTCTTCCAAATTCTACAGAGAAAAATGGCGTTTCGTAGTTGAATATCAACAAATAAATAAAAAACCTTTGTCAGAAAAATATCCAATACCTAGGATAAAAGAAATTCTAAATCAATTAGGTCGAGCGAAATATTTTTCGTGTCTCGATCTCATGTCTGGATTTCACCAAATAGAACTAGAGAACAAGTCTAAAAACATAACATCGTTTTCTACGAGCACTGGCACATATCGCTTCACGCGATTACCCTATGGTCTTAAAGTAGCACCAAACTCATTTATGCAAATGATACAACTTGCTTTTTGTGGTTTAGAACCATCACAAGCATTTTTGTACATGGATGACTTAGTTGTCATAGGTTGTTCTGAACAAAATATGTTTGTAGAAAACACAACCTTAAACTAAACCCAGAAAAATGTTCCTTTTTGTATGCATGAGGTTACATTCCTTGGTTATAAATGTACAGACCATGGCATTTTTCCAGATGAAAAAAAATGATGTTATTAAAAACTATCCAACTCCAAAGTATGCAAAAGTATATGAGCCCAATGTCTATGAAGTCGTTAGTAATAATGACGTTAAGAAATTAGTGAAACTGAAAATGAACAATTTTAAATGCATATTTTAAAAAGGGAAACAGATTATTTCACAATTTCCAGTTAAAGATTCATATTCAAGTTGAAAATTCGATCTAGATCAATTCTTCCATCGGCTTATTTCAGAAGCCGGGATATACAAAATCAGATGTCACCAAGTGAACAAATTTTCGAATATGTCACTTTAACTGAATTTAAAAATAAGGGCAATAAAGAGTTGATAAATATAAAAATAGCGCTGTTAAAAAAGGTGACACACATAGACGAAAAAGACGAAAGTCAAATTAATGCAATCCTGTTCAGATACCATAAGACCCTATAGAAGGAGGACAAACAGGGATTACCCTTACAAAAATAAAGAAATTGTACTTTTGGCCAAAAATGATACAAACAATAAAAAATCATATAAAAAAGTGTGTAGATTGCCAAAGAGCTAAATCTACAACACACACAAAAGCACCAATGATTATAACAGATACACCAAACACAGCCTTTGACAATGTTTTAATTAAAACCGTTGGACCATTATCTCGCACAGAGAATGGCAATGAGTATGCAATAACTATAATATCCGACTTAACAAAATATCTTATTACAATACCAGTAGCAGATAAAAGCGCAAAAACAGTAGCCAGAGCAATATTTGAATCTTTTGTACTAAAGAACGGTCCTATGAAGACGTTCATAACAGACATGGGTACTGAGTACAAAAATTCACTTAATAATGACTTGTGCAACTATATGAAAATAAGCAATATAGTTTCAACAGCACACCATCACCAGACTTTAGGAACAGTAGAAAGAAGTCATCGAACATTTAACGAATACATTCGTTCGTACATATCGATTGACATAGATGATTGGGACATTTTGTTAAATTATTTTACATATTATTTCAACACAACTCCATCTACAGTTCACGACTATTGTCCATATGAACTTGTCTACGGTAGATTACCAAGACAATTCCAAGAATTTAATAATTTAACGAAAATAGATCCTATATATAACATAGATGATTATGCTAAGGAGTTTAAATTTAGAATACAGGTAGCATATAAAAGACCAAAATCTATGATAGAAACGGAAAAGTTAAGACGTAAACTAGAATATGACAAAAAAGTAAATGACATAAAGTTAGAAATAGGAAATATGGTCTTAATTAGAAACGAAACAGGTCATAAATTAGATAATCAATATTTAGGACCTTACAAAGTTATAAAAATAGAAGACAGAAATAATATAGTAATAGATGTAGGAAAAAGGAAGCATCAAGTAGTAAACAAAAATAGACTAAAGTTATTCAAAAATTAGTAAACAATTCTAAAAAAAAATTTTTTTCAATCAAAAAAGAAAAATAAATATACGAATTGAAGTTAATTAATTAAATTAATAAATATAACTACATTTTAAAATAATTACGTTATTTTTTAAAAGGAAGGAGATGTGGTATGCACACATATCGAGAGTACACTGTAGTCAGTTATACTTAAAAATGCATTGATCGGCAACTTTCGTTTACTTCATAAACATAAACAATGCAACGACACTTTGTCCTACTCATCACAACAACATTTATGACCCACTTCAAGTGCAATTGTAATACGAACCACTGACCAAATAACATATAGATACCCCACTTCATATACACGTTTTGTTCACAAAAATTTCTTTGCGAGCGGTCCCAGCAGAGGCTCAGCGTCGTACGCGAGCGGTCCCAGCAGAGGCTGAGCGTCGTTACGAAGTGTCTCAGCAGATCCGAAGGCAGCCGAACTCTTCGTTTCATTCTTACTTGGGCTGCTGCTGAGAGAGCATCAATTGCGCAAGGATGTATGCCTTTTTTAGAAGCGTAGACAACCACAACTAATGAGCGAGAAAACATGATAGAGATCGCATATCGCCATGCTTCTCGCACTCTTGTCATTAATGTTGTTAGCAATCCACCCCTGTTTCGTTTGCTTGCCACTGTCATTGATGATGTTCTTTGTTTTTGTTTTGAGCTCGTGTGTATGCGTAGTTCGCTGTCCAGACAGGCAATAGACAAATACATGCATAGCTTCTTGTGCGTATACATATCTTTACATGTATGCGTGATTTTCGTTTGGAAGTCTTTCTGAACTCTGAAATCTTATTTCTGGCTTGCCAGAGAATTTTCGTTCAAGCGAGGGCAGCTTGAAAAGTTCTTCATTCGCAACCATAATTTCAAATGTCATTCGAATTGAATTACTATTTTATAGCTTCATTATTATTATTGGATGGGTGATAGTTTTATCAATTTATTTATATTACAGAAAATGTCCACCAATAATAATTATTTAATGTTAAGTTTTAGAAATAAATTTTCTAACTATTATAATTTTTAATAAACATGCAAAATAATTTATAGCTCTTCCTATGCATAAACTACCAAAAAAAAATATTTATAATAATTCCATAAAAACTGTATATACACATATTATTATAGTTGCGAATGAAGAACTTTTCAAGCTGCCCTCGCTTGAACGAAAATTCTCTGGCAAGCCAGAAATAAGATTTCAGAGTTCAGAAAGACTTCCAAACGTAAATCACGCATACTATGTGAAATTATTGAATAAAGAAACCTTGACTTCAGCGGACCTTCGCTCGTCAACAATTCCAAACGCTTGGCTTTTCAATTATTACAATGAAACCTCTCAACTGGTGAATTGCTAGATAGGTATTATTTCATTTCTTAATGTTTCATAGATTTGATTATTTTTTATGTAATACTCATTATTTAAAGTTTCTGTTAAAATTTTGTTATTTTCATCTGGATAAGGAATTATCTTAAAATTTGGTATTTTTTGTTATCAATATTTTATTTGTATCAACTCGTAACCAAGACGATGTTTTAATTTTTAATATCATTTCTGAATTTATATGTTTTAATGTATCATGTTTTAATAGTTTTGGGTTAAAAATACCTAATCGAGTCAATTGCATACCAAGCTCAATGTCTTCAATATATTCTGTGAACTGTTGTAAATTAAACGTTAGAATTTCTAGTCTACGTGATTTTGCATTTGTTCTTTTAATAACTTTATTGATTTTATTCCGTTATTAACTGCTTCTATTACATGGTTCAAATCGTATACTTGAATTGTATTATGTGATATATATTTCAGTTTCTTTTCTTTTGTATTACCGTTTTCAATTCGTCTGACTTCAAAATTAAATTTTTATATACTTCTTCTGTATTAGTAATATTTATAGTTAAACAATGAAAGTCATAATTTGATGGAAAACTTAGTGATCCTGTTTTACAAATAAGATATCCATTTCTTGCTTGGATAGGGTTAATTTCTAATTCTTGACCTTTGACACAGTATATAAATTGTGATATTATTATAAGAAATAATGTAAGATTAAGCCAAGTCATCGTTAGTTGTGAATCTGGTATTATCATATTTACTTTTATTAATTTTCTTTTTCTTTTTATATTTGTGACTTTTAAATTTACTAATGGAGTTTGTCTGTTAAAATGCTTTAAAGGTCTTTCTGTTGATGTTGTTGCTAATGTTTAGATAGATTGCTCGTCATTAATATTTTCTCCTAGAAGGTTTTCTTCGATTTTTATTCTGGATAGTGCATCTGCTACTGAATTTTCTTTCCCTGGTAAATATCTTATTGTATAATCGAATTCATTTAATTTGATTCTCCATCGTTCTAACTTCATACTTGGTTATTTAATATTATTTAACCATGCAAGGGGTCGATGATCGCTAAGGATATCAAATTTTCTTCCAAAAAGATATGATCTAAAATATTTTGTAGCCCATACTATTTCAAATAACTCTTTATCTATTGCTGAATAACGGATCTCCTGTTCATTTAATGTTCTACTAGCACAACAAATTATTTTATGATTTTGAGATAATACTGCTAATAAAGATATATTACTGGCATCTGTTGTAAGTGTAAAAAGTTTATTAAAATCTGGATGAATCAATTATTGGATCTGAAGTTAAAAGTAATTTCATTTTTTTGAAAGCTGAAATGTATTCTTTATCTTTGATATTAATTGTTGCACCTTTTTTTAATTTAATTGTCATGGGTTTAATAATTTTTGCGAAGTTAGGTATGAGTTTTCTATAAAATACACATAGTCCTAAAAATGATTTTATTTCTTTA
Source organism: Drosophila quadrilineata (assembly GCA_018150725.1). Taxonomy (NCBI): domain Eukaryota; kingdom Metazoa; phylum Arthropoda; class Insecta; order Diptera; family Drosophilidae; genus Drosophila; species Drosophila quadrilineata. The sequence goes on along the minus strand of JAECWN010000418.1, from coordinate 183,326 downwards.
GCAGTTGTTGGTATTGGAAATTTAGTTATAGCTTTTATTTTATCAGGATTGGGTTTAATTCCTTCAGTTGTAACAATATGACCAAGAAATAAATTTTTTTTTTTTTTTAAATTCGCATTTATCTAGCTGGAGTTTTAAGTTTGCTTCTCGTAATTTATTGAATACTTTTCTTATGGACAATATATGTTCTTTTAATGAGGTTGAGCATATTATTATATCATCTAAATAAAATAAAACAATCCTTGAAGATTAAATCTTCCAAAAGATTATTCATGCAACGTTGGAATGTTGCTGATTCATTTTTTAAACCAAAGGGCATACGTGTATTTGAAAATGCTGTTTTAAATATTGAATTTTCATCCATTTGAATTTGATGAAAGCCTTTAGCTAAATCAATGGTTGTGAAATATTGACATTTTACTAATTTATCTAGGATTTCGTCCATAACTGGTATTGGAAATTTATCATCTATAGGGATTTCATTAAGTCCCCGATAGTCAATGACTATTCGAAATTTAGGTTTACCTGATGCGTCACTCTCCTTTGGTACTATCCAAATAGGTGAACAATATGGGGATTTTGATTTATATCAGGATGGTCATGTAAAACCTTTTTAATTTCTTCTTTTTCCTCATTATTGAGACTATCTAATCTAAAGTTGTTTGATTCATGTAAGTCATTATTTGTCATGTTAATGGTGGATCCATGCAATCTATTCCAGTTCCTTCTTGTCTATCATCATCATGATTATATCTAATGAGGAATGGGAATCCATTCAATACTATTGTTTCTGTTTTGTAATCTATATGAGCATTACAAGATTTAAGATATTCTCTTCCTAAAAGTATATCATAATTATTTGAAAAATCATGCAAGTAAAAGACTTGATGTGTTGGGCAAAGTTTACTTGGACTAAAACTTACTGAATTTTTTAATTCAATTGTCCCATTTATAGTATTTACTTTTAAAGGACTGCTTTTTAAAGAAAAGTTAAAAAATTCTTTTTAATTAAATTAATAGAAAATCCTGTATCTATAACACATTTAGATTCTGAGGTATTCATAATTATTCTGATATGGGGGTTTCCTGTTGATTTTCTTGATCCGAGGCTTGTTGATGAAAATTCTCAGCTTCCATTTTAGCATGGCCACTTGAACTTTCTCTATGTCTTTTAACATGGGGGTTTGGTGATTGAAATTCTGTCTGGTGAGACTGGTAATTTAATGGATTATTCATTCTACCTTGATTTAATGTTTGTCTAAATTCATTCATTAATTGTTGTTGACTATTTTGATTGTACCCAATATTAATGTGATTTTGTCCATTATAATTTCTATTGTAATTGTTATAATTATTATTTTTATTATTATTAGAATATGTTTTTTGAGAAACACCACCTTGATTATAACTGTTGGAATACTGATGATTATTTCTCTCATTCTTTCTATTGTTTTCATTTTTTGAGTTGTTATTATTATTTTTTGAAGTATTAGATGGCTTTGAATTATAAGTATTACTTTGAACAATATTTTCATATAATCCTTTCTTTGAGCTACTTGTTTGATATTTGAAATTGTTGATATATCATATCTAGCCAATGTAATTTTTTATTTATTACATCTTTAATTGTCTTGTTCATGGCATTTGTATAAAATATAGTATTATTTCTGTCGTTTTCTAACATTAACTTATTAGAAATTAAGTACGACTTATATTCTAATTCTTCTACGAACTTACGAACTCTTCCATAAAAATTGGTGTTGTATAATCTTCTCAGTAGTTCTTCGTAGGGTGTCTGAGTTTTATATTCTTCAATTCCCGCCATGTTCGGGCTGCTGAGAGTTGGGATACACGTTGCGCTGCTCCAAATATTTGCATTTCAATTGCTCCGAATAGTACACTATGCTGTCTCAGGTCCAGTATGTACTCCACTCGTCGAATAAACGGACTGAGGGTCTCACACGTAGCATCGAAAATAGGCACTTGATGAATTTGTCGTAGGGCTTGATTAAGCTGTTGCTCTGGGAGCTGCAATAATTATGCCACTTGTTACGTCATCTTGATGTAAGTACGTTTTGGTATGATGCAGTCAAAAACTGTTGATCACTTTCACTCCAACTTTTGTTAGTTTGTTAATTTGATTACACGAACACTCAAGTTCTTTGCGAATACACAAAAAGATTATCAGTTGTACATTTGCACTGTACAATGATCTATGACCACGTTAGAAAGTTTATATCTGCGATGATCACAATAAGGTCTTTTTTTTACGCAACTCACGAAAGTTCTTTTACGGATACACACATACAAAGATTATCGATTGTACATTTGCGCTGTACAATGATCAATGATCACGTTAGAAATTTTGAAACTTCGATGATCACAATAAAGTTTTTTATGTTGTATCCTACCGATTGCGCCAATAAGAAGTTTGATGATTTAGATATTCAAAAAAAATTATTTTATTTAATATTGATTCTAAATGCACAAACGGGTGAAACTTATCCGCACTAACACTTTACATTCGTTTGAATCGAAAATTAAGTCTTAAATAGAAAAGTGACTTTTCAACAAAATTGTCGGGTGTACGATCAAGAGGACTCCTTGCAGTATAAGAGTCTTGAGTGCAATGCCATAAGCTTAAAAGAGAGAAACAGCGGTACTCACCGCAAACCTCTGAGCTTATCTTAGATTAAGGCTTGCTCTCATCTTCAACGCTCTCTCTACTGCATTGACACTCTACCTTTAATCGCACCCAATGCCAAGCATATCCGGCAAAATAGGGTATATAAAGGCTGCGCCGACTGATATCGATCTCTTTTGTCTAATTAATTTTGGTTGCATACAGACGTATTCGTGAGTTATTTTTGGACTAACACGTTTTCCTGCCAAGTGGCATGGGTCCACGTGTCCCGAGGAGTCCGACCCCATCGCGCTCGTAGAGCACCCGCTTCAGCCGCTGCCGCGTCAGTGGAGCATCTGCTCCAGCCGCCGCAATCGCTCTTAGTATAATCTACATAAGCCGCCGCCGCCAGTAACGTCAGCTCCCGCGCCGCCTCCGCCAGTGGACATAACCTCCATGTGGTTGTGTAGCGCAGCTCCAGCGACGTCGCAAAGATTACATCAACGGGGACAGCTCCGCCGCCAGTGAAGCATCTGCCTCAGCGCCGCCTTCGCTAGTGAAGCCTACGCTCCAGCGCATCCGTCCGTGTACATAACCTCCACGTGGCCGACGCCGTCGCCAGTGGAGCACCTGCTCCAGCGCCACGGTGGCCAGTGAAGCATGCGCCCCAGCGCATCCGCCAGTGGACATAACCTCCGTAGACGTGGCCGACGCCGCGACAGTGAAGTATCTGCTCCAGCTGTCGCCGCCGCTCGCAGTTAATTTACATCAACCGCCGTCGCCAGTGCAGCATCAGCTTCAGCGCTACTTAAACGACGCAGCGTCAGCGCAGCATCAGCTTCAGCGCCGTCGCCGACAATGAAGTGCCTAATAGAATTTCTTTTTATTATTCACTGGAACGGAGTGATGATCAGACGTGCGGGGAGTCCCATGCATTGTTACTAGCAGAGAGCACAGCACTATGCGGATAGCCAGCAACACCTGCATGGTTACTTGCCTGAGTCGATCGTTCCCTCGTTCCCTTTGCGTAAATGATAACGTCAATAGTAAATTTTTAAATGCGAATATACAGAATCAAAATAAAGAAATCGCGAACACTTGAAAATCACCTACATACATACATATGTACATAACTAAAGCCACAGTGATTAAAATCATAAAATTAGAGAGAAAATATATTTGGATATTCTTTGGTTAATTCTGTAAATACTTTTGATACTTGATGTGTAGATACATATAAATATATATCCCTGTAAATTTAATTAAGTAATTATAAGCAGATTTGGTAAATACTATTTTTTTTTTATGGAATAAAGAAATGAAACTTGAACTGGATATCATAGTTAATACAAATATTCTTGCCACTATGAAGGATTAAGTTATCAGTTAGGGACATGATTGCGTAAGACAAGGAAAGTCATTTTATTTGGGGATCTTGGCGAACACCTTAGGTTGGGTATTGAAGGCGAGGGTCCACTGTCATCATGACCTCGCCCCGCTTGTTATTATCATATGTCCCTTTTCTTCAGCTGTACTTAGTGTGCACTATTTCGTTGTCTGTGTCACTTAGTTTTTTTTAGACGTAACAACATTTTAAAGGCCAGTAAATTTAAAATTTGTGTAGCAGGGAGTCAATCGGGTAGCCAACCCACGCCCACACCGGAAGACCTACGGTACCAGAGGGTCCCGCCCGTCTGTCTCTGATTGACACGCCAGGAGTAAAAGTTGGGCAGATGTCCATCTCTCCTATTAGGTATGTTGAGCTATTTAATTTTTGGCGCCCAACGTGCGGCCAACAAGGCATACCAAGACATACCCCGCTTGTTACAGGATTGAGGAAATCGTTATTGATTGTATAATTTGGTTTTGTGAGTGCGAATAGGATATGTCACTATATATATTTATTTTTAAAAATAAAAAAATTAGAATTAGATTAAAAGAAATAAAAATAATAAATAAATAGTTCTGGGGTGAGTAGATGTATATTGATTCAACATTTGTTGCTAGGATTGGGGAAACTCAGGAAAACCCAAATGACCACCACCAGAGATTATGTGATTAATGTGTGAGTAAATGTTCTAAGGCTTTATTAGTAGAAACAGACGACTCTAATTTAATAACCCTGTAAAGACTGTTAAACTCAGAACATAGTACTCTAAAAGGTTCATGCATAAGGTAATTAGTAGGACAAGTGCTAATTGTTAATAAGGAAAAGAAACGAGTTGATCTGATAGAAATTGAAAAGTTTAATTTGTTAAGCAAGAAAGAAAGAGAAGGAAGATTAATTAATAGTAATCTACTAGGATATGGCGGTAGGTTAAGCTGTGGTGACCAGTTTAAGTTTCTTAGTGCGAAAATTAGAAACTTCTTTTGCAACGACTCGATTTTGTCTTTGTAAGTCTGATAATGTGGCGAGGACCCATACTCGAGGATGGGACGTACCAGAGAGACGTAAAGCTGTTTAGTCGTATAAGGGTCATTGAATTCCTTAGACCAACGCTTAATGAAACCTAAGACCTTCATGGCTTTATTTACCATGAACTCAATGTGATCATTGAAGGAGAGTTTACGATCAAGTAAGATCCTTAGGTCATTGATTTGAGATATATTCTCAAGAAGATGGCCGTCTAATAAATATTCAGCGTGCACAGGTTGTGTTCTGCAAACAGTCATGGCTTTGCACTTTGAGCAATTGAGGGCAATAAGATTGGTTTTACACCATGAATTGAAAACGTTAAGATCAGCTTGCAACTAAGAAGCAGAAATAGGATCCTTATAAGAGAGGCATAATTTAACGTCATCTGCATACATCAAAACAGCACTATTCTTAATAATAGACGGAAGGTCATTAATAAATAAATTGAAAAGCAATGGTCCGAGGTGGCTACCTTGGGGCACTCCTGAATAGACAAAGATGAGGCAGAATTGAACATAACTATCTGAGTTCTATTTGGAATCCAGTTCATAAGAGTATGAGAAAAACCAAGAAGCGATAACTTATGCATTAGAGAGTATGGTTTACAGAATCAAATGCTTTACTGAAGTCAGTGTAGATAACGTCCGTTTGCATCGAGTTATGAAACCCACTAATGACAATAGAGGAGAGTTCCAATAAGTTTGTGGTAGTAGATTTGGATCTCACAAAGCCATGCTGGGTTGGTGAGATGATTGAGCTACATTAGTGTTAGAGTTGAGAGGTAATCGAAAAACTTAGGAATAGCAGACAACTTAGAAATAGCCCAAACTCAGCTCACAACCTAACGAACTTTCCGTAATCTGCGGACCGGAAACAGAGTTAGATGGATAAATTCTATAAGGATAAGGACACTTAGAATCGTAAATCTTAGACGAATAAGTATCCTGGAAAAAATCTGCAAATAAGTCCGAAATATATTGATCGGTACTAGCTGTTTTCTCGGTTAGAGTTAAGGAAGAAGGATATGTAGCAGTTCGCTGTTTTAGATTTACGAAGTTGTAAAACTGCTTAGGGTCTTTTGCAAATTGTAATCTACAGCGAGTTAAGTATGCACTATAGCAACGGTGGTTCAAAGTATCAAAGCCGGACTTAGCGCTGACATACCTTGAAAAATCAGTAAGCCTACCAGATAATTTGAACTTTTTGTAAAGTTTAGATTTCAAATTAAGTCTACAAAGTTCCCTAGAGAACCATGGTAGTTTGTAGACTTAGAATGATACACCCTAGGAACATGCATTTAAAAAATAGAGTTAATAGCTCTATAAAAAATATTAATCGCACGTTCTAAATTATTAGAAAAGTTCCAGCAGGTTATCGATTTGTTTCCTAATTTCTTGTCTATCTTTTTGGCTATAACGAAAGGGTTTAGTATGATTGGGAATTTCGTCTGTGGTTCTAATTCTGTGTTTGATTAAGTTGGTGAAAGCTAAGGTGTTTCAATCTTTGAAAAACAGTATCGGAAACTCTAAGCAGAGTTTCTTTAGTTAGCTAATTTCCTCACTATTAAGGTGCTGAGCTCGTATATAAGTATTTAAATCCTTATTATTGAATGTCGTTTCGTTATTTTCTTTTTGAATTAAGTTCACTTCAAAATAATCTTGTTCTCTACAGTTTTGTACTTCTAAATATGTGTCTAAACAGAATGTTTTGTCTTGGCTTGAAAAATTATTAACTTCCATATAACTAAGGTTATTTTCGGCGGTATAAAGTCCACCTGATATTACAATGTCTTCGGAAATAGTTGTGGTTTCAAACAAGAAGACTCTGTTTGTGAAGTTTACTGGTAGCTGAATAATCTGCTTTTATTCCTCTTCTATTCTATATAAGTCAGAATATGATTTCTCTTCTAGCTCAATTTTTATTTTTGAAGTTTTAGTTTCAAGTATCTTTAATGGAATGTTTACAATAGCTTTTATTTCCTGCAGTATATCTATCCCGATAAGTCCATCAAAGTATGGATGATAATCAAATAAAAGAAATGAGTACTGTGACAGATCAGAGAATTCAATAAACAATGGAATAAGAGTCTTGTTATTTAATTGGAATCGGTTTAGTACTTGCTTTTCACTCTTTCTTTGTAAACACATTCAATTCTGCACATACTCTTGTGCCCCGCCGAAAGTTGCCAAATAAAGCAACAGTTCATTTAAAACAAGTGCAACTCCGAGTTTTGTTTTTCACAACTACACTCCCCCCTCACTCCGCAGTTCATCAACGTATGTACATACGTACATACAACAGCAGCTGAACACTCAACTCAACAGCGACGAGCAGCGAATTCTTTGCCGCTCACTATCACAGGAATCACACACCCTAGGACCCCAGGAATACATTCTCGCCCACTACAACAACTAGTGCCGCTAATCAGTGCTAGAATTTCCTACACATTGGTTATAAATTCATGTAAAGTTTTTGGATTACCATCGTATACAGGTAAAAAAACGAATTGAGTCAGGTATCTTCAGTGTTGATAGGACATCAAGTGGATTCACATTTTGCTCTCCTTGATCCGGAAGGACGTGTTCTGATGATGAAGGCGTCGATGATTGATCACCCTGTCTTATTACGATGGCCTCTGTATTCTCGAATACACAGGTGTTGTTTCCGATTCGACTTCTGGTATTTGGAGTACCGTCTTTTGCTCCTCTAATGGTATTTCCTATATATATCGGAAAATTTGTCTATTATTTTATTATTTTTTTTTTTTTTAAATGAGGATTTAGTATTAATAAAGAATATATATATTTTATATTTCAAAATTACGTGTAACAATATATAAATATATTGTTGTAATTTGTACTTAAATTGCACCTATTTATATACAAATATCGTTTCGAACATGTTTTAGCTACAAGTTAAAAAGTTGAACACCTATATTTGCCGTTAGTCCGAGAGTCGCACTGAAACACAGAACCGACTGCAACTGCCTGAAACATGTTCCACAACACGATCGATCAGTTTGAGCACAAATTGTTTTCCTTAGTCTGTGAGTCGCACTGTAACACAAAACTACCTCAAACATGCTCCAGGACACGTTCGATTTGTCTGAGCACATATTGTTGCTCCTAGTCTGTGAGTTATGATGACACTCTTCTTAAAATTAAACAGATATTAGAGAAATATGCATGCTCAGAGGTGAAGATAGACCCTGGAACTATGGTGAAAGTTCAAGTAAAGAGTCCAATGATAATTGCAGAACTATATAAATTAGAGGACAGATTTCGAAAATATATTCTAGATACGCAGAAAAATACCGAGCTAGAAGGGTCGATGATGCGCCAAGTGTCCAAAAATAAGATCAATTTCTTATGGGAAAAAATTCAAACTCTTTTAAAACAAATAAAGATTTCGAAAGGGATTTCAGTGAATTAGAGTTTGACAAAGACAATTAGATAGCAGCGTTAGAAATAGAGAGTCCAATTAAAACGGTAGTGTCGAAAGACTGATCGGAGATCCCAGCATTTTTTGGTTCACCTAAGGAATGGGATCAGTATGTGGAATTATTCACCATAATAGTTCACAACAGAGAGGACCTTAGTCTAGCTTATAAATTTCATTACCTAAAGCTAAAGAGATGGTCTCTCATTTATTGAAAGGTTCTTTAGAGAACTACAGTACCGTTTGGGAGTTGCTACCCAAACGTTATGACAATATTAGGAAGGTATTCTCGGATCAACTAAATAGATTGATCGAGTTACCTAGCCTCGATAACAATTCAATGAAGCAAGTAAAAAGTTTCATTGATATAATAAACGAGGCTACATATATAATAAAATCAAAAATCCGATGTTTTAAGTTAACTAGAACAACGGCTTAGTTCTCTGAGCTCAATTGGGGAAAGTAAAATGAGCTGGAAGGACAAGTCAAATTTTACCGATTGTTGTCCGATTTGCAAGATGCCCGGCCATCAAATAATTATTGCTATAAATTTAGGGCAATGACTCCAGAAGAGCGATATTATATATCTCGGGGTCTTGGGCTATGCTTCAAATGCTTGAAAAATAGCAAGGGATGCTCTTGTGAACAAAAATGTTCTCTCTGCCAGAAAGGCTATAATACGATACTGCATCTCCCTGACATACAAAGAGAGGAAGTAAATACGAGTGTGGTCAAAAGTGAAACTTTATTAGCAACTGCTCTAATTAAAGTTAAAGCAAGTACTGGGCAGTACGAAACATTAAAAGCTGATTTCGGAAGAAGCTGCTCAGATACTCAAACTACCGAAAACAAAATCCAATAGAAAAATAACTGGTGTATCGATCAAAAACGGTTGTACATCAAAATATAAGGTAGGCTTAAATATAAAAACTGAGATATATTCTAAAAAGACATTAAAAAATGAGGCAATTATTTTGCCTGAATTAATAAAAACACCGGACATTAAGTCGCATAATATAGACATGTCTAAATGGGAGAAATATTAATTAGCAGACCCGGGATTCAACGAAATAAGTAGAATAGATGTTATTCTGGGAGCGGATATATATGCTCGTATAATGGTAGGCGGGATTCGAAAAATTGACAGATTACTCGGACAGAATACCGAGTTCGGGTGGATAATATCTGGCCGTATAAGACCAAATAATTCAATATATAAAACAAAGTAAAAATTAAAATGAATAATACTAAAATTGAAGAAAAAGAACTAGTAAGTCCTATTCCGTTTAAAAGAAAAAAATCCGCGCAGCTATGGAAAAATACTTCGGAGTAGTACTACCAGAAATAGCACAGGACCCCCTTCAACCATCGCCTGAAATTGATTTAATACATAAAAAAAATTAACAGATTTGAAGGCACCTAAATTTTAGTTAAGTTCAGTTGGAAGATTAGTTCGGTTGGAAGTTCAGTTCAGTACAACAACTCGACTCATCAGTTTCTTTATATCGAGACTCTGATTAACAGCTATGTATGTGTTTTTTTTTTTTTTTTGTATGAATTTTACCACTATTCTCAGTGTTTAAAAATGTACATATATATAGATACATACTTTTATAATGTTATGTCCGGCTTAATATGGGGTAATAGCTAAGAGTACGGCTGCTCCAGTTACGTTAATAACGATACGCTAATAACGCTATTGGTGTAGATGCTTTTTTCTGTTGGTCCAATTAAAAGTGCACAGTTGCTTCTCTTTTATTTATTATCATTACTTTTCTTCCTCTCTTTAACCTCAACTTACGACCAACTGCAACGTTCAAAAAGTGGTCCCAGTACCAAAATGAATAAACCAGTGGTACAGTTTATCATGGAAACAAACCACAAACAAATCAAAAGTTCTTTTATGAGATTAGCTCAAGCTCGTGCAAGATCATATAAGAGCGAAGCTTTGGTTATTCTAGCACGTGCAATCGACTATAAATAGGGCTTTTAGTGCTGCACTTGAGCATTTATAATTTCAAGGGCGAAAAGAAGTGCTGTACCAAGCAAATAATACCAGTATATATACGTGTATATAATTGATTTCACTCACGTGTGTCACACGTGTGAAAATTTCAATATATACATATATATTATTTAATTTAATATTAAATATTAATTGGAAAAAAATAAAAGAATAGTGCTAGTGTATTTTAAAGATAAATTAAGGTAAATTAGCAACGCGAGTGTGTGCCACAACCTCAAATTAATTTTTATTTTCGCAGAAATGTGCACCTCACGTATGGGAATCTGGCGAGCCAATTAAGCCTCCGAAAATAATATCCACCAGCAACAGTGACTTCTTTGATTACAAAGAAAAAAAAGGGGTCACTGAACTTTCTAGCTCCAGCTATCTAGCTGTTAGGCTTTAAGAGAGCCACTCGCAGAATACCCTCCGTGTGATCGACAGAAGGGTATATTGGACCTTGCGCATGTGCTGATGACCAACATGGCATGCGCAAGGGGGTAAAAGTTTATTCCAATTTTTCATAAAGCTTCGTCCAGTCCGCCGATTGACCGTTCTCCAAATAATAATATAACTAGTTATATATATAGTGACATACTCATACACCCACAATAATAATTAATATCGACATTTGACAGTAAAGTCAAATCAATGTCACAGAATCAAATTCCAAATAACTGACACAGACATAAATTGTAAACACAGACAATTCCCATAACCAAGAACGTCTTCGTCGATCAATTTGTAAACATCCGTCGAAAACGTTCCCACCCTTTTTGCTGACGCAGCTCAAACCCTAGCTCAAGAACTCTCTTCAAAACTAAGAGAGTGATAATCATAAAGAGAGCATAAAGCTCCAACTTCATAAACTCTTAACAGATTAAAAGCTCTAATCCGAGGTTTGCTAAGCGTCTCCCGCACAGTACTTATTTGAGTTATGTTTCGTACTTACAACCGATTAGACATATCTTCACATACATAGTTCTAAGTGAATAAAAAAATAAAATATATTTTTTTACTCAACATCAACCTAGAACTTGTTATTGACGCAGCCGGTAGGATACCTCAAAAGGAATTAATTGTGATCATAGACGATCTAAAATTTCTAAGTGATCAATAATTGTTCAGCGCTTATGTTCAATTAATAATTCTTTTATGTGTGTATCCGCAAAAGAACTTTCGTGTATCCGTGCGAAGAAAGTAGACCAGTGGATATTAAGATTGAATATTTCTAAATAATCATAGATCGTTGTAAACCGTAAATGTACAATTGATAATCTCTTTTCATACGTGGTCGCAAAGAACTTCATTCGTTTCGTGTAATTAAATATTAGCCCACCAGATACAGGTGTGACCGCTAAGAAATTAACGAAATTTATAAATTAAACGTGAAGTGATATAAATAAATCAAAAACTTTATTATGACTTCATCAAACACTCCAATTATGAAATTGTCCGAGCAGCATTTGAGTCAAGCTCTGCACCAGATCAGACGCGTTCCCGAGTTCAAAGGAAATTCAGAATGCGAGGCAACATAGTGTGATGTTCAGTGGAATCGAGATGCAGATTACCGGAGATGCCCAAAAGAGTGTCCCAATTATCAGCAGCATCGAATTGGATGGAATTGAGGGAGGCCCTCATAAGCGAGTACAAAACGCTAACACCCTACGAGGAATTACTTCGTCGTTTGTACAACACGCATTATTCAGGAAATATGCGTAAGTTTATAGAAGAGTTAGAACAAAAACAATACATAATTAACAATAAGTTAATATTAGAAAATAACCACAATAACACAATATTATACTCAACAGCCATGAATAACACAATTAAGGATGTTATCACAAGAAAATTGCCAGATAGAATTTTCATGATGTTAGCTAGACATGACATAACATCAGTTCAAAAATTGAAACAGGTAGCACAGAGAGAAGGACTCTACGATCTATCTGATCGAGTAGGACAAACAAATTCTAAACAAAATACTAATTCTAATAATAACAAAGGAAATAAAAATGATTATTATCAGAGTTTTCCACAGAAACAGAAAACAGAACAACAAAGTTCACAGAGTCAATCTGTTAATAAAGCTAATTATGATGAACTTAAACAAAAATTAGATCAAGGTAGGGCACAAAATCCCATGAATAATCAGCAGAATAATAATTATAAACCACCAAATCAGCCAGTAAAAAGACAAAGAGAAAGCAATAGTGGCCAATCCAAAATGGATACATCAGAAAATTTTCAGGTAGGAGCCTCGGAACAAAAAAACGAGATGTGTTCATCCGACTAATATTTAACAATAAACACTTAAAACACTTAAAATGTTAAGTAGATACTGGTTCCTCAATTAATATTATTAAAAGCAATTTTTATCTATTTTCATAAACAAGAGTGTTTAAATAACGTTACTACAATAAATGTAGTAATACAATTAAAAGCAAAATTTACTTTGCAACCTAACAAACTTTGTCCGAAGCATCAAACTTTTTATATTCATAATTTTTCTGAAAAATACGAATTGCTATTGGGAAGAGATTTCTTAGAAGCCTGCAATGCAATAATAGATTTCAAAAATGAAACTGTAACATTAAATGTTTTCCTTTTTATACGAAGATACAGTATTTAATCACCAACTGTCCGTGGTACGTGCGAGGCTCAACACTGCACAGGGACCTCAAGATACATACAGTTGAGGAGCAAATTGGCAGACACACCAGCCGATACACCAACAGGCTAAGGGCACACCAAAGCCGTCTTGCAAGAGACCTACTACCTGCCCGACGACTCAGAAGGCTCAAACGACTAGGCTTCGCCAAAACGATCACAGAATCCATACTAACACAACAAACATAATATAATTTATTTAACATTTAACTCCCCATCAAAGGGGTTTGGCCCTCATAATACTTGCAATTATTGTGTGGTTAAGGTACGATGAGAAGTACGGATCCTACACTTAATAAATAAAAAAAAAAAAAAAAAAAGTATTTAATGAAGTTAGTTATGTTAAACAACCTCTAACAGAGGATGCTTCATTTAATTTTGACATTGGTAATACTCTACAAGAAAATAACGAATACAGATTAGAACATTTAAACGAAGAAGAGAAACTAAAACTAACAAAAGTTTTGTTTGAATTCAATGATATACAGTACAGGGAAGGTGAAAATTTGACTTTCACAAGTACAATTAAACATGTTATCAATACAAAACATGAAGATATAATTCAGAAAAGACCCTATAAATCTCCTCAAGCATTCGATGAAGAAGACGAAACTCAGATAAAAGATATGATTAAACAATGCATTATAAGGAAATCGAATTCACCGTTCTGCTCACCTATTTGGATAGTACCAAAGAAAAGTGATGCGTCCGGAAAGAAAAAATTTCGAATAGTTATCGACTACAGAAGTCTCAACGAAATAACCATCGATGATAAATTCCCAATCCCAATAATGGATGATATTCTCGATAAATTAGGCAGATCTCAATACTTCACAACTATAGACCTTGCTAAGGGTTTTCATCAAATACAGATGGATCCCGCTTCAATAGCAAAAACAGCTTTTTCAACCAAGAATGGTCATTACGAAAATACTCGAATGCCGTTTGGATTGAAAAACGCACCTGCTACTTTTCAGCGGTGTATGAACAATATCTTGAAAGATTTGATCTACAAGGATTGTTTGGTCTATATTGATGACATCATTGTATGCTCCACTTCATTGGAAGAACATTTGTCATCGTTGAAGAAAGTTTTTTTTTAAACTACGAGAAGCCAAATTAAGGTTACAACTCGACAACTGTGAATTTCTAAAGAAAGAAACAGAATTTCTAGGACACATTATAACTACCGAAGGTATTAAACCAAATCCAATGAAAGTCAAAGCTATTGAACATTTTCCAATCCCTAAGACTACTAAGGAAATAAAATCATTTCTAGGACTTTGCGGTTATTACCGAAAGTTTATACCAAACTTTGCAAATGTTGTAAAGCCCATGACACTAAAATTATAGAAAGGTGCTATAATAAATATTAAAAGCATCGATTATGTAGAAGCATTTGAAAAACTCAAAGTTTTAATCACATCTGACCCAATCCTAACTTATCCAAATTTTAACAAACGATTCTCATTAACAACCGATGCTACTAATATTGCTATAGGAGCTGTTCTGTCACAAGAACAAAAACCAATATGTTACGCCAGTAGAACTTTAAACGAACATGAGATTCGATACTCGGCAATAGAGAAGGAACTTTTACCAATAGTTTGGGCAACTAAATATTTTCGATCTTGTTTATTTGGAAGGAAATTTGAAATATTAAGCGATCATAAACCGTTAGTCTGGTTAAGTAATGTAAAGGAACCCAATATGAAACTCCAGGTGGAAAGTAAAGTTAAATGAATATGACTATGTTATAAAAAATGTCCCTGGCAAAGAAAACTATGTAGCAGACGCATTATCTCGAGTAAAACTAGAAGAAAATTATTTGGGAGAATCAGTAGAAAGTGTAGCTACAGTTCATAGTGCACCAGAAGACAGTCAATATCACATAACCATTACAGAGAGACCAATAAATTACTTTAAAAGACAATTTATATTCAGGAGAAGTGATGAAAATAACACTAAAACAACCAATTATTTTAACAAAACTATAACAGAAATTAAATTTAAAGATATGAATATAACAAAAGGAAAAGAGATAATAAAAGAATATTTATGTTCAAGAAATAGTGTAGTTTATTTTGACAATGATGTAGACTTCATAACATTTCAAAATGCTTATGTGGAAATAATAGTTACGAATAATTCGACAAACTAATTCGATCAACTAAAATTCTAACAAACTTACAAACATATGCCGAATTTAAAGAATTCATTTTAAAAACCCATAGATCTCTATTACATACAGGAATAGAATAGCTAACTAATCTTTTTAAAGAAAAATATTATTACCCCGATTATCAAAATCTAATCCAAACGATATTTTAAATATGTAATATTGCCAAGACAGAGCATAGAAAAACAAAACTAGTGTTTCAAACCACCCCAGAAGTTTACAATCCCAGAGAAAAATATGTTATGGACTTTTATTTAATTGAAAATAAAATATTTTTGTCATGTATAGACATATATTCGAAGTATGCAACATTAATTGAAGTAAAAAGCAGAGACTGGTTAGAAGCTAAAAGAGCTATTTTAAAAGTTTTTAATGACATGGGTAAACCAATTCTTATAAAAGCAGACAAAGATTCCGCATTCATGTGCGCAGCACTTCAAATCTGGTTACAATCCGAACAAGTAAATATTGAGATTACAACTAGTAAAAACGGAATCTCAGGCATTGAAAGACTTCATAAAACTGTAATTGAGAAACTATAAAGAGTCACCCCTTGTTCGTTCAAAAATTACAAATCCTTTTAAAAAGACAGGCAACATTGAAAAACTAGATGAAAAACATTTTGAAGAAACAAACAGAGGTAGAAAGATAACACACCACAAATCTAAATTTAAAAGGAAAAAGAAAATTAATGACAGCAAATATAATACTTCCAGCACCGAACCAAATGATAATTAAATATCTTGTTATCGTTATGATTATGATGATTTTGACCTTTGGACAAGGTGTTAAAACACAGAAACTTGAGGTAATTCCAGTACAAGCCAAAAATGGTTACATTTTATTCAAAACAGGATCAACCAATATTCCACTATCTTACGAGTACCATTATCTATCTATAAACATAACTAAGACTGAGATGACATTCAAAAATTTAATGAATCAAGCCAAAGAGTATGACACAATTCCACAAATAAAATATCTAATGGATAAATTAAATAGAGAAATGAACGGAATTAAAATTATAAAACGTAATAAAAGAGTTTTAATAAATTTTGTCGGAACAGTAATTAAATATTTGTTTGGAACATTAGATGAAGAAGATAGAATAGATTTAGAAAATAAAATCAACAATTTAGCAGAAAACAGCGTTCAAACAAATGAGATAAATCTGATTATAGAATCAGTTAATCACGCAACAGACGCTGTCAATCAGATGCATTACCTACAAGATAAATCACAAAGAATAGCTATAATCAATATACAACAATATGCGAGCCATCGACAGAAGGGTATATTGGACCTTGCGCATGTGCTGATGACCAACATGGCATGCGCAAGGGGGTAAAAGTTTATTCCAATTTTTCATAAAGCTTCGTCCAGTCCGCCGATTGACCGTTCTCCAAATAATAATATAACTAGTTATATATATAGTGACATACTCATACACCCACAATAATAATTAATATCGACATTTGACAGTAAAGTCAAATCAATGTCACAGAATCAAATTCCAAATAACTAACACAGACATAAATTGTAAACACAGACAATTCCCATAACAAAGAACGTCTTCGTCGATCAATTTGTAAACATCCGTCGAAAACGTTCTCACCCTTTTCGCTGACGCAGCTCAAACCCTAGCTCAAGAACTCTCTTCAAAAATAAGAGAGTGATAATCATAAAGAGAGCATAAAGCTCCAACTTCATAAACTCTTAACAGATTAAAAGCTCTAAACCGAGGTTTGCTAAGCGTCTCCCGCACAGTACTTATTTGAGTTATGTTTCGTACTTACAACCGATTAGACATATCTTCACATACATAGTTCTAAGTGAATAAAAAATAAAATATATTTTTTTACTCAACATCAACCTTGTTATTATATATATATATATATACAAACACATATTAATATAAATTACATGATATGTTCCTGGTGTAGCTGATGTAAGCTTGAGCTGCTCGTATTATAAGCTACGATAAAGCTTCAGCATCAGCTGTGAGTTTATTTTTTTGGATTTGATGAGATAATATGTTAATGTAACGTAACGATTAAATATGTATATAACTCTGAATATTCCGAGAAATTAATCGGCGACTGAATAGGCTTGACCGCATATTTGTTCTATATATATAATAATAGTAACTACATAAAATTTTCCTCCTCTAGAGAAATACAGCAAATCTTCGTCTACTTGGGCCCAACTACGACCTCGGTGCAGCTGGAATAAGTTCCGTGAGAAAAATGAAGCCTTAATATGGCTAACGTGAACAAATAACACCACAATTAAGTAATACAACTTAAGTCGACGTACCTGCGTGTACGTATATGTATATAGAATTTAAATATTTGTGCGTTAGGTCTGTCCCGTCCCTGATTAATGGCCCGGCCCAAATGAATCTTTGTGAATTGGAAGTTATTAAAATATATATGATTATTGAAGTGCATTTTACGATGATTTGTTAATTTTCTTATTCGTTTGCCCAATACTCATGCTGAATCCCTGGAAAGTGTAGATCGCTGTTAAGTCAGCAAAAGGGTTCAATTAATAATGTTATCAATCAATTGACCAGGTAGGGTGGGTATAGAAGGGGAAACCCGTTCCATCTGGTGTTTTCCCCTGTAGGCCTCTTAAACAAATAAAGTCTTTTTAAACAAATAAAGTCAAATGAGTCAGATTTCGAAAGGAATTTAAGTGAATTAGAGTTTGACAAAGATAATTAGATAGGAGCGTTAGAAATAGAGAGTCCAATTAAAATGGTAATGTCGAAAGACAGATCGGAGGATCCCAGCATTTTTTGGTACACCTAAGGAATGGGATCAGTATGTGGAATTATTCACCATAATAGTTCACAACAGAGAGGATCGTAGTCTAGCTTATAAATTTCATTACCTAAAGCTAAAAAGATGGTCTCTCATTTATTGAAAGGTTCTTTAGAGAACTACAGTACCGTTTGGGAGTTGCTAACCAAACGG
This sequence comes from Drosophila quadrilineata, assembly GCA_018150725.1. Lineage (NCBI taxonomy): Eukaryota > Metazoa > Arthropoda > Insecta > Diptera > Drosophilidae > Drosophila > Drosophila quadrilineata. The sequence goes on along the minus strand of JAECWN010000418.1, from coordinate 165,017 downwards.
TATGACAATATTAGGAAGGTATTCTCGAATCACCTAAATAGATTGATCGAGTTACCTAGCCTCGATAACAAATCAATGAAGCAAGTAAAATGTTTCATTGATATAATAAACGAGGCTACATATATAATAAAATCAAAAATCCGATGTTTTAAGTTAACTAGAACAACGGCTTAGTTCTCTGAGCTCAATTGGGGAAAGTAAAATGAGCTGGAAGGACACGGCCATCAAATAATTTATTGCTATAAATTTAGGGCAATGACTCCAGAAGAGCGATATTATATATCTCGGGGTCTTGGGCTATGCTTCAAATGCTTGAAAAATAGCAAGGGATGCTCTTGTGAACAAAAATGTTCACTCTGCCAGAAAGGCTATAATACGATGCTGCATCTCCCTGACATACAAAGAGAGGAAGTAAATACGAGTGTGGTCAAAAGTGAAATTTTATTTGCAACTGCTCTAATTAAAGTTTAAGCAAGTACTGGGCAGTACGACACATTAAAAGCATTGATTCACACTGGGTCACAATGTACGATGATTTCGGAAGAAGCTGCTCAGATACTCAAACTACCGAAAACAAAATCCAATAGAAAAATAACTGGTGTATCGATCAAAAACGGTTGTACATCAAAATATAAGGTAGGTAAAAACTGAGATCTATTCTAAAAAAAATGAGGCAATTATTTTGCCTAAATTAATAAAAACACCGGACATTAAGTCGCATAATATAGACATGTCCAAATGGAAGAAATATAAATTAGAAGACCCGGGATTCAACGAAACAAGTAGAATAGATGTTATTCTGGGAGCGGATATATATGCTCGTATAATGAAAGGCGGGATTCGAAAACTTGACGGATTTCTCGGACAGAATATTGAGTTCTGGCCGTATAATACCAAATAATTCAATATATAAAACAAAGTAAAAATTAAAATGAACAATACTAAAATTGAAGAAAAAGTACTAGTAAGTCCTATTCCGTTTAAAAGAAAAAAATACGCGCAGCTATGGAAAAATACTTCGGAGTAGTACTACCAGAAATAGCACAGGACCCCCTTCAACCATCGCCTGAAATTGATTTAATACATAAAAAAAATTAAAAGATTTGAAGGCACCTACATTTTAGTTAAGTTCAGTTGGAAGTTTAGTTCGGTTGGAAGTTCAGTTCAGTAGAACAACTCGACTCATCAGTTTCTTTACATCGAGACTCTGATTAACAGCTATGTATGTGTTTTTTTTTTTTTTGTATGAATTTTACCACTATTCTCAGTGTTTAAAAATGTACATATATATAGATACATACTTCACCCCACTTTAGAGCTCCCTATTTTGCTGTCACCATCCGGGCAGCAAAATAAAACACTTCCAACCACTAAACACTACTGTTTTCGTAAAGTAAACTTTAGTGATCTCAAAATTTTATTTAATAACTACGATTGGTCGGAATTGTACTCTTCTAATAATTTAGAAGGTGCGATTGACATTTTTTATAGAGCTATTAACTCTATTTTTGAAATCCATGTTCATAGGGAGTATCATTCTAAGTCTACAAAACTTCCTTGGTTCTCTAGGGAACTTTGTAGACTTAAAAATTTGAAATCTAAACTTTACAAAATGTTTAAATTATCTGGTAGGCTTACTGATTTTCAAGGTATGTTAGTGCTAAGTCTAAAGATCCTGCATCGGGACCTAAACATGTACACAGTTGAGGAGCAGATACAAAGGCACAGCAGTCGATACAAAAATCGACTTGTGGAGCACCGCAGCGCGCTAGCTAGAGCGCTTCTACCGGTCAGGCCTTTAAGAAGGCTTAAAAGAGCAGGGTTCGCCAAGACCATCCAGCAGTAGCCATACTTGCTAATTTCACGCGACACTAATAATCCTTGGGTGTGATGCCGAAGGTGGGGTTCTAATCACTAAATATCTCTAACTGTGTTGTTATGATGCAAATATGTTGTATGGGTCCAGCACTTAATTAATTAATAAAAAAAAAAAAAAAAAAAAAAGATCCTAAGCAGTTTTACAACTTCGTAAATCTAAAACGGCGAACTGCTACATATCCTTCTTCCTTAACTCTTAACGAGAAAACAGCTAGTACCGATCAATATATTTCGGACTTATTTGCAGATTTTTCCCAGGATACTTATTCGTCTAAGATTTACGATTCTAAGTCTCCTTATCCTTATAGAATTTATCCACCTAACTCTGTTTTCGGTCCGCAGATTACGGAAAGTTTGCTAGGTTGTGAGCTGAGTTTGGTCAAGCCATCTTTTTCTCCTGGGCCAGATGGGGTGCCTGGCTGTGTTCTCAGATACTGTGCTAATTCGCTGTGTAAGCCAATTCTTAAACTTTTTTGTTTATCCGTTTCGACCGGATTATTTCCTGAGATATGGAAAGAATCTTATGTTATTCCCTTAAACAAAAATGGCTCTAAATCTGACGTCATGAACTATAGAGCTATTTCTAAGTTGTCTGCTATTCCTAAATTATTCGTGAAAATCATTACTCATTACTTCTCAACTGCAACACTTATGTAGCTCAATCATCTCACCAACCCAGCATGGCTTTGTGAGATCTAAATCTACTACCACAAACTTATTGGAACTCTCCTCTATTGTAATTAGTGGGTTTCATAGGACGATGCAAACGGATGTTATCTACACTGACTTCAGTAAAGCATTTGATTCTGTAAACCATACTCTCCCAATACACAAGTTATCGCTTCTTGGTTTTCCTCATACTCTTATGAACTGGATTTCCAATTATCTTAAAAATAGAACTCAAAGAGTTATGTTCAATTCTGCCCTCTGCAGATCTTTGTTTATTCAGGAGTGCCCCAAGGTAGCCACCTCGGACCATTGCTTTTCAATTTATTTATTAATGACTGTCGGGAGCAGCATAGGGTTCAGTAGCTGTTAAACTGTAATGGTCAGGCTGCCGGCAGCGACTGCGCTGCTCTTTCTCTCTCTGTAACTGTTCTGCAGCCTCGCAGATCGGCAGCGGCTTTCTACACATTGTCTGCATTTCAAATTATTACTGTCACTCTCATTTTACATATCAAGCTAATAAGTCGCATTGTCAACCCGTGTCAAGTCAGTAACGTTCTTCACAGTTGTACAGTGCACAAATAAACTAGACACAAAACACAACTTATAACTTGCATTTCTTAATTACATCATAAACGCCGCTAAAAAAACCTTAGTGGTTCAACATTTGGTTTTTTTTTTTTATTTTTTTTTCTCAAATAGATTGTTTTTATTTATAAATATACATATATAAACACACAAATAATAGTTATAAATGGATGAATATGTATTCAAATAATATTGTATTTAATTTATCAATTAAATTAATTCAAATTGAATTTACATATCTGTAAATGAGATAAAGTTTCTTGTAAATAAAATAGATTTCACTTAGGAAACCTAATGTCGGGAGTGCACAAATAAACTAGACACAAAACACAACTTATAACTTGCATTTCTTAATTACATCATAAACGCCGCTAAAAAACCTTAGTGGTTCAACATTTGGAGGCCCCGGCGAGATCTAAACAAGTGAAAAAACAATATTCGCGAAATACAAACATTTATAATTTGACTAAGTTTACGCGTGTCGCGAACCACTGTGCTGCGAACAGTTAAACGTTGTTGGTGCAATTAGTATTTGAACGTTTCAACTTGTGCGCTCACACAAGCATACTCGTGAACCGAAGTCTGACCGTTATCGCGCGCTGCATGAGGAGTGTGTTCAGTCGTATAGTGCAGCCGAAATCATGGTGCGACTTGAACTTGTCGAGGAGATGCAAGCCACGTTTAATCTCACTCACAATAGTCTAGAGGAGCTAGATTACGACGAGATCGGCAGTGAACTGCGTGACAAGTTTGATGAGCTGATCTTGTCACTTAAGAGCAGACTTCGCCTTCATCTTGAGCATCGTCAGTTGCGTGCACCAACTTCATCTACCATGAGGGCAGACGACAGTTTTGGGCAGTCCAGTAGTGCCTCCGAAAGGCCTCGACGAATGCGACTGCCTGAGCTTAAGCTCCCAACATTTTCTGGTGGGTACACGGAATATGCAGATTTCGTTTCGGTCTTCAACACATTGGTAAATGATGATCCACACCTTGAGCCTATAGAGAAATTCCAGCATCTCCGCTCTTGCCTATCGGGATGCGCCTTGGAATCGATTTGTTCTCTAGAGGTCTCGAGCTCGAATTACCCCGTGGCCTTGGAGATTCTTCGTAAGCGATTCAGCAACAAGAAACTCGTGTTCCAGGACCACGTAATGGAGATTTTAACGCTCCGGCTCGCAGATCCTGCTTCAGCGACATCTTTGAGAACATTTGCTGAAAAAGTAAATGCACACATGCGTGCGTTACAGTCGTCAGGTAGTTTGGAACAGATAGCAGGCTGCATGGTCGTTCAGATACTCCTGCAAAGGTTGGACAGGGCAACACAATCTGACTGGGAAGAAAAGTCAGCCATCGACCAAGTGCCCACCACCGAAGGGTTCCTTGATTTCTTGGACACACGATGTCAGCGCCTTGAAGGTCTGCAGCATGCCATGGCCGCGTTATCGGCTGGCATTGCAAGTAACTCAAGTAGTAGCACAAGTTGGAAGCCGCTAGTAGTTACTCAGGGTAACCCCCACGTCTGCGCATGCTGCGATACTGGTGGACATGGAATTTACTCGTGTCCTCGGTTTTTGGATATGACGGCATCTCAGCGTTACAAGGAGGCTTTTCGACTCGGAAGATGCATTAATTGCCTGAAGTTCGGGCATACTGTTCGGAACTGTAATGCCAGCTATTGTCGGCAATGTAAAGAAAGGCATCACACATTGCTTCACCACAATGTTTCGCAGCATCAAGTGTCCATGTCTTTTCAGCCAGATGCTGCGCCTTCAGTACCAGAGCAATATAGAGCACTTACTGCTCAGAGTATTCGGCCATCAACCGTTCTCCTAGCAAAGACACGGTCACATTCCGAGATCAACCCGTACCAATGCGGTCGCTGTCCAGCTTTATTTGCGCGCAAGGATAAGTTGCTAATTCACGAGCAGGTGCACTTTAAGCGTGACGCGGTGCAACTCCAGCAACAGAACACAAGAGTTGCTATGAATTCAACGGTAGTAGAACAGCAGCTCCAAGTGCCATTGCATCCGTACGTGGAAGCCGATGCCGTTGAACAACTACAGCCGCAAGCCTATCAGCAACAGGCGCCGCTGCAATCCAAGGCGAAGTCATCCTCGAAGGGATCTCAAGGTGTCCGATGCGATGTCTGCGACAAGACTTTCCCGCGAGAACGAGATCTGCAGCAGGCTTTCAATAGGCGTAAGCAGCTTCAACGACATGAACTGAAGACGTCCACTGGTACTTCCATGCGAGCTGTGTGTCTGCTTCCCTCTAATGACTTAGTTGAAAGAGAAGCTTCCAACGGGGGGAGTATGTCGGGAGCAGCATAGGGTTCAGTAGCTGTTAAACTATAATGGTCAGGCTGCCGGCAGCGACTGCGCTGCTCTTTCTCTCTCTGTAACTGTTCTGCAGCCTCGCAGATCGGCAGCGGCTTTCTACACATTGTCTGCATTTCAAATTATTACTGTCACTCTCATTTTACATATCAAGCTAATAAGTCGCATTGTCAACCCGTGTCAAGACGGTAACGTTCTTCACAGTTGTACAGTGCACAAATAAACTAGACACAAAACACAACTTATAACTTGCATTTCTTAATTACATCATAAACGCCGCTAAAAAACCTTAGTGGTTCAACATTTGGAGGCCCCGGCGAGATCTAAATAAAGTAAAAAAAACAATATTCGCGCTAGACAAGCATTAAATTTTTCACAAAGTTTACGAGTGCCGCGAACCAGTGTGCTGCGACAGTTAAACGTTGTTGGTGCAAATAGTGTTAAACGCTTGATCTTGTGCGCACACACAAGCACTTCCGTATACCGAGCTTGACCGTTATCGCGCGCTCTCTTTGTGCTGTACTCTTTGCTTGAACCGTTTAAGCAATTGCCTTTGAACTTACTTGCAATATGCTAAACGGGCTGCCAAGCACAATCGCGTCCGGAGACATTGGTACACCTTTAAACAAGGTTCCATATTTAAGGCGAAAGGCGTCGTCAATTTTTGACAGTGCAATGCGGTTGGACCAAACGTTGCATGATGAGTGTGTCCAGGCGTATAGTGCAGCAGAGATCATGGTTCGACTTGAACTCATCGAACAAATGCAAGCCACCTTTAATTTAACTCACAACAGTCTAGAGGAGCTAGATTACGACGAGATCGGCAGTGAACTGCGTGACCAGTTTGATGAGATGATCTTGTCACTTAAGAGCAGATTTCGCCTTCATCACCATGAGGGCAGACGACAGTTTTGGGCAGTCCAGTAGTGCCTCCGAAAGGCCTCGTCGAATGCGACTGCCTGAGCTTAAGCTCCCAACATTTTCTGGTGGGTACACGGAATATGCAGATTTCGTTTCGGTCTTCAACACATTGGTAAATGATGATCCACACCTTGAGCCTATAGAGAAATTCCAGCATCTCCGCTCTTGCCTATCGGGATGCGCCTTGGAATCGATTTGTTCTCTAGAGGTCTCGAGCTCGAATTACCCCGTGGCCTTGGAGATTCTTCGTAAGCGATTCAGCAACAAGAAACTCGTGTTCCAGGCCCACGTAATGGAGATTTTAACGCTCCGGCTCGCAGATCCTTCTTCAGCGACATCTTTGAGAACATTTGCTGAAAAAGTAAATGCACACATGCGTGCATTACAGTCGTCAGGTAGTTTGGAACAGATAGCAGGCTGCATGGTCGTTCAGATACTCCTGCAAAGGTTGGACAGGGCAACACAATCTGACTGGGAAGAAAAGTCAGCCATCGACCAAGTGCCCACCACCGAAGGGTTCCTTGATTTCTTGGACACATGATGTCAGCGCCTTGAAGGTCTGCAGCATGCCATGGCCGCGTTATCGGCTGGCATTGCAAGTAACTCAAGTAGTAGCACAAGTTGGAAGCCGCTAGTAGTTACTCAAGGTAACCCCCACGTCTGCGCATGCTGCGATACTGGTGGACATGGAATTTACTCGTGTCCTCGGTTTTTGGATATGACGGCATCACAGCGTTACAAGGAGGCTTTTCGACTCGGAAGATGCATTAATTGCCTGAAGTTCGGGCATACTGTTCGGAACTGTAATGCCAGCTATTGTCGGCAATGTAAAGAAAGGCATCACACATTGCTTCACCACAATGTTTCGCAGCATCAAGTGTCCATGTCTTTTCAGCCAGATGCTGCGCCTTCAGTACCAGAGCAATATAGAGCACTTACTGCTCAGAGTATTCGGCCATCAACCGTTCTCCTAGCAAAGACACGGTCACATTCCGAGATCAACCCGTACCAATGCGGTCGCTGTCCAGCTTTATTTGCGCGCAAGGATAAGTTGCTAATTCACGAGCAGGTGCACTTTAAGCGTGACGCGGTGCAACTCCAGCAACAGAACACAAGAGTTGCTATGAATTCAACGGTAGTAGAACAGCAGCTCCAAGTGCCATTGCATCCGTACGTGGAAGCCGATGCCGTTGAACAACTACAGCCGCAAGCCTATCAGCAACAGGCGCCGCTGCAACCCAAGGCGAAGTCATCCTCGAAGGGATCTCAAGGTGTCCGATGCGATGTCTGCGACAAGACTTTCCCGCTAGAACGAGATCTGCAGCAGGCTTTCAATAGGCGTAAGCAGCTTCAACGACATGAACTGAAGACGTCCACTGGTACTTCCATGCGAGCTGTGTGTCTGCTTCCCTCTAATGACTTAGTTGAAAGAGAAGCTTCCAACGGGGGGAGTATGTCGGGAGCAGCATAGGGTTCAGTAGCTGTTAAACTATAATGGTCAGGCTGCCGGCAGCGACTGCGCTGCTCTTTCTCTCTCTGTAACTGTTCTGCAGCCTCGCAGATCGGCAGCGGCTTTCTACACATTGTCTGCATTTCAAATTATTACTGTCACTCTCATTTTACATATCAAGCTAATAAGTCGCATTGTCAACCCGTGTCAAGACGGTAACGTTCTTCACAGTTGTACAGTGCACAAATAAACTAGACACAAAACACAACTTATAACTTGCATTTCTTAATTACATCATAAACTCCGCTAAAAAACCTTAGTGGTTCAACAATGACCTTCCGTCTATTATTAAGAAAAGTGCTGTTTTGATGTATGCAGATGACGTTAAATTATGCCTCTCTTATAAGGATCCTATTTCTGCTTCTTTGTTGCAAGCTGATCTAAATATTTTAAATTCATGGTGTAAAACCAATCTAATTGCCCTAAATTGCTCAAAGTGCAAAGCCATGACTTTTTGCAGAACACAACCTGTGCATGTTCAATATTTGTTAGACGGCCATCTTCTTGAGAATATATCTCAAATTAATGACCTAAGGATCTTACTTGATCGTAAACTCTCATTCAACGATCACATTGAGTTCATGGTAAATAAAGCCATGAAGGTCTTAGGTTTCATTAAGCGTTGGTCTAAGGAATTCAATGACCCTTATACGACTAAACAGCTTTATGTCTCTCTGGTACGTCCCATCCTCGAGTATGGGTCCTGTTTGTAGTCTCCACAGTATCAGACTTATAAAGACAAAATCGAATCGGTGCAAAAGAAGTTTCTAATTTTCGCACTAAGAAACTTAAACTGGTCACCACAACTTAACCTTCCGCCATATCCTAGTAGATTACTATTAATTAATCTTCCTTCCCTTTCACACCGTCGCACTATGCTGGGTTAACTTTCATTCTAAAACTTATCATTGGTGATATTAACTCTCCTTTCTTGATTAACAAATTAAACTTTTCAATTCCTATTAGATCAACCCGTTTCTATTCCTTATTAACAATTAGCACTTGCCCTACTAATTACCTTATGCATGAACCTTTTTAGTACTATGTTCTGAGTTTAACAGACTTTACGGGGTTATTAGATTAGAGTCTTCTATTTCTACCAATCAAGCCTTAATCTTAGAACATTTACGCACACATTAATCAATTAATCTCTGGTGGTGGTCATTGATTTGATTGGGTTTTCCTGGGTTTCCCCAATCCTAGCAACGAATGTTGAATCAATTTACATTTACTCACCCCAGAACTATTTATTTATTATTTTTATTTTATATTTTCCTTCATTTTAATTCTAATTTTATATTTTTAAATATTTAATATATATAATTTAATTATTTTTAAATTTAATTTTAATTTTACATTTAATTTTAAAATTCTGTCGACTGTGTATAGTTGACATTAAATAAATAAATAAATAAATAAATAAATAAATAAATAAATAAATAAATAAATAAATAAATAAATAAATAAATAAATAAATAAATAAATAAATAAATAAATAAATAAATAAATAAATAAATAAATAAATAAATTGAAAAATATGGCAAGGAAAGAGAAAAATTGAAAAAAATGTGTTTTTCGGTTCAAAAAATTGAGACTTTAGCAACTTTGAGAAGACATAACTTAGCTAAAAATCAACCGATTTGGTCAGTAGATCATATTTTAAATGTACATCAACATATTGTTCATACAGTCAGTTTTAAATTTTAACCCATTTTTGATCATTTTTGTATACTAACCCTTGCAAACATGTCAAAAATTGAAAATTTTAAAATTGGAATTTTTGTGCCCAATTGATTTCTGGCATCAAAATGATATCTTCCTCATCTGTGAGGAACCATAACTTTTCCGCAACTTATCCGATTTTCCATATTTGTGCCTTTCTGGATACGGCTTTGATTATACTTTAAATCGGTATTGTTGTAGTGGGGGGGAATCTAGTCCTGGGGTCATAGGGTGTGTGGTTCTTGTGGTAATGTGCGGCGAAGAATCCGATGTCGATCTGTCGTTGCTGCTGCTGTTGGATGTCCAAAGCTGATGTATGTACGTATGTACATACGTTGTTGGACCGTAAAGAGGGGAGTGTTGGGTTCGATGTGGTATCCGTTAAAATGCGGGGCTGCACTTTGTTTGGTATCACTTTATTTGAGGGGCACAAGAGTATGTGCAATGTATTGGGTTGTATGTTAAGGCACAAAAGCAGAGTCGGGGTGACTTGCGAAAAAATTTTTACTTATTAGCTTAATTAGCGATGATCAACTCCACGATAGCCGATCGTCGGGTATCGATACTATCGATGGGGAGTATCGTGTGGAGCAGCCGGATCAGTTGCTCGGCGTTGCCATCTGACGCAAACAGGTATAAAAGGACAAAAAAGTGTTTTTTGATTCAAAAATTGAGACTTTAGCAATTTTGACAAGCCATGAGATAGCTAAAAATAAACCGATTTTCAAAATTTTTGCATTTCTATCAATGGTATTGATCATATTTTAAATGTATGAGAATTGAAAAATTGTCAGAAACAGCTTTTCAGCAAAAAATTATATCTTCCTCATTTTTGAGGAACCATAACTTTTCCACAGTTTAGCCGATTTACATATTTTTGATTTCTGGATACGGCTTTGATATTACTTTAAATCGGTATGAAAGGTTGGTTTATTAGATGCTTTAATAAATAAGGCAAGGAAAGTAAAAAATTTAAACAAACTTGATTTTTTGTTCAAAAAACTGAGACTAGCAACTTTGAGGGGCTATAACTTAGCTAAAAATCAACCGATTTTGCATTTCTGTCAATGGTGTTGATCATATATTAAATGTACATCAATAAATTGTTCGTACTGTCAGTTTAAAAATTTAACCCATTTTTTTTATCATTTTTAAATACTATTCCTTGCAAAAATGTCAAAAAATTGAAATTTTAACATCGGAATATTTGTGCACAATCGATTTCTGGCATCAAAATGATATCTTCCTCATCTTTGAGGAACATATTTGTGCCTTTCTGTATACGGCTTGATTATACTTTCAATCGGTATAAAAGGTTTATTACATGTTTTGAAAAATATGGCAAGGAAAGAAAAAAATTTAAATAATATGTTTTTTGGTTCAAGATATAGAGTCTTGGAACTTTGAGAAGCCATAACTTAGCTAAAAAATAACCGATTTTCAAAATTTTTTCATTTCTGTCAATGGTATTGATCATATTTTAAATGTATATCAAAAAATTGTTTATACTGTCAGTATTAAATTATGACCCATTTTGGACCATATTGCATAATCCCTTTCAACAATGTCAAAAAAATGAAAATTTTAAAATCGGGATTTTTTGTGCCCAATCGAATTCTGGCATCAAAATAAGTATAACAAACTTTACCGCACTTGATTTGGAACCATACTTTTAAGAAAATATGACCAGAGAATTCAAAAATGGTCAAAAACAGCTTTTCAGCAAAAAATTATATCTTCCTCATCTTTGAGGAACCATAACTTTTCCACAACTTAGCCGCTTTTCCATATTTATGCCTTTCTGGATACGGTTTCATTATACTTTCAATAAGTATAAAAGGTTCATTACATAATTTGAAAAATATTGCAAGGAAAGTAACAAATTGAAAAAAAGGTGTTTTTCGGTTCAAAAAATTGAGACTTTTCCAACTTTGAGAAGCGATCACTTAGCTAAAAATCAACGGATTTTCAAAATTTTTGCATTACTGTCAATGGTATTGATCATATTTTAAATGTACATCTGAAAATTGTTCATACTGTAAGTTTTAAATTTTGACCTATTTTTGACCGTTCTTGCATACTAAACCCTTGTAAAATTGTCAAAATATTGATAATTTTGGAATCGGAATTTTTTGTGCCCAATCGATTTCTGGCATCATAATGAATATGACTAACTTTACCGCTGTTTTTTTGGAACCATATTTTAGAAAATATGGCCACAGTATTAAAAAATGGTCAAAATCATCATTTTAAACAAAAAATTATATCTCCCTCATAACTTTTCCACAACTTAGCCGATTTACTATATTCATGCTTTTCTGGATAAGGCTTTGATTATACTTTGATTATACTTCCAACTTTGAGAAGCCATAACTTAGCTTAAAATCAACCGGTTTGGTCAGTAGATCATTTTTGGAATGTACATCAACAAATTGTTCATACTGTCAGCTTTAAATTTTAACCCATTTTTAATAATTTTTGAATACTATCCCTTGCAAACATGTCAAAAAATTTTAAATATTAAAATCGGAATTTTTGTTCCCAATTGATTTCTGGCATCAAAATTATATTTTCCTCATCAGAAGCGAGAGCATCTCCGGACATGGTGGGCCGCTGCTGTCGAGGACTCGCATTGATAATATTGATGCGAGCGGAGAGCGATGCGATCGACCATGCCGTGGAACGGGGGATCGGACCCGTAAGAACCCAGCCCAAAATAGTCTCTTGGCCGAGCAGAGTTCCGCAAAAATTAGGTATAAATCCTCCCAATAGGATAGACGGAAGGATATCTGATCCAATCAGAAGATCAATCTCTGAGCTACGGCAGAAGGATGGGTCTGCCCACTTGAGGTGTGGGAGATTATGGAAAACGACGTGGGGTATCCTCGTTGACGGAAGGTCTCCAGCAAGGTGTGGGAGCACATGGGGTGTTGCATCAATGCGCACGTTGGGGTTAAGTGGACACCCAATCTGGAAGCCACACACTTTGTGTGATTGGGCCTCAGTCATCTGACTCAGGCCAGACACTTTATCCAGAATTGGCTGGAAAGGCAACTGAATTGAGTTGCTGAGTCACTCGGAAATAAAAGTGGCTTCGGATCCAGAGTCGAGCAACGCGCGAGCGGGGTATGTCACACCTGCGTGACAAATGTGGACAATGGCAGTGCCCAAGAGGATTCCTCGCGTGTTGGTAGCAAAAAAGCTTTGCACTGTGTTGGAAGGAGTGGACTGGACAGACTAATATCCGGAGCGCTTGAGGCAGAGAGAGCAGTTGAAGTGAAAGGGGCGTCGCTACTCGGAGCTGAGAAGGGTAGCCGCTGAACAGAAGCCGTCGTTATTCAGCAAAGATCGTGCTACAGTTGTCTTGGCCTCGCCACTTGTTTTGGCGTGAAACACCTCAGTGTAGCAGGGTGGTAGTTGACAGCCAGTGGAAATGGCAACTGAAGGAGCGGGAGGAGCTGCAGGACGGAGCAGAGTAGATGCATTATCAATCTGCTGGCTTAGCATGGCAACACACTGCTCATATATGTGGTTGCAGAGGTCGTAGGTCGACTCCATGGGCAAACCATCATCACTCAGTTCTTAAGGATTAATAACCCGAGAGCAACGCTCGTATTCAGACTTAACTTTGTGCCACAAGGAGTCATCACGACGGACTTGGAGGGTGTAGAGAGAAGGAGTTCCTCTCGAGGGTCTGTTGAGTCGATCATTAAACTGGATAAGTTATCTTGCAATGGAATTGAAGGGCCATGACAGATATGGAGTGGTTTAGACGAGAAGACGACGGGCTTGGGACAGGCAAATTGAGGCCTGCTGGAATGGGCGATATGGAGGATCGCCTGACACTGTGTGGTGCTACAGATGACGTTCGTCGATATGATGATTTGTCACCGGTGGGCATCTGGTGCTAGCACGATTGAAAAAGCAGTGTATCACGGATTCACAGTACACAGATGAATCTAATTAGATATCCACAGGTTTAGAATAACACAGTTGGATAAAGATAAAGTAAGCAAAAAACCACAAATGCTTGCTTATCGTTAAAGTTGGACAAAGATAAAGTAAGCAAAAAAAAACACAAATGCTTGCTTATCGTTAAAGTTGGACATTAGTGCGTGAGTGTGAGTGAACAGCGCAAAGAAGACAAGCTGATAACGGACGGCCGGTCAGCAACTATACATACAAAACCACACACACACGTATTGAGACGTATGCATGTATATATGCATGTATGTATAGCTGTAACTCGGCTCAGCTGTAACTTCTTGCTGAGAATGTTCAATTTTGCGTTTCGTTTTGTTTTTATGGATTTAAAAACAAAAGCGAGACAGTCGAACTTTCATAAAGAATCACACATGTACTTATCTGGATGTAAGCTTTCCAATTCCCGCGGTGCGAGCCGGTGGAGACGAAAGGATATTCGTCCCGAAAGGATATTCGTCCCGAAATGATATTCTATCGAAAGGATATTCGATCCGGATCGATGGAGCAAATTTTGTAGTGGGCGGGAATGTATTCCTGGAGTCATAGGGTGTGTGATTCCTGTGATAGTGAGCGGCGAAGAATCCGCTGCTCGTCGCTGTTGAGCTGAGTGGTCAGCTGCTGGTTTATGTCCGCTGCTGTTGTATGTACGTATGTACATACGCTGTCGAGCTGCAGAGTGAGGGGGTAGTGGAGTTGGTAAAACAATACGCGGTGTTGCACTTGTTTAAAATAAACTGTTGCTGTATTTTGACACTTTCTTTGTGGGCCACAATAGTATGTACAAGTTTTTGGGTTTGTATGTAGAAACAATAGCTAGTCGGGGGTGACTTGCAAGATTTCTATTTTACTTAAAGACTTAATTAAGGAAAGTCAACTCCACGATAGCCGATCGACAGGTATCGATACTTTCGCTGAGGAATATCGTGTGGAGCAGCCGGATCAGTTGCTCGGCGTTGCCATCTGACGCAAACAACAGCTTTTTGATCAAAAAATAATATCATCCTCATCTTTGAGATGAGTTAGCCAATATTCCATATTTATGCATTTCTGGATACGGCTTTGAATATACTTTTAATCGGCATAAAAGGTTTATTTCATGTTTTAAGAAATATGGCAAGGAAATTGAAAAATTGAAATAAACTTAACTAAAAAAAAACCGATTTTCAAAAGTTTTGCATTTCTGTCAATAGTATTGATCATATTTTAAATGTACATCAGAAAATTATTCATAAAGTAAGTTTTAAATTTTGATCCACTTTTGACAATTTTGGCATTTGGTTGTTGTATAGAGTAGACGCGTATGATTTTGCCCTTATTAAATCACTGAATTCTGTAATTCTTACTGTTTTTCTTACTTTTTAAAGTGCCAATTTTAACAATATTATTGTGTAGTTCGTTATTACTGGTGCTTGTGTCAAACTTCGTGTGTTTGCTATTAAATAATGAATTTTCTTTGTATAATTTACAAACAGTGCGCGTCGCTAACAGCTGTGTTAATTTCTTTTTCATTTTCGCTTACTCTCGTCGTTAACTTTTCTTTACTCTCCTATCATTGTGCTCTCTCATTACATGCTTATCTGTATAGCTTGCGCTCTTAACGCCAGTTCTTAACATTAACTGTATCTTATTGTCTCTCTCTTGCTTTGTTTGCATTAAGTCATTGCTTCTACAGCACTCGACACAAGTTTATTTACATTTCAAACATAACTCACTTCAAATTATTTCTATTTCTTTTTTCGTTTCTTATATCTCCTTACATCATTTACTTTGTGCTGCATTCAAGTCTATAAGGTAATGTCCGATCCTGCAGATTTTATAAGCTCCTGGTTGTGTGACAATCTAGCTCATGTTTAATGTGAAGGCCAATAAGATGGGTCTTAAGTGGTGTTGTGAAGCTTGCCGTGAGACTGAAATTAATATGAAATCATTTGCAACGCATCCGCGCAATAATTTCTGTGCTTTAAAAAAAAACTTTTATCTTCTTCATAAGGAATTCCAAGCAATGGAATTTAAGTTTAATAATTTTAAAATTTTTTCTGAGCCGTCTATTGTGGGTGTGCCTTCTTATAGTAGCTTACCACCGGAGGTAATTATTACTCCGGTTTTGACTACTGAAAATATTTCTCAAACAATCGTCCAATGCATGACGCTTTTAACCAAGAGTTGCATCGAGGAAGACTGTATGATCTCAACGCTTTGAAAGAATTAATTCAAACAAATCTTCAACTGTTAAATGAACAACAGAAGTATGTATTTGAAACTCTTATGAAAGTAACAAATGATGAAACTGGAGGGATTTACTTCTTAGATGCATCTGGTGGTACAGGAAAAATTTTTTTTAATTTCATTAATATTAGCAACAATTCGCTCACAAAATAAAATTGGACTTGCACTCGCTTCGTCGGGAATCGCAGCAACTTTGCTTGAAGGTGGTCTAACAGCCCATTCAGCACGAAAATTGCCATTAAATATGCAAAGCAATGAAACTCCAACCTACAACGTTTTGAAGATCTCTGCAATGGCAAAGGTTTCGCAGCAATGTAAATTGATTGTTTGGAATGAATGCACGAAGGCACATAAAAAATCTTTGGAGGCTTTAGACAGAACCTTAAAACATCTACTGAGCAAAAATAAGCGATTTCGTTATTATTTAATGCAATGATTTCATTAGCAGGAGATTTTCGTCAAACATTGCCAGGGATTCCACGATCAACGCCAGCTGATGAACGCAATGCATGTCTAAAGTCCTCCAATTTGTGGAAACATGTCAAAGTACTTCATTTAAGCAAGAATATGCGTGTTGAGTTGCAAAATGACCAATCTGGAAACATATTCTCAAACAACTCATTGACATTGGCAATGGCAAATAGACATGTTGACTGGCTGCATTAACTTTCCTCAAATTTTTTGTCGATTAAAAGATGAACTTATTCAGAAGGTGTTTCCAGATGTTTCTCAAAATTACAGAAACCATGATTGGTTGAGCGAACGAGCTATACTGGCTGCAAAAATCATAGATGTAAATGAATTTAATTTTAAAATTCAAGAATAAATTACAAGCGAATTGAGGATATATAAATCAATTGATTCGGATACTAATCAAGATGATGTAGTCAACTATACATCGGAATTTTTAAACTCGCTGGATTTGCCAGGATTGCCACCTAACAATCTTCAATTAAAGGTTGGATCGGTGGTTATAATTTTGCGAAATATCAACCAACCTCGTCTTTGCAATGGTACACGGTTAGCAATAAAAAAATTACTAAACAATGTGATAGAAGCAACTAAACTCAAAGGAAAGTATAAAAGAGAAGATGTTCTCATACCGCGCATCCCAATAATTCCGTCTGATGTGCTATTTGAGTTTAAACGACTACAGTTTCCAGTGCGGCTTGCTTATGCTATGACTATAAACAAGTCCGAGGGGCAATCATAAGGTGTTTGTGGTATTAATCAAGAAAACCCATGCTTCTCACATGGTCAATTGTATGTTGCCTGTTCCCGTGTTGGAAAACCATCAGATTTGTTTATCTATGCGCCAGGTAATCAAATAAAAAATATCGTATACCAAAAAAGCACTACAATGATAATAAAAATAATAATAATACTTCACATTATTAACAATAAAGCGATTACATACTTTTAAATCCCTATAAATGTTTTATTTAATTATTTTTTATTCACAACGCCCTATCACCAGGGTGACGGTTCTGTTCAGGAGAATTTTTTAAAATACGTAGGCACAAAAACTGGCACATTAAAAATCTTTTTGACAGGACGAAGTCTGTCGGGTCAGCTAGTATATTTTAAATGTACATTAAAAAATTGATCATACTGTAAGATTTAAAATGTACATCATATTTTAAATGTCATCAAAAAATTGATCATACTGATACTAAAAATTGATCATATTTTGACAATATTTGCATACTAACCCATTGCAAAAATGTCAAAAAATTTAATATTTTAAAATCGGAATTTTTTGTGCCCAATCGATTTCTGGCATCAAAATGAGTAAGAAAAACTTTACCGCCTTGATTTGGAACCATATTTTAGAAAATATGGCCACAGTATTGAAAACAGGTCTAAAACAGCTCTTTGAGCAAAAATGATATCTTCCTCATCTTTGAGAAAAAAACTTTTCCACATCGCCGATTATCCCAAATTTTTGTATTTCTGGATACGGCTTTGATTATACTTTAATTTGGTATCAAATGTTTATTATAAATAAATATTGCAAGGAAACTGCAAAATTTAAATAAATCAGTTTTTTTGTTAAAAAAATTTAGCCTTTGGCAAATTTGCGACGCCATTAATTAACTAAATATAAACCGATTTTCAAAATTTTTGCATTTGTGTGAATGGATTTGATCACATTTTCAATCTACGTCAAAAAAAATCAACATACTGTCAGTTTTAATTTTTGACCCATTTTTTGCCTTTTTTGCACATTAACTCCTAGCAAAAATGTCAAAAAAGTGATAATTTTAAAATTTTAAAATCGTAATTTTTGTGCCCAATCGATATCTGGCATCAAAATTTGTTCATATTGTCAGTTTTAAATTTTAACCCATTTTGACCATACCAACCCCTGCAAGAATGTCAAAAAATAGAAAATTGTAAAATCAGAATTTTTTGTGACCAATCGATTTCTGGCATCAAAATGAGTATAACAAACTTAACCGCACTTGATTTGGAACCATATTGTAGAAAATATGGCCACTCTATTGAAAAATGGTTAAAAACAGATTTTGAGCAAAAATCATATCTCCCTCATTTTTCAGGAACCATAACCTTTCCACAACTTAGCCTTTTTTCCATATTTTTGCATTTCTGGATACGGCTTTGATTATACTTTAAATCGGTATTAATGGTTTATTACATGTTCTGATAAATATGGCAAAGAAAGTGAAAAATTGAAAAAACGTGTATTTTAATTCAAAAAATTGAGACTTTTGCAACTTTGAGAAGCCATAACTAAGCTAAAAATCAACCGATTTTCAAAATATTTGCATTTCTGTCACTAGAATTGATCAAATTTTAAATGTACTGTAACACCCGCGAGAAGGCCACTATGCCACTGCGCACCCTGTCTGATAAGAAGTTTGCCGGCTGAGCTCAGGGAAAATGGGCGTGGTCTGTGCGAGTGACAATAGTGCTGCTACAGGAATAATCCAGACAGGATGACGAAAATAAAATAGGTATCGGTAACCGAACCCGAAATCAGACGGACGAAACTGGACTATCAATGATCGATGGAGGAGAGCCAGATGGTATGCTCTCCTTCTTCACCCACCCAACCACGCAGAACTGGAACTAGATTCCAATTCCACCCATATTGCTGTTGCTTTGTCTACCCTTGGTGCCCTTTAAAACTCATATTAGGTCATGTTTGATTATTATAATTCAGTTCGATAATACGATATATAATTCATTACATCAATAATAGGATCCATTTAACTAAAAAAATTTTATATTCATTATTTTTGATTCACATTCGATATGCAATAGACGTTAGTGATTAATTAATTACTTTAATTTAATTTTACACAAAATTCATATATAAATTCAATTTTTCATTATATGCGTTAACGATCAATAATATTCAATGATGATGGGCACTTCAGTTGGCCGCAGGTGCACCAATCATTAGATAGATTCTGGTGATCTGTGGACACAATTTTTATTAGACCTATTGAGGTTGGAGGCGAAAGTATATCCAACTTACTCGTGGTCTAGGGATTTGGGTTAATGATGGAATCCCGCAGTGGAGTTATTATCCAGTCCACTTTATCCCAAGGGGATAATAAATAACACTTTCACTATTAATGTGAGTTATTTTCTTATTTCTTTTGGTATTTTTCAAAGTTAACAATTTTATTCAATCACGCAGTTAAACTTTTTGCTACGTCTTGTTCGGGCGACTAATAATTTGCGAAAGAAAGATCTTCAGACGTTATCGCTGGTTCTTAGAATATCGATATATCGCATTGCTACGATGATCACGAACGCTTTAAGCCCTGGTATCGACTTGAGATTTACACCTCTGCTTATCAGCGTTGCCAGTGTATGCAAAAATTTAAAAAAAAACTGACATAAGCGCGCGTATTCAAAATTTAATTCGTATTTGATACACCCACACCCTCACACCACAGGTTTAATTTTAGTCTTTAGACTCAAATTAAAGTTGAAAAAAAAGAAAAGGGTGTGATTCTCCTACCATATGTCCTTGGCGTGGAAATGCCCTAGCTCCTTCCCTGATAGATCTTCCAACAGGTATAGAGACTGCCCGATCCGCTTCTTAACCCTGGCTTTTGTGCCTACCGCTGCTAATTTTGCATTGAAGTTCATCGCTGCGTTGCTTAGTGGGAAATTTCGTTTTATAACCTCCTGACCTACTTCGAATGAACGAGGCCTAACCCTTAAGTCGTACGTACGCTGATTTTTCACGTAGGCCTTGGCCATATGCTTATCAATGGAGGATCGGATGAATTGAAAGTTGTCCGAGCGACCCAGTTTCACCTCAGGATCCTTGAGTGCGTCAAGAGCCCGCAACAATTTAAAATCTTGCCCATGAGATAACATCTGTTGACCAAATACAACCTCATATGGTGACGTCCCTATCGACTGGTGAATGCACTTTCTAAGGGAGCTATTGATGCTGCTGAGGACGACATCCCAGTCTCTGTGGTCTTTGCTGACATATGCCCTAAGTGCTGCATTGATTGAGCGGTTCACTCTCTCAGCTGCGTTTGACTGAGGAGCTTATGCGCCTGTGCACATTTGTTGAACTCCATACTTGGTTAGAAATTCTCTAAACTCACGACTCTTGAACTGTGTACCGTTGTCGCTCACTATCACCTCTGGAACACCAAAACATGTGAATAGTTCCTCCTTGAGAATATCTATTATAACTCTGGATGTGAACTTTCGTACGGCCTTCAAGAAGGTGAATTTCGAAAAATGATCGAGTATGATGAATATACCCACATTCCCTTTTTTGGTACGAGGAAACGGCCCAATAAAGTCTAGATATAATCTCTGGAAAGGTCTTTCGCTTGAAACTCGCATGCCCATTGGAGGTTTTAGTGCGTAAGCTACGGATATACTCACGAATCTGAGTTACCATATTTGGCCAGAAAAATTTTCTTCGAATTAGCTCGAGGCATTTGCTCATGCCACAATGTGCTGAGGAAGGCTGGTCATGAGCTGCTTTAATAACCTCTTCTCGTAATTCTTCAGGAACCAACAATTTCCACTGATTGTCAGGGTTGTCGGGAAAATCCGTCCTATGGTACACATAACCGTCAATAACTTGAAAGTCTGGTAGATTGGCTGTTTGGTATTTATCCACATAAGTACGATATCTAATGGTGTTAAAAGCTGTTGACTCGAGATCGATCTCTGGGAGAACATCAAGTTCTAGGGCGCATATTTCATCTAAGACATAAGGCATCCGCCACAACAGTTCAGTTTCTTCGACATGTAAGCGATCGGGCGCTCGCAGCCGGACTCATCACACTGGGCCAACACTGCACCTACTCCGTGAAGAGAAGCATCACAATGTACTATGAATGGCTTGTCATAATTCGGGTGTATCAGAAATGGAGCGGAACACAATTTATTTTTCACTTCTTCAAATGCTAATTGGGCTCCTTCATTCCATCGGTATGAATTCCCTTTCAACAGCTCGGTCAGCTCGAATATCACTGACGAGTAATTCGGAATGAAGCGCTGATACCATCCTGTCATGCCTAAGAAGCGTCGAAGTTGCTTTCGTGTTTTCGGAACAGGGAACTCATTAACTGCCTTAACTTTGTCTTGATTTATCTGCAGAGTGCCTTCTCCCACAATGAACCCTAGGTAATCTACCTTTTTAAACAAAACTGACTCTTTTGTACGTTAATCGTCAGCCCTGCCTTTCGCAATTGTGTGGCTACTTCGGTCAGATGGATAAGGTGTTCCTTAAAGCTCGCAGAAAATATTAGCAAATCGTCTAGATAAACCATTACATGAGACTTTAATTGATATGGGATTACTATGTCCATCAGTCGACTCATTGTCTGGGGAGCGTTAGTCAGACCGAATGGCATTCGTTTAAACTGATATAAAGGTCGGTTCGGCACCATAAATGCAGTCTTGGCTCGCGACTCCTGATCTAGACAAATTTGCCAAAATGCATCCTTCAGATCAATCTTAGAAATACAATATACCGCTGGAAGTCTGCTTAAGAGCCCATCCATGATTGGAATCGGGTACGCATCTCTTACTGTGACTGCATTCAGCTTCCTAGCGTCTAAGCAAAACCTCACCTTGCCAGGCTTGATATACAAGGTCACTGGCGAGGACCAAGGCGAGTTTGGAGCTTCTTCAATTACATCCATCTCTAACATGCGGTCTATCTCGCCACATAACAATTTTTCCTTGGCTGGCGACAACGGGTAAAACCTTTGCTTGATAGGTTTGGCATCCGCTGTGTCGATGTTATGCTCGATTAGAGAAGTTAGGCCTAATCCGTTTTCTCATAGCAAGGAAATATATTTATCACGGCTTCTAACTGTGACTGTTGGAATGGTGACAGATTCAACTGGATAGTCTCCAGTGGTGGATCATATTGAATTTCGTTCACAACAGTCGTAGGACATATGGAAATGCCAAATCGTTTCCAGAAATCCATCCCGCAAATGACATCTTGTTTGATAGTCGCTACCACAAGAAATTCAAAATCTGATTTCAGTGAGTTATATGTCAGGGAAATGCTAACAGTGCCTAGTACATTTTGAGTCTGTCCGTCTGCGGTTCGAACCACCCCTCCTGGCTTATCGGTTATCAGGCTATTCGAAATTAGATACTGAGCAAGGTTACCACCTATCACGCTTTTATTAGCCCCACTGTCTAGGAGAGCTAAATAATCTTTCCCGAAAATTTCCACTTGAGTGAATGGACGAATGTCACCAGACTTGTGGATAATCGAAGAAATAGTGTAGTGACGGTAGGTGTGCAAACGCTGCCAATATTCCTTTATCCTTTTAGACGAACGGGTTCTAGCTGATCGAATACAATCGACAAAAATAGGTGTGTCGTCATCCGAGATTACCTTCGGAAGTCGCCCCTCGGAACCCGACGAACATCCTTCGGCTGGTTTTCCGAATCTGTATTACATTTAACACAATTGGGTTTGTAAGTTTCGATCGCACCACAACCGTAACAAAAAACGCGTCTGGGCTTAAGACAATCATGATAACGATGTCCGAGCTCATCGCAATTCCAACATTTTATTTTATCTGCTTGGCGTATCTCACAAACTTCGTTCGGATGGTCCTCAGCCTCTGATTCACAATCGATATCGTGACCGATGGAATTAATAACAGGCTTTCGTGTAGTTGATCGAGGCTGTGATCGAAAATGTCGGAAGAATTCCTCATGACGGTGGCATTCTTGGCGTAGACTCGCCAGGTCAGGAATGTCGACGTGCAAAAGTTCGTGAAACAGTTCCGACTTCAAGTTGTGCCGAACTTCCGTAACCAAGTCGCTGTCCGACATTGGTTCGCGCAAGGAATCTACGATTGAGAGCATTGCGTCCAAGAATTCATCGAAACTCTCGTTTGAACCCTGCTTTCTACGACGCATCGCATTCTTAATGTCCCTATCTGTTCTCTGGTCTTTGTATCGCTCCTGTAATCTACTGCAGAGCTCATACCAATTCATCGTTTCTGCTGTCCGGTGAATTCTCCAGTAAAATGAGAGGGCATGTCCAGAGAAAAGAAGATGTGCAAATTGAGCTAGCAGCGTAAAATTTCCGTTCAGACATTGATTGGTTAGACAATTAACTCGGTAAATGAAGTCTTCAATGGGAAGATCGTTTGCTGAGCCGGAGAATTTTATGTGCCATTTAGATTTGGTGTTAGAAATCCTGTCTAGCTGTTCGTGTGAATTATCGGATCGAGTTCTAGACAGTCTACCGGTAATACTTGGATCTGGAGCTCTGTTATTGCTAACATTGCTTGTGCGAGGAAAAGAAGAGATGAAGTCATTACCCCATTCCGATGGAAGCTCTTCTGGTGCACTAGATGCCTGCTGATTGAGGTTAATGCTGCGTACCGCGGTAGTGATTTGTTCCGAAATAGTCGCAATCATGGTATCCCTAAAAGCACTCATCGACTGTGAGATCAATCGATGAATATGATCTTCATCAAGAGTACGAGTCTCGGGTGGTACTTTGGATGACCCAGAATCTCTACGATTGGTAGGACGAGAATTGGACGCGTGGGAAATTCCTTTTGCCTGTGACCTAGTATTCATTTTGGCCTTAGGAACTTTTCCAGTATTGAGAGGAAGAAGCAATCCTTGGTCGTCTCTGGCCATAGTCTGAGGTCTTTGTCCACTCATGGTGTGGCTAGTTTGCGACCGTGAGCAAGGTTGCCTACAAATAGGACAAGTCTCATTGGTGTCTAGCCAATTGGAAAGACACGAACGATGAAATTTGTGCTTGCAACTGGTTTCTGTAATGTCTGTACTGTTGCTCGTATCGTTGCAAATTACACAGAAAGGTGAGCCACTAGCTAATCCTGCCAAGTTTTCGTTGCTTCGACGAACCGACATTATTGCTATTCTACGTTATTTTCCTAATAAAATTATTTATTTCACCAGAAACAAAATCTAAATATTTAAATAGCTAAATGTGTAGTATGCGATAGAAAAAAAAACTCAAAAAAAAATATTTGCGGTAAAGATAAAAAAAAAAAACAAAGTGTTACTTGGTATAAGCGATATACAAATATACTAAAAAAAATAATCACGAATCATCAACATGATTCTCATGATCATCACTGAATAAAAAAATCAAAATCTAATATCGATAAATGGGAACTTACCCAAGGGTAATATTACAACAGCAAAAGTGTATCAATCATTGATAGCTCTATTCCGCATTCGGAATCTAATAATTTAATCCATTTTGAACAATCTAGAAAATTGAAAGAGGAACATCCCGAAATGTCCAGGATGAGCAATCTCAATTCCAATTAGGCAGATTTTCTTTGGCTGGGGTGACTAGCAAGCGGTATAACTCCGGTTAGAATCCAGAACTAAAAATCCTGCATGACTTAGTATTCCCCAAATACTACTAACGATAAGAATTCGTTATGGAAAAGATAGTGCGTATATGATGGGTCTAGTTCCGACTTGATCAGAAATCTAACAATCCACATCAGATATGACTATCAAAAACTGAAACTACTAAAACAAATCTATGGATCAGACGGAGTTCGTGGAGAGGATAGGTGGAAAGGATGAGAAATGAGTATATGCCTGATGTAAAGCTTATCGAGCCTATTGCTGATAGTGGTGACCCTTGTCGGTTTCGAAAATGTTGGTTGCGGACCAATTATTCTGTAGAAGTAAAAACAATTATTCTGTACACGTTGGCTCACGTTGGTTTCGATTCCCACATTGGTTGCGGCTCCAAGTTGGTCTTGGGATCCACGTTGGTCTTGGCTCAAGTTGGTCTTGGGATCCACGTTGGTCTTGGCCCCACGTTGGTCTTGGCCCCACGTTGGTCTTGGCCCCACGTTGGTCTTGGCTCAAGTTGGTCTTGGGATCCACGTTGGTCTGGCCTCACGTTGGGCGCCAATTATTCTGTAACGACCCGCGAGAAGGCCACTATGCCACTGCGCACCCTGTCTGATAAGAAGTTTGCCGGCTGAGCTCAGGGAAAATGGGCGTGGTCTGTGTGACAATAGTGCTGCTACAGGAATAATCCAGACAGGATGACGAAAATAAAATAGGTATCGGTAACCGAACCCGAAATCAGACGGACGAAACTGGACTATCAATGATCGATGGAGGAGAGCCAGATGGTATGCTCTCCTTCTTCACCCACCCAACCACGCAGAACTGGAACTAGATTCCAATTCCACCCATATTGCTGTTGCTTTGTCTACCCTTGGTGCCCTTTAAAACTCATATTAGGTCATGTTTGATTATTATAATTCAGTTCGATAATACGATATATAATTCATTATATCAATAATAGGATCCATTTAACTAAAAAAATTTTATATTCATTATTTTTGATTCACATTCGATATGCAATAGACGTTAGTGATCAATTAGTTACTTTAATTTAATTTTACACAAAATTCATATATAAATTCAATTTTTCATTATATGCGTTAACGATCAATATATTCACTGTTCTTTGGCTTACGATATTCTATAACCGATAGTCACCCAATTTGGCAACTCCAAACTAACCGTTCATTGGCGCTTTTCTTTTATTTACATTTATTCAAATTTATTCACGACATGTGGCAACGCCAAAGAATATGACGGTGTAAACAAACAAAAAAAAACTTGCGAAAATTATCTTGATTACATTATTTTGCGCGAATCACTTTGGCACCATTATTATTTCACACCAATATGTATGCACTTACCCGGACATCCGATGGGGCCCCGTTGGATCCGACTGTGTAATGCTAAAAGGGAGTAACAATAATACCACAGTGATGCGCGGGTTTACCTTAACTATAGCACTAATTTACAAAGCAATATTTATTTAAATTATATTTGGAATTTTTATTTCTCTTATTGGTTCTGTTTTAACAATTCATTATTAAATTCATATTGTATTAGTATATGAATTGATGAAAAATAAATGGAGATGAACCAAACGAAAAATAAAACCAAAAGAAAAGCAAAATGAAATGATAAAAAAATTATGAATTAATTCAAAAAAATCACGATTGAAATTAATATAAATAAAAGAAATGAATTAAAGAAATTTAACGAAATTAATATAATGAACCAAAGAATAATGAAATTATGAAATTATGTTTGACGAGGATTAGCGTTGTTTAAACTTATGATGTACGACTGTACATACACCTAGCATCAGAAGTCTGCGTACACCCTGAAAAAACTGCGGCATCAAACTTTCTACTTAAATTTCTCAGCCATTTATTCATATATTTTCAAAATTCTTTTTTGTAAACATAACTATAATCAATTGTCTTTATTAACGTATTTTTTCCAATATTTTTTATTGATGTCTTATAATTTATTTTTAATTTTAAACTAAACCCTACTAAAAAGTGTACACGCAAAAGTCTGCGTACAGCTGTTTCAAGCTGCGTGGAATGCAAGAAACAACGATTACCGTTGGATTTTTTTGATGTAGATAATTTCAATATTGTGTTAGCAATTAGTATTGCACATTTGAAATGTAAATATAGCATAATATTTAGTAGAATCGCAATATGAACCAAAATGTGGAAGAAAATTTCTGTTTTCCACCAAAAATTATTTTAAAGTTATCTTTTCTGGCACAATTATGCAATAAAAATACTGTAATAGTTGGCGGAGACCACTCCTCTATCCAAAAAGTAATAAACAATAGCAATTTATTAGGCTGGATCTTCTCAAATACGCGATCTAGCGCATGTTAAATGTGCAGGTTTCACAGTGCGTGTAAAAGATTATATCACCAATAAGACGGGTCTTAAATGGTGTTGTTAAGCTTGCCGTGAGACGGAGATTGATATGCAATCATTTGCAAGGCATACGCGTAATAATTTCTTTGCGTTAAAAAAAAACTTTGACCTTCTTCATAAGGAATTCCAGGCAATGGAATTTAAGTTTAATAATTTTACAATTTTTACTGAGTCGTCTACTGTGTCTGTGCCTTCTTCCAGGAGCTCACCACCGGAGGTAATTATTACTCCCGTTTTGACTACTACTGAAAATATTCCTGTAACAATTCCTTCTGCAGCTACTTCAAACCCTCTTAGCTCTAAACCCAATAGATCCAAAAAAGATAGGCCTTCCAATGATATGCCTCTTGTATCAACTGAGGTTAATCATCTTCGGGTGTTTAATTCCCCTAAGCATCCCACGCCTACAAATGTTCTTCCTAGCGTAGTGGAGACTCCCAGACCTCTTAAGTCTGTACCTAATAGACGCCAAATTTTTATTTCTCGCCTGGCATCTGAGACTTCAACTGAAGATGTTAAGGCGTATATTTTAAAGAAGCTTAATAATAATTGTCCCAACATGTCCGTTGAGAAATTTAAATTTAAGCATCACAGAGAAATTTCCTCCTTCAAAATATCTGTCCCCACAAGTGCACTTAGTACTATTTGTACTAATGCTTTTTGGCTGGATGATATGGTTGTAAAGGAGTACAGTCCGCAAAAGAGACATAAGTCATCAGTACCCCTTCTCTTCCTACTAATGTTCCGTCAAAAAACTAATAAATTCTTCCATTCTGTTTGCTTATCATAATGTTAGAGGCCTTAAGTCAAAACTTTCTAACCTCTATGTAAATAGTTTTTCCTTTGAACATACCATTTTGGCATTTACAGAGACCTGGCTCAAACCTGATATTCTTGATGCATCTATACTTTCACCTCTTTATGTTACTTACAGATGTGATAGAATGGATAGAAAAGGTGGTGGCGTCCTTATTGCGATAAAATCTAATCTTGTATCGCAATTAGTAAATAACTTCCCCACTAATATAGAAATTATATGTGTGAAAGTGCGAATTCATAACATTAACTTGTATATTTCCTGTTCCTATATTCCTCCCCAGTCTGATTTATCTGTATACCTAGCTCACTTAACGGTAATTCAATCTTTGTCCAGCATGCTTTTGGATAAAGACTGTTTGGTAGTTGTTGGTGACTTTAACTTGCCCGACTTCGAACGAGTTTCTGTCGGGACTTCTTGAACTTAATCTATCTCAGGTCAACTCAATTCGAAATAGCAGGAACCGAATACTTGATCCTGTCTTTGTATCAGATCAGGTATGCGATACTGTTGTAAGAATTGATCCTTTAGTTTCACCTGAAGATGCGTTCCACCCCACTTTAGAGCTCGCTATTTTGCTGTCACCATCCGGGCAGCAAAATAAAACACTTCCAACCACTAATCACTACTGTTTTCGTAAAGTAAACTTTAGTGATCTCAATATTTTATTTAATAACTACGATTGGTCGGAATTGTACTCTTCTAATAATTTAGAATGTGCGATTAACATTTTTTATAGAGTAATTAACTCTATTTTTGAATCAAGTGTTCCTAGGGTGTATCTTTCTAAGTCTACAAAACTACCTTGGTTCTCTAGGGAACTTTGTAGACTTAAAAATTTAAAATCCAAGCTTTACAAAAAGTTCAAATTATCTGGTAGGCTTATTGATTTTTCGAGGTATGTCAGCGCTAAGTCTGGCTTTGATACTCTGAACCACCGTTGCTATAGTGCATATTTAACTCGCTGTAGATTACAATTTGCCAAAGACCCTAAGCAGTTTTATAATTTTGTAAATCTAAAACGGCGAGATGCTACATATCCTTCTTCTCTAACTTTAAACGAGAAAACAGCTAGTACCGATCAATATATTTCGGACTTATTTGCAGATTTTTCCCAGGATACTTATTCGTCTAAGATTTACGATTCTAAGTCTCCTTATCCTTATAGAATTTATCCATATACCTCTGTTTTCGGTCCGCAGATTACGGAAAGTTTGCTAGGTTGTGAGCTGAGTTTGGTCAAGCCATCTTTTTCTCCTGGGCCAGATGAGGTGCCTGGCTGTGTCTTCAGATACTGTGCTAATTCGCTCTGTAAGCCAATTCTTAAACTTTTTTGTTCATCCGTTTCGACCGGATTATTTCCTGAGATATGGAAAGATTCTTATGTTATTCCCTTACACAAAAAAGGCTCTAAATCTGATGTCATGAACTATAGAGCTATTTCTAAGTTGTCTGCTATTCCTAAGTTATTCGAGAAAATCATTACTTCTCAACTTTTACACTTATGTAGCTCAATCATCTCACCAACCCAGCATGGCTTTGTGAGATCCACAAACTTATTGGAACCCTCCTCTATTGTCATTAGTGGGTTTCATAGGACGATGCAAACGGATGTTATCTACACTGATTTCAGTAAAGCATTTGATTCTGTAAACCATACTCTCATAATGCACAAGTTATCGCTTCTTGGTTTTCCTCATACTCTTATGAACTGTATTTCCAATTATCTTAAAAATAGAACTCAAAGAGTTATGTTCAATTCTGCCCTTTCTATGCAGATCTTTGTTTATTCAGGAGTGCCCCAAGGTAGTCACCTCGGACCATTGCTTTTCAATTTATTTATTAATGACACAACCTGTGCACGCTGAATACTTTTTAGACGGCCATCTTCTTGAGAATATATCTCAAATCAATCATCTAGGCATCTTACTTGATCGTAAACTCTCCTTCAATGATCACATTGAGTTCATGGTAAATAAGGCCATGAAGGTCTTAGGTTTCATTAAGCGTTGGTCTAAGGAATTCAATGACCCTTATACGACTAAACAGCTTTACGTCTCTCTGGTACGTCCCATCCTCGAGTATGGTATGATAATTGTCTATTATCATTTTTCCCTATTTAAATATCAAAATAAAGAACATCTAGTTCTTTTGATGGTTGGTCGAGTTCTGTCTATCTTTATTGAAAATAATTATTAGCTACCGCGCTGCCGTTGGTAGCGGCAGAGGAGCCAAAAGCATATATCTATCTTATATACTATATTTGGGAGAGAGAGAGTCTTATGTGCATATGTATTTGTCAGTAGCAGTCAGCGTGGGAATGCTGACTCAGACCAATTCTTAAGTGGGCGATCATATATCGCGCTCACTTGAATTGATTCAATTATTTGTTTATAATGCAACAATGTGTTGCTGCTGGCAAAGTGTTGGGTACCGTGGACCCTCGCTACGTGCAACATATGTGCATATTACATCTCCCTCCTTTTGAAAAATAACGTAATTAAATGAAGTTATTTTCATGTACTATTTTTTTTTTTATAATTGTATCTTAATAATATATATTGGTATTTATTTTTTTTTTTTTTTTAATATTAATGTGTTATTTAATGTGTTTCTAATATTAATGAATTAAAATGATTTATTGTATTGAGTTTTAATGAATAAAGTAGATAAAAATTATTTATTTATTTATTTATTTTTTTTTTTTTGTAATTATTAACATTTGTTTATATCTATGTTTTTAATTTTTTTTTTTTTTTTTTTTTTAGCCTATCTTTATGAACTACTTGTTTTTTATTTGTATTCCCCGTTATTACTACATTATCTCTATCTTCTAGTTTTACTACGCTATAGGGCCCTGTGTATTGAAAATCTAACTTATGACCTACTTCGTTACGTAGGAATACCTTATCTCCTATACATAAATCTATGTCATTAGTTTTCCTATCATAAAGTATTTAATTCTTATACTTATTCTGTTCGAGCATGCTTCTTGCTCTTTTATAGGCTACTTCTAACCTATATTTACTTTCCTTAGCGTAATCGTCTATATTATATAAAGGATTTATATACTCTTTACTATTGAAATGTTTTGGTAAATTGTTTGTTTTACCAAAAACTAACTCATATGGACAATAATTATGTGCCATTGAGGGGGTCGTGTTGAAACAAAAGACGAAATATTGGAGCCATACGTCCCAATCAGTTTTATCAACCGATATGTAAGATCGTATGTATTCGTTAAAAGTTCTATGACTTCTTTCAATTGTTCCAACTGTCTGGTGGTGGTGTGCAGTTGATGTTATGTTAGTTATTTTTAGATATCTGCACAGGTCGTTTATTATTGAATTTTTGTATTCTGTTCCCATGTCCGTAATGAACGTCTTCATTGGACCGTACTTCAGAATAAAATTCTCAAATATAGCTTTCGCTACTGTATTAGCGTTTTTATTTGGAATTGGAATAGCTACTAAATATTTAGTCATGTCACAAATTAATGTGACTTCGTATTCGTTTCCATTTTCTGACTTGGGTAGTGGACCTATAGTGTCTACTATAACCCTGTCAAAGGCTGTTAAAGGCGTCTCGGTAATAATTAATGGTGTTTTAATATGTTTATTTATTTCAGCTTTTTGGCATTTTTCACATTTCTGGATATGCTGTGTTATATCACGAGTCATACCTTTCCAGTAATAGTTTCTTTTTACCTTGGCCAAGGTTTTTGTAATGCCTGTATGACCTCCTTGTATAGGATCATCATGGTATGTAGACAATATTGCTTCTTTCTCTTTAACATTTGTTAAAGTGGTCACCGGGTTGAGTAGCGCTACTCTTAATGTGTTTAATAATTTATTATTTTTAAAGTCATCTATTGAAATTTTTTCAAAGATCTCTTCCCACGGTGCCGTTTTCAATTGGTTTATTTTTAGTGTACCGGCTTCTTTTTCAAGCCTTGGAAATAATTGTCCTAAGTCAATATTTCCATTTGCACATAAATCACCAATATCTATTCTTGCAATAATTTTCTTACCATGTTTAAAGAAACATAGCATGTCTTTTATATGCAAGGTCACTACTTTACGTACTTCGTCATTATTTATGACTTGGTATACGTTGGGCTGAGAAGCTTTTTCTGTAGATTGCCTTAGCAGCTCTACTTTTTCATTATCTGCGCAGATATTTTGTCTACTTTGGTACCTGGTAGTGACTTTCAGGATTTTATTTTGTATGTCCTTTAATTCGGATATTGTTATCCTTGATAGGGCGTCTGCCACGAAATTATCTTTACCCTTTAGGTACTCGACAGTAAAGTCGTATTCTTCTAATTCTAGCCGCATGCGTGTTAATTTAGAACTTGGATTTACCATAGAAAATAAATATGTTAAGGGTCTGTGATCTGTTTTAATTGTAAAATGTTTACCATAAATATATGGTCGAAAATGTAATATTGCCCAATGGATTGCTGCTAATTCTTGTTCTGTAGTACTCTTATTGCTTTCGCCTTTTGTGAAAGCTCTCGATGCGTAGGCAATGGGAAGTTGGAGTCCGTTATAGTCTTGAGTTAGGACTGCTCCACATGCTTGCTTACTTGCATCAGTGATTATGCAAAATTCTTTGCTAAAATCGGGGTATTGCAGCAGGGTTGGTTCCATAAGTTTCTTTTTTAAATACAGGAATGCTTTTTGGCATTCGTCTGTCCATATGAATGGGAGATTCTTTTTACATAATCTTGTTATGTGCCGTGAATAGTCGGCGAAGTTTTTATAAAACGTCGATAATAGTTGCAAAAATGCAACGAATCGCCTAGCACTGTCCGCGTCATGTGGTACGTAATAATTCATGATGACATCATATTTTTTGTCATCTGGAAGTATTCCTTTATCTGTGCACTTGTGACCAAGAAATGTCACTTCGTGCGTGAAGAATGAACATTTTTCTGGATGTAGTTTAAGATTATTCTTCCTACAGAGTTCAAATACATTAATTAAATTTTTAATCATGTGTTGCTTTGAACATCCAATGACGATTAAATCGTCCATATAAAGGAATTCTTGTGATGGTTCAAGGCCCGAGAATGCTATTGTCATCATTCTCTGAAATGAATTAGGTGCTATTTTTAAACCAAATGGCAATCGCGTGAAACGATATGAGCCATTGTTGGTTGAGAATGACGTTATATTTCTTGAGTTTTCTTTTAGCTCTATTTGGTGGAAACCTGACATAAGGTCAAGGCATGAAAAGTATTTAGCTCTACCTAATTGATCGAGTATGTCGTCAATCCTAGGTAGGGAAATTTATCGGACAGAAGTTTTTTATTAATCTGGCGATAGTCTATTACTAATCTCCATTTTTAGCATTGGAACCTGGGAGTGATTTCTTTGGTACTAAAAGAAGTGGGCTATTGTATTCAGATACAGACTCTTCAACTATTTTATCTTTTATTAGCTTATTTACCTGGTTCTTTATCTCTTCGTGGTGGCTATATGGTGTTCTATAGTTTTTTATGTACACCGGTTCTTTATCCTTTAGTCTTAACTCTTGTTTGTAAAAATTATTAGTTGTGATTGATTCGGTTTCAAGTCCGAATATATCACTATATTTAGAACATATGTCAGTGAGCTCTGATTTGAATTGTGTAGGGAAGTTTTTCTTTAATTTGGATATGACTTCATCTGTTCTAGAACCTTTGCTTGGTTGAATTATCTCGTAATTCGAAAGCGGTTCATGCTGAATATTTTTTATGTCTATTAATTGGTCGGTACTTGTTGTATTCAGTAAACGGACAAACGTATTATTGGATGTTGCTACTGTATTCGCAACATAAATACCAGATACTATTTCTTGATTTGGAATTAAGACATTAGCTTCTGTCGAGTTAATGTCTAACTTTCGGACAACTTTGGATCTCGCTGGTAACAGTATTAAATTATTACCGGAACTGAACTTTATTGGAACGTTTATTGAATATTTTAAATTGTTTGGTCTTATTATGAACCAATCATTTGCTGGTTCACAATCTAATTTGCAAATTAATGTTTTTATGAAGTCAACTCCTATAATTCCGTCGCATGGTATTGCGAAATTTTCTGAAACTAAATGGAAATTGTGGGGAATTATATACTTGTCTGTCTGCAATTCTATTCGAACTAAGCCATTGGACTTAATTACTCCTTGTCCAATGCCTTGTATATCTATTGTTCTATTGTGTTCGATGTTTTCAAAAACATCTGAATTCTCTTTTTAGTAATGAAATATCTGCTCCTGTGTCTAGTAGAAATGTGAGGTTATTATTTGTGGTGAAGTTTTTGAATACTACAAACATATTAAGACTTAGGTTTACCGTGTGTACTTTTTGTTTTAATTTTGTGTACCTAAAGGTGCCTGGTAGTTTTCCGAACTACCTTGAGTGACACGCACGTTAGAGGAGTTATTATTGACATTTTTGGTTTGATTGTTATATTGGTTTTGGTTACCCCTTCGGTTACCTCCACCTCTGTTATTACCGCGGCCGCGATAGCTTCCGCGACCTCTGTTATTATTGTTATAGCTTTGGTTATAGTTCTGGTTGTAATTATTTCTGCCTCTACCTCGATAGTTTGCATTATAATTACCTCGTCTGTTGTTTCCATTATAAAATAAAACTGTATTAGAATTGCCGGTCATTTCTGTACTGCAATGTATATATTTTTCCATTGCATCATTGAATGTATTAAATGTACCTGCTGTTAAGATCATTTTTAGTGACTCATTGGCACAATTTTTGATCATTGCCGATATCGACTCTTTTGTCGCGAATTTGTCGGCATTGTCGGCGTCTAATCCTCCGTCTATGTAAGCTGCTTCTAACTGCTTACGCATATTGTCTATTTCCGTCGCGTATTGCGATGCGGTCTTGCCTTTCTGTTCATTAACTTTGCTTTAATGACGTCTGGTGATTCACCTTTTACGTTTGCTTGCAATATGTTAATTATTGTTTGTAGTCAGATCTGTTAATCAGATCTGTTAACTTTAATGCTGTCACAAACCTGTTTAGATGGAGTTTCTTACCATCGAATTCAGGTATTGTGGCAGATACCTGTTTAAGGTATGCTCTCTGAGCTTCTACTGTATTGGCCATGTTTATTATAGCTAGTTGTGGTTTATTATACTTTATTTCATCTATTGATTCTATATCGCTTTCGATCTCTAGATCCTCTTGCGGTTCTGACTCGTCTAGGTCTATTAGCTGATTCTCGTCGAATTCCGCTATTTTGGTTATATCTGTTGGGACTTCTATTATAATGCTATGTCTAACACTAGTATTATATAGTCTTTTACCGAATGAATTAAGAACTTTTAAGCATTGGGCTTTATGTTCTTCAGTAAGTTTGTCTTTGTTTTTAAGTATCAAGGTTTGTAACGCGTTATATTGCGTTATCAATACCTTTATGTGGAAAAATTAGCGTCTGAGTTTTTATCAGCGCGTTTTTGTTGATGCATTTATATGATTTCTCAAAAGCATCTCTAATATTGTTTATGGCTGTTACTAAATTTAACCATTCCATGTATGTACATATTAGCGATGTAGTCGCACCTGTACCCCTATGGTGTTACTGGGTATGGGCTGTACTACGCTATGTGTTATAAAATTATTTAACGATATTTTTTTTTTTTTATTTATGTAGTTTTAACATCAAAATTGTACATTCGCCAAGAATTGGGTTAGTTTCTTGTACTTTCTTTATATATACATACGGTAATGTATTCAACATTATTGCTTTGATTGTATTATCGAAATGCAAAGAGGGCTGAACATATGGTTATATGTTTCCATATATTCATATTCGAATTCATACAAAGATATATAATCCTTGTGCTTGTGCAGAATACTAAATGCACGAATTCGAAAATCAGGGTCGTTAACTAAAACTTGGTTTAGGTATGACTCTATTTGTATTTCTGTCATTTTCTCTATTTTCTTTTTATATTTTATCTAGCTCATTGGCTCTACTCATGTAAGTCTTTCTCAATGATCTTTTGTGCAGCAGATATATCTTTAGTGCAAGATTGTTTGCTGATATTATTACTAAAATCAAAAGTAGCACATACAGTGAATCTAAATGTGGGGTTGTGTCCACGACCTCTACTGTATTTACTACATTTGCGGTGTTATCGTCTGCTTTCGATTTTGTTCCGCCCATAATGAGAAACCTTTTTTTTTTCTTCTTTCAGTTAAAGACATAGATATATCTTGAATAACTATAAATTAAAACTGTTGTTATTTTGAGATTCATTAAAACTCTATACTATTTCCCTATTTAATGAATGATTTCATTATACTCAGTTTACATAAATGGCAATTTTACAATATTTTACTTATATTAAGTTTAGTACTGAGTATAATGTGTTAGTAATGGAAATGATGTCCTAATAAGTTAGTATATTTGTTGTTGCAGCGGGAACCGCATTGGCAACATTAATAATATTTGGCGGTTGGAGCTATGGCGTTTAACGCAGCTCGCCGCTTTACTTCGCACCACGAAGTTGGATGTTGACGGCCGCAAGGCGCTCTTTGTAGCGCTGTCGGTCTTCCTCGTTAGTTGCCGTCTTCAGCAACTCTATGTTAAGTCTCCTTGCACTGAGTAATCTTATACGGCAGCCACCTCGCTTCTTTTTAAGTGGCTGCTCCCTCGCTGCTGTCCGTGCCTTGT
This sequence comes from Drosophila quadrilineata, assembly GCA_018150725.1. Taxonomy (NCBI): domain Eukaryota; kingdom Metazoa; phylum Arthropoda; class Insecta; order Diptera; family Drosophilidae; genus Drosophila; species Drosophila quadrilineata. The sequence goes on along the minus strand of JAECWN010000418.1, from coordinate 128,406 downwards.
CAAGGGCTTTGGTCCAGCGGTTGGATCTACCTCTATTGCCTCTCTAAGGCCTGGCAGATCCCTTTGCTCGATAGGAGCAGGGTGTTTCAAGGTCGGCTTGGCGGTCATTCATTAGTCCCTTGGCGCAGCAGTGAGCGGCTCCAGGCCCACCGCTTGTTTTTGCTTTGTAACACTTTTATTTTTGTGTTTAAATACGTTCTCATTTATGTGTATATGCACAAGTTTATATCTTTTTATATAGAGATGTATATATTTTTTTATGCACCATCGTATTAAATAGTATGTATATTTCCGTTTGCATTATGTTGAATTGGTTGGTTACTTGCACTTTGTTTTGACAACTTTGGACATATCTTTTTATTTCGTTTTATTTGCTTCACTTTAGGACTTCATTTATTCGTTTTGCAGACAAAATTAAAATTCTAGACGCACACATGTGTATCATAATTTCATTGTTTATGAGTTTTTTATTTATGTTATTATTCATATTATTTTTAAATCCTCCTTTCAATTAACAGTTCGTTTTAACATCCGAAGAGCCTTAGCTCTTTGTCATGGTCGCCATATGATAATTGTCTATTATCATTTTTCCCTATTTAAATATCAAAATAAAGAACATCTAGTTCTTTTGATGGTTGGTCGAGTTCTGTCTATCTTTATTGAAAATAATTATTAGCTACCGCGCTGCCGTTGGTAGCGGCAGAGGAGCCAAAAGCATATATCTATCTTATATACTATATTTGGGAGAGAGAGAGTCTTATGTGCATATGTATTTGTCAGTAGCAGTCAGCGTGGGAATGCTGACTCAGACCAATTCTTAAGTGGGCGATCATATATCGCGCTCACTTGAATTGATTCAATTATTTGTTTATAATGCAACAATGTGTTGCTGCTGGCAAAGTGTTGGGTACCGTGGACCCTCGCTACGTGCAACATGTGTGCATATTACAATGGGTCCTGTTTGTGGTCTCCACAGTATCAGACTTACAAAGACAAAATCGAGTCGGTGCAAAAGAAGTTTCTAATTTTTGCACTAAGAAACTTAAACTGGTCACCACAGCTTAACCTACCGCCATATCCTAGTAGATTACTATTAATTAATCTTCCTTCTCTTTCTCACCGTCGCACTATGCTGGGTGTAACTTTCATTCTTAAACTTATCAATGGTGATATTAACTCTCCTATCTTGCCTAACAAATTAAACTTTTCAATTCCTATCAGATCTACCCGTTTCTTTTCCTTAGCACTTGCCCTACTAATTACCTTATGCATGAACCTTTTAGAGTACTTTGTTCTGAGTTTAACAGTCTTTACGGGGTTATTAGATTAGAGTCGTCTGTTTCTACTAATAAAGACTTAATCTTAGAACATTTACTCACACATTAATCATATAATCTGTGGTGGTGGTCATTGATTTGATTGGGTTTTCCTGGGTTTCCCCAATCCAAGCAACAAATGTTGAATCAATTTACATTTACTCACCCCAGAACTATTTATTTATTATTTTTATTTTTACTTTAATTCTAATTTTTAATTTTTAAATATATATATAATTTATTTATATATTTAATTAAATTATTTTTAAATTTTATTGTAATGTTACATATTAATTAATTTCTGTCGACTGTTTATAGTTGACATTAAATAAATAAATAAATAACTTATGTATGTAGTTATGTATGTCGACCTCTGTTGGGCCGACATCTGCAGGAACTTGGTTCAGACACGCACGGGGTGATTCTCTTTGGAGCAGAGATCACAATTTGGAGCCGCTAACCTGATGATGGATCTGTAGGAGTGAATCCGATCCGGTCCTGAGCTTCTTGGAGTGGCCTTGGAATGGCTGGCTCCTAGGAGCTGACTGTTCGAGACGGGCGATATGACATCCTCGATGATTTCAAGAGTGAGTCATTTTTCTCCGAGGAATCTGTCCATCTCTTGCCAGGTGGGGATGTCATATTTCTTCAATAAACTGTGCTCCCAAAGGGCAAGGGTCGCCTTAGGAAGCTTGGAGGAGCAAGAAAGATAAGGAGACAATCCCAGTTGTCTGTGGAGACGTTAGAGTGTTCTAACGCTGTCAGGCAACCGTTGATTGTGCTCTGTAGTCCTTTGAGTGCATCTGCAGTCTCTGAGGTAACTGGAGATAGGTTGAACAGGATTTTAAGCTGACTATTAACCAATAGCCGCTTGTTTTCAAACCTTTCAGAGAGAGCGGCCCACGCTGAGCAGAAGCCGTCGTTAGTCAGCGGAGATCGTGCTACAATTGCCTTGGCCTCGCCACTTGTTTTGGTGTTCAAATGGAACAGCTGTTCTACGGCAGTTAACTGAGGGTTGTTGATGTAGATCGCAGTGAAAAGGTCTCGGAACGTGGGCCATTTGGTGTAATCCCCGTGGAACACCTCAATGTCGCAGGGGGGTAGTCGACAGCCAGTGGAAAAGGCAACTGTAGGAGCGGGAGGATCTGCAGGACGGAGTAGAGTAGATTCATCGTCAATCTGCTGGCAAGGCATGGCAACACACTGCTTATATATGCTGTAGCAGTGGTCGTAGGTCGACTCCATGGCCAAAACATCATCGCTCAGTTCCTCAGGATTGAAAACCAGAGAGCAATGCTCGTACTCAGACTCAACTTTGTGCCACAAGGATTTAATGTGGCCACGATGGACTTGGAGGATGTAAAGAGTAGGAGTTGCTGTCGAGGGTCTGTTGAGTCGATCATTAAACGGGATAAGTTTTCTTGCGATGGAGTTGAAGTCGTAAAGGGCCATGACAGATGTGGAGTGACTTAAGGGCGCAGCAGCGGGATGGGTCTTGTCGGTAAGATGAGAAGACGACGGGCTTGGGACAGGCAAATTGAGGCCTGCTGGAATGGGCGATATGGAGGATCACCTGACACAGTGTGGTGCTGCAACAAATAAAGTTCGTCGATGTGAGGATTTGTCACCGATGGGCATCTGGTGCTAGCACGATCGAAAAAACACTGTATTACCGATTCACAGTACACAGGTGGATCTAATTTGATATCCACAGGTGTAGAATAACACAGTTGGATAAAGATAAAGTACGCAAAAAAAGCAGATACAAATGCTTGCTTATCTTAATAGTTGGACTTTAGTGCGTGAGTGTGAGTGAACAGCGCAAAGAAGACAAGCTGATAACGGACGGCCGGTCAGCAACTACACATACAACACCACACACACACGTATGCTTGTATATATGTATGTATGTATAGCTGTAACTCGGCTCAGCTGTAATTTCTTGCCGAGGACGTTCAACTATGCGTTTCGTTTCGTTTTTATGTATTTAAAAACAAACGCGAGACAGTTGAACTTTTAGAAGGAATCACACTTGTACTTAGCTTTGAAATTCCCACGGTGCGAGCCGGTAAAGACGAAAGGATATTCGTCCCGAAAGGATATTCTATCGAAAGGATATTCGATCCGGATCGATGGAGCAAATTTTGTAGTGGGCGGGAATGTAATCCTGGGGTCCTAGGGTGTGTGATCCCTGTGGTAACGTGCGGCGAAGAATCCGATGTCGTTCTGTCGTTGCTGCTGCTGTTGGATGTCCAAAGCTGTGTTGTCCATACGTCCATACGTTGTTGGACCGTAAAGAGGGGAGTGTTGGGTTCGATATTGAATCCGTTAAAATGCGGGGTTGCACTTTGTTTGGTATCACTTTATTTGAGGGGCATAATAGTATGTGCTATGTATTGTGTTGTTTGTTAAGGCACAAAAGCAGAGTCGGGGTGACTTGCGAGAAAACTTTTTACTTATTAGCTTAATTAGCGATGATCAACTTCACGATAGCCGATCGTCGCGTATCGATACTATCGTTTGGGGGGTATCGTGTGTAGCAGCCGGATCAGCTGCTTGGCATTGCCATCTGACGCAAACAAATATCAAATGTTTATTATATGTTTTGTAAAAAATCGGAAAGGAAAGTGAAAAATTAAAAAAAAGTGTTTTTTGGTTCAATAAATTGAAATTATTAAAACTTTGATTTCAACCGATTTTCAAAATTTTTGCATTTCTGTCAATGGTATTGATCATAATTGGAATGTACATAAAAAATTGTTCATACTGTCAGTTTAATATTTTGACCCATTTTTGACGATTTTGCGGAACCCCTTGCAAAAAGGTCAAAATACTGAAAATTTTAAAATAGGAATTTATTGTGCCTAATCGATTTTTGGCTTAAAAATGAGTATAACTAACTTTACCGCACTTGATTTGGAACCATATTTTAGAAAATATGGCCACGATAGTGATAATTGGTCAAAATCATCATTTTGAACAAAAAATTATATCTTCCTCATCTTTGAGGAATCATAATTTTCCACAACTTAGACGATTTTCAATATTTAAGCCTTTCTGGATACGGCTTTATTATACTTTAAATCTGTATAAATGGTTTATTACATGTTTGAAAAATATGGCAAATAAAGTGAAAAATTTAAAGAATTTTTTTTTATTTGTAAAGAAACTTGAGATAAAAATGAGAAAAAAAACCTTACCGCACTTTATTTAAGCCTTTCTGGATACGGGTTTGATTATACTTTAAATCGGTATAAAAGGTTTATTAAATGTTTTAAAAAATGTGGCATGGAAAGTGATAGATTAAAAAAAAAACATGTTTTTTGGATCACAAAATTGATACTTTTGCAACTTTGAGAAGCCATAACTTAGCTAAAAATCAACCGATTTAAATTATTTTGCATTTTTGTCTACGGTATTGGTCATATTTTGATTGTACATCAAAAAATTGTTCATACTGTCAGTTTTAAATTTTGACCCATTTTTGCATACTAAGTCCTAGAGAAAATGTCAAAAAAGTGAACTTTTTAAAATCGGAATTTGATGTTCCCCATCGATATCGGGCATCAAAATGAGAATACAAAACTGTACCGCACTTGATTGTGACCCATATTTTAGAAAATATGGCCAAAAGATTGATAAATGGTTAAAATCATCGTTTTGAACAAAAAATGATATCTTCCTCATCTTACCCGATTTTCAATATTTATGCCTTTCTGGATACGGCAATGATTATACTTTAAATCGTTATTAAAGGTTTATTATATATTTTAAAAAAATTTGTCAAGGAAAGTGATAAATTAAAAAAAAACTTGTTTTTTGGTACAAAAAATTGATACTTTTGCAACTTTGAGAAGCCATAACTTAGCTAAATATCAACCGATTTTCAAAATTTTTCCATTTTTGTCTATGGTATTGATCATATTTTGATTGTACATCAAAAAATTGATCATACTGTCAGTTTTAAAATTTCACCCATTTTTGACCATTTTTGCCTGATAACTCCTAGAAAAAATGTCAAAAAAGTGACATTTATTGTGTGTGTTATTATTTTGTGATATTAGTTTTATAACGTCATTGTGTTTAATAGGCTTAATCTTAGTTATATTAAGTGGTGAATATAATGGTCTATTTCTGGTTCTAAATAATTTTCTATTAAGATAATGTTTTCAATTTCAAGTCTGCATTGTGTAGCTCTTACAATTTTATTTCCAGTTATTGTTATGTTACTATTTAGTTTTTGACAATTTTGGATAATGGTAGTTTCAGTTAAGTTCCATGTTAATATTACATTGGGTTCGACATATTTAATCATTTTTTTTGTGGGTATTGGTATAAAGTTACAAATTGGATTCTTGCGTTTAATTATATTGGTGACACATTCATTATTTATTTCTTCATTATTTTGATTATAGATTTTGTTTTTATTTTCAAAGTAAGATTGAGTATCTGAGTAGTCTAACTGATAACCATTTGGGTCAGGATAAGGGACTATTTTAATAGTGTTAATTGACTTTTGTTTAATTGGTATGTGTGATATAATGAGTATTTGATTATTTTTATGGTTAATCCAAGTAGATGTTTTGATTAATAATATATTGTGGCTGTTAACATTTTCCAATTTGTCATAATTCAGTAGTTTTGGGTTAAACAGTCCGAGTCGAGAAAGTTGCATACCCATTTCTAGGTCTTCTACGTATTCAATGAATTGCATGAGTTCGTATGTAAGTGTGTCGATACTATTGCGATTATTTTCATTTTGTTTAATTTGATCGATTCTGTCATTTATCAAACTTATTACATCATTTAATTCATGAAGTTTAATTGAATTTTGTGCAAGTGTTTCTAAATTTTGCTGAATTTCTATTTTATCGTTTTCGTCGAGTGTTCCAAAAAGATATTTGTAATTGATTCTATTTTACTTAAATTGGATTCTTTGTCGTTGGATGATTTAATTATGCGAATTTTCTCATTTATGGTTTTATGAAGTCTTTCTACATCAGCTATGCCTGTTTTTGCTGTATTAAGTTGTAACTCAATACCCTCACTCATCTTTTGAGGGCTAAGCTGGAGAATACGCCATCTCTGTCTGCCTTTAACAGTGTAGGTTTGCCCAATTGATTAAATATGCGCATAAGTGCATTTTTGCATTCTATCCAGTCCTTTGTTTTAATTTGTTCAAGAGTGGAAAATTTCGAATAAACGTCTATGCAACTAACGTAATGTTTACCTTCACAAGAATAAATATCTATCACAAATTTTTCGCGACAATGTTCAGGTTTAGGTGTGATTTTAAAAGGCATTTTTGTGTCTCTATGTTCTGTTTTAGCTAAGTTTCACACGTTGCATTCATTAATTATGTTTTGAATTAACAGTTGGCTATTTGGAAAATATTGATTTTCTTTGAATAATTTAGTCATTTTTTGGATACCAGGGTGTAGAAGTTTTTCATGAGATTCCAGTATGATTTCTTTGAATTCGGCATATGAGTTTACATTTTTTAATAGGCTCAGACTGTGTGGCCTTAGTATGTGAAGTATTAATGATTTCCTTATGGGCGCTTTGTATCACCTTAGTATGTGAAGTATTAATGATTTCCTTATGGGTGCTTTGTATGAGTTCAAAATCACGATCACTCACGATGTACATGGTAAGATTTTTTGTGAATAAAATGTTCAAGTAAAAATTATTTAGCTTTTACAAGGGTTATTTCATCGTAATGGATTGTGGTTATTGAATTGCCAAATATAATTGAATGTTCTACCTTATTTTGATCTGATTTTATGAAAATTATTTGTCGCTTTGATACATTTATTGGCTTTTCTGTTAACTGAATAAGATCACTACTGTCGTCATCTGCACTGTGTTGGGTGGCTTCACCAAAATGATTTTCTTCCAATTTAATTCTATACAAAGCGTCGGCAATTGTATGTTGTTTTCCTTTAATATATTCAATTTTGAAATCGAATTCGGCCAATCTAATTCTCCATCTATGTAATTTAGCATTTGGTTCTTTCAAAGTGTGCAACCACCGGAGGGGTTGATGGTCACTAGCTATTTGGAAATGTCTTCCAAGTAAGTAATGACGGAACGATTTTGTAGCCCAAACTATGGCGAGTAATTCTTTTTCAATAGCACTGTAATTTAATTCATGTTCGTTTAAGGTTCTGCTTATGAAAGATTTTGGATGACCATTCTGAGAGAGAACAGCTCCAAGAGCTAAATTACTGGCATCTCTGGTTAAAACGAATTTTTTTTCGAAATCAGGAAGTTTTAAAATTGGGTCACTTGTTATTAAAGCTTTAAGTTTCTCAAATGCTTGTAAATATTCGTGGTTTTTAGTGTCTATTTTAGCTCCTTTCTTTAAATATCGTGTCATAGGTTTTGCTACGTCAGCGTAATTTGGAATGAATTTTCGATAAAAACCTGTTAGTTTTGTTGGAATTGGGTATGAAACTATAGCTTCTATTTTAAGAGGATTTGGTTAAATTCCATCGGGGGTAATGATATGACCAAGGAAGTTTGCTTCCTTTTTCAAGAATTCGCACTTGTCTAATTGCAATTTTAGATTTGCTTCGGATAATTTATTGAGAACTAATTGTAATGAATTTAAATGTTCATCCAGAGATGTAGAAAAAACAATTATGTCATCTAAGTAAACTAGACAATGTTTATTAAGTAATGGTCGAAGTATATTGTTCATGCATCTTTGAAATGTAGAGGGTGCGTTTCTTAAACCAAATGGCACACTGACGTATTCGTAATGACCATTTTTTGTAGAAAATGCATTTTTTTGGTATGGATTCTGGGTCCATTTCTATTTGATGAAAACCTTTAGCCAAATCAATTGTAAAATATTGACATCTTCCTAATTTACCGAGTATTTCGTCCATGTTGGGTATGGGGTATCTGTCTGGTATGGTTACTTCATTTAGTTTTCTAAAATCAATTACTAATCTGAATTTTGTTTTACCTGAAGCGTCAGGCTTCTTAGGTACAATCCAAGTGGGGCTATTATACGGTGAATTACTTTCTCTAATTAATCCCTCTTCAAGCATTTCCTGAACCTGTTTTTCAACCTCAATTTCATGCATTTGTGCTTGTGGGTACTGTTTTGTATAAATTTCGGAGTTATGTGTAGTATTAATTACATGTTTTATTGCATTTGTAAAAGTTAAATGATCTCCTCTTTATATTAAAGATTTTTGAATTTATTTAAAACTTGTTTTAATTTTAAACTTTCCCCTTGATTGAGATGATCTAATCGAAATTGTTCAAAATTTAAAATTTTAATTGGTATGAAATCTGATTTTACTATTTTTTGTACTTTAAACGCTTGATCTTTATGTGGACCTGAATTAAATAATGTGTAAGTTTTTTCAAAAGGTGTAACTGTTCGATTTTTATAATTTATAACAGCTTCTGCAGTATTGAGTAATTTTCTGCCGATTAACAAGTCATAATCGTTAGAAAAATTATGTAAATAGAATTTCTGAGGAATTTTTATTATGTTATTACTGGGTAAGATAACTGATTTGTTTATTGTTATAAGACCGTTTGATGTTTGAACATCACATTTTGTGTTTTTGATCGGAAGGGAAAAAATATTTTCTCGTATCATGTTAATTGTGGATCCTGTGTCAATAAGGCATTTGTACTTATAACCTTTGTATACTATTTCTAAATATTGGTATTGTTCGGGGCTGGTAACCGAAAATATTCATCAGATTCAAATTCGATTTGATTATGTTCATCTGGTTCCTCATGTTGTTCTTGGTCTTTGTACTGCTTGCTGTCAAAGTACTCTTGTTCATAAGGTTGTTAATCATGGTTCGATTCGTTGGTTTGGTATTCTTGAGCATCTTGTAGTCGTAACTCATCAACAGACATTTTTGTTTGTTCACTATCCGATGGTCTAGGTCGTTTGATTGCTGGTCTTGGATTAAGGTTGGAATTGTTAATCATTGGTACTTGTTGTGATGTTTGAGGAAAAGGATTTCTATTCGACACAGGTGATTGTGCATTCACGATTTTATTGGAGTTAAATTGATTATAACCAGACATCTTTGGGCTTTGAGACCAATTTGGTCTGGGTGAGTATTGGTGTGGTTGAAAATTTAGTTGTAATGGTTGAGAATATTGTGGATATCTTGGTTGATAATTAGTATGATTAGTTGAATTTGAATTGGGATATGTATTTTGGATTTTATTTTTGTCTTTGTTCTCACTATATTTGTATGTAGTAAAGAGTGTATTTTCTTCGTAAATTCCTTCATTTTGTGCAACGCTTATAAGAGTTCTTAAATCTGTGATATTGTGATGTACCAAAATGGAAAAAAGGGTTGGCGGTAGTTTTCGAATTAGTATTTTAATGGATTCTCTTATAGCCTGCAGGTAAATTACAAGGTCTGTATTGTTACCTTCTAGATGTAATTTTGATATTAATAGTTGACGTCGTTTCTCAGCCTCCTCGCAGAATGCTCGTAGATTTCCTTTGTAAGGCGTCTCACGGAAGTTCTCTAGTAGCTTGTAGTTTGGTGCCTGCGGCTTGAATTCGTCAATTAATCTCTGCTTCAGGGTGGGCCAATCTTCAATGCCCAAGGATCTAGTCACGTGTCCATCAAGATTCCGTTCAATTGCTCCGAGAAGAATGCGCTGCTGTCGTACGTCGTCCGTCTGATAGAGGGATAGTATGTAGTCAACTCTACTGACGAAGGTGTAAAGCGATGCTGGATCTCCAGTAAATAAAGATATGTCCTTGAGTTGTCGTCGGGCTTCAGCCAGATTAGTGTCGTTTAACGGTGTAAGCCGTGCTGGGGCGATAACTGGTTGAGCCATTTTTTTATTTCTTTTCTTTCATTGTTCTTTCTTTTTTTTATTTTATTTTAATATGTTTCACTTAATCTTTAATTTGTTCTTTGATTTTTTTTTTTACTTTATTGATTATTATTATTTGTTTCTTAACTTATGTCTTTATCTTTTTGTTTGTCTTTGTTACTTGATTCAATTTTATTTTATATTTTTACTTAAATAAAAAAAAATTTTTGCTGTGCCATTGGACTTATGAGCTTTTTTAATGGTGCTTTAATTGTTCCTTCCACCTTTTATGGATAACCGAATTGGATTTATGATCCTGGTTGAAGTACTCGAGCGGATTTATGCGATTGTGAATGTTAAAATTCTTTTTTTCTTTTTTTTCGTATACTAAAAAGTATCCTACCGACTGCGCCAGTTAAATAAAGGTTGTATTGAGTCGAACTAATGACCGGGCTGCGTAGCCTAAGGTCAACGCTAATAAAAATCCGATTAAAGAAAAGACTTCAAAGTTTCGAGAGAACGTCTTCTTTATTTCAGTATCAGCTTAAGACTGAAATGACAATACAGAACAAATCTTACGTCTACTTGGTTAGTTGTATTTGTTTACAATTCATGCTGCCACATCAGCAATTTGTGCTTATGTTTACAATTTTTGGGCTTGAGTGCGATGCGCAGCTTCAATTGAATATTGTTTACAGTAATGAATGCGATGCGCAGCTCTTAGTAAATGGATATTGTGCTTTTGTTTATGATTATTTAATTTGAGTGCGATTGCGAGACTGTCGCGTTGTTTATTTTCTTTATACTTTAATTACGGTCTGGGGCCGTTGTTGTCCTAATGCAAAAATAGTGTCGATGAGAATACGTCACTATATATATATCCAAAACCATTACATATATATATATATATATATATATATATATATATATATATATATATATATATATATATATATATATATGTAATGGTTTGGTAAATATGTCTGCTAAATGAAACTCTGTGGGAATATACTCGATAGAAATAACATTATTTTAAATTTTTTCACGAGTAAAGTAATATTTAATATCGATATGTTTCGATCTTTAATGGCAAGTGGGATTACTAGCTATACTAATGTAACCTTGAAGCTGCAACTGAATTTTGACGCTTTGTATTCCAAGTAATAAGATTAGAATTATACATTTTAAAATAAAAAGAAAATTATTTGTTCGGAGCTTAGATTTTTCTTCAAAATTAATTTCATTTCAGTATTACCCTTAAGATATCTTAGAATCCTTTTTAAAGATTGCCACAATTCTATATTATTCTTATTAGTATATCTGCTTAGAATATTTACAGCAGTGACTATATAGGGACGTGTGCACAGCATATACATTAAACCAATTAAATTGCGACAAGGAGCATCATAATGAACATTAGAATTTAATAGATCATAATTAAATTTAATATGAAGAGGAGTACTGACTGAATTCCTTTCTTCCAGATTGACTTAAACATATTTGATCGTGTCCAATTTCTATTTTCATACCTATAAAATATCTTATTTCGCCTAAGTCAGTCATTCTGAACTTTGTCACTAAGTAATGTTTTAGTTCATTCATTAGTTCCATATTTGATGTTGCTATTACAATATCATCAACATATACTAATACATATATATTCTGGTTTATATCACCTCTATCTTGCACATATATACATCTGTCAACTGGTGAATTTTTAAACCCAAAATCCATAAATGTATGTTCAAACACTTCAAACCAGCATCTAGCGCTTGTTTGAGTACATAAATTGCTTTATTTAGTTATCATACATAATCATGACTGCAAATAATCTCTTGAGGAACTCTCACATATATTTCCTCTTTCAAAATGCCATTCAAGAATGCAGTTTTCTCATCCATGTGATGTACTTTAAAATCATATTGATTTGCTATAGATAATATAAAACGAAAACTAGAAATTCTAGCAATTGAAGCGAGCATTTCATCATAATCAACATGATACTTTTGTGTAAAACCACGAGCAACTAATCTTACCTTGTATCTTACAGGATTTCCCATTTCATCTTGTTTTAATGTAAATACCCAGTAGATACTATCTACTATGTTTCTATTCTCTGGCCTTTTAACTATTGATCATGTATTATTTATTTTATGAGCTTTTAATTCTATTCTAATAGCTTCCTCCCATGATGATTTATATTCTCTACTTTGAATTTCATGGGAACTTCATTAAATTTAATAAAAGCATTTAATATATAGTTATATCATTATATATAATCTTCATTATAAGGTACATGGGGATTATTTTTCAATCTCTCACATTTTCTTTGGTTAAAATATAACTAGGCGGTTCCATTTTCCTACTCTCATTCAGAAAATTATATATTTTACCATCCTTACTTTCATTAAGGAAAATCTCTTTATTACTATCTTTCCTCTCATTCAGGATTTCTGGTGTACAACACTCCATACTTTCATTCTGGAGATTTTTATTTTCGTAAACCTTACTATCACACAGGAAATTCTCTTTATTACTATCCTTACTCTTATTCAGGATTTCTGGTGTACAATACTCCATACTTTCATTTTATTTATTTATATTTTTGTAATCCTTACTATTATTCATGAAATTCTCTTTTTATACAGCTCTAGAATTAATCATGTTTGTCTCATCTACAACCATATCTCTTGCAACAATAAATTTTTCATTGAAAACATCCCTTGGTTTGAAACCGTTTTGCTCATAGCTGTTTTGACATCCATTTGATGGACTTTCAATTATATTGAACTGCTAATGATAGCAAGAATCGGAAACTTGAAACTCTGGCAACAGGGGCAAATGTTTCCTCATAATCGATTTGATATTTTTGAGTAAAGCATCGAGCTACTAATCTAGCTTTGTATCTAACTGGGTTTCCCATTACGTCATGTTTGACAGAAAATACCCATTTACTATCAACAATATTTTTATCTTTAGGCTTCTTTGTTATTGTCCAAGTATTGTTCATTTCATGAGCACTCAGTTCAGCTCTTACAGCTTCTGCCCAACAACTTTTATCTCTTCTACTTTTAATTTCATCGAAACTATTTGGGACATCAATAAAAATTGCATGAGCATTTAAAACAAATTTATTTAAGTCACTTTCTTTGGCTTTTTCTGTAACCTTTCACTTCTTCTTTTTGTAACAACATCATTCCTATTGTGTTCGATGCCATCAAGATCTCTCTTACTTTCATTCAGATAATCAACTTGTTTTCTTTTCCTACTTTCAGTCGGAAATTTCTCTTCTTCATATTTCTTACTCTCACTCAGGATATTTTCACTCTCCTTACTCTCATTCAGGATATTTTCCCTTTCCTTACTCTCATTCAGAATATGTTCACTTTCCTTACTCTCATTCGGGATATTTTCACTTTCCTTACTCTCATTCGCGATATTTTCACTTTCCTTACTCTCATTCAGGATATTTTCACTTTTGATTAATCTAAAATTAACCATGTTGGTTTCATCGACAACAACATATCTAGCTACAATCAATTTGCTATTAATAGCATCCCATAATCTATAGCCATTTGCTTCGTATTCCACAAGGATACTTTTCTTTGATTTATTATCAAATTTACCGTTTTTATGCTTATTATGCACATATACGGTTGAACCGAATACTTTCAAGTATTTTAAATTTGGCTTTTTATTATGCCACATCTCATATGGGGTCCGCTTTTTATTTACTAGTGCTCTACTTGGAATTCTATTAATTAAGTATGTTGCAGTCAACACTGCTTCACCCCAGAAGCTTTTATCTAATTGCGCACCGTTAACCATAGCACGGGCTTTCTTTGTATCATTCGTTCAGATACACCATTTAATTGAGGTGTGTGTGGCACTGTTAGGTGTTAAGTGATGCCTTTCATAACACAGAAATTACGCATTTTATTTGATAAATATTCTCTACCGTTATCAATACACAAATTAACTACTTTGAGATTAAAATGTGCTTCACTTTTGTGCTATAAAATCTGTGTTAATCAGAGTCTCGAAATAAAGAAACTGATGAGTTGAGTTGTTGTACTGAACTGAACTGAACTGACTGACTGCCGATTCAGGATCGGCTCTCCTTTTATTTCATTTTCTGGGTACTTATTGCTATGTACAAATTATGTGCTTAGAACTAGTATATAGGCTAATAGTCACGTAGTATCGAGCATATATAATGTGATCCTCGGACTGATATTTTCTCACATAGCATATTTATATAATATTAACTTATACGCCGATAGGCCCCATGCAGCGCCACGTAACATAATTTTAGGACTAGGTCGACGAGACCCATGAACCCTATGTCAATCGTACATGTTTTTATTGATCTTTGTGTTAGTACCAGAGGTCGTAAACAGTACCCTTTGTCAACTCAAGTGGCTTAGGCCTTACATAATTTATGTGAGTTGAGGATACAAGTGCTTGACTAAGCTATTGACAGCATATGCTTCTTATCTTATTTAACATGTTCCTACTGTCCTAAGATCATACATATTTATTATACAATGCATGTTCATGCTTGAACATTCTGCCAAGGGACGAAAGAAAGGTGTGAGCGCACTAAGGTGTGAATTTAATGTTTACAATAATTATTTAAAATATGTTCATGCTTGAACATTCTGCCGAGGGGCAAATATGGTAGTTATTTCTTAATTTTAATTATTTTTTTTTTGTTAATTTAGTGAATGCCCATGCTTCAGCATCCTGCCAGGGCCAAAAACTGTCAAAATGTTAGCTGGGTCCTTTTCTTTTTAAGTGGACTGTATGATTTAAAAGATTTAACAAAAAAATGTTTATTTGCTGCTGCCTTTAGATCCGGTATGTCCTACTAGTTTGCTGGCCGGTTATGATGAGCATTGTTGGATTCTTTTTGGAATCTATTGATCCTCTTCCAACAAGTTGGTGAACCCTCACTTCATCCATGCGGTTTCCATCACACCATGCGTCGATTGCATTTCTCCATGCATCTTGCACTTTTTTCCATCCGATGTCAGCCTCGGATACGCTTTTCTTTAAGTCTGATGTAAGCCTCGGACACGCTACACAATGTGATTTTTTTTTTTTAGCCTGTTTGTAAGACAGGCTCTAGTTTAACTTTTTTTTATGTTATATTGACAACCTTAAGGTATCATTATAAGGTGCCATTTTATTATAATCTTGCGTTTTTTCCGGAGATACGAAAGGAATTTATTTTAGAAACCTGTTTGTAAGGCAGGCACTATTTTAATATATGTGTCTCTTACCTCTGGTGGGGAAGAACAACAGATTTTATATTTTTTTTTAGCTACCTCTCCGTAAAGTTGGCGCTAATATTAACTTTCTGTGTCTCTTACCTCTGGTGGGGGAAAATAAAAGATTTTTATAAAATAATAATTAACTCCCCCACTAATATAGAAATTGTATGTGTGAAAGTGCGAATTCATAACATTAACTTATATATTTCCTGTTCATATATTCCTCCCCAGTCTGATTTATCTGTTTACCTAGCTCACTTAACGGTAATTCGATCTTTGTCCAGCATGCTTTTGGATAAAGATTGTTTGGTAGTTGTTGGTGACTTTAACTTGCCCGATGTTATTTGGTCGGATAACAACGACTTAATGACTTCTAACGAGTTTCTGTTGAACTAAATCTATCTCAGGTCAACTCAATTCGAAATAGCAGGAACCGAATACTTGATCTTGTCTTTGTATCAGATCAGGTATGCGATACTGTTGTAAGAATTGATCCTTTAGTTTCACCTGAAGATGCGTTCCACCCCACTTTAGAGCTCGCTATTTTGCTGTCACCATCCGGGCAGCAAAATAAAACACTTCCAACCACTAAACACTACTGCTTTAGTAAAGTAAACTTTAGTGATCTTAATATTTTATTTAATAACTACGATTGGTCGGAATTGTACTCTTCTAATAATTTAGAAGGTGCGATAGACATTTTTATAGAGCTATTAACTCTATTTTTGAAATACATGTTCCTAGGGTGTATCATTCTAAGTCTACAAAACTTTCTTGGTTCTCTAGGGAACTTTGTAGACTTAAAAATTTGAAATCTAAACTTTACAAAAAGTTTAAATTATCTGGTAGGCTTACTGATTTTTCAAGGTATGTTAGTGCTAAGTCTGGCTTTGATACTTTGAACCACCGTTGCTATAGTGCATACTTAACTAGCTGTAGATTACAATTTGCTAAAAATCCTAAGCAGTTTTACAACTTCGTAAATCTAAAACGGCGAACTGCTACATATCCTTCTTCCTTAACTCTTAACGAGAAAACAGCTAGTACCGATCAATATATTTCGGACTTATTTGCAGATTTTTTCCAGGATACTTATTCGTCTAAGATTTACGATTCTAAGTCTCCTTATCCTTATAGAATTTATCCAGCTAACTCTGTTTTCGGTCCGCAGATTACGGAAAGTTCGTTAGGTTGTGAGCTGAGTCTGGTCAAGCCATCTTGTTCTCCTGGGCCAGATGGGGTGCCTGGCTGTGTTCTCAGATACTGTGCAAATTCGCTCTGTAAGCCAATTCTTAAACTCTTTTGTTTGTCCATTTCGACCGGATTATTTCCTAAATTATGGAAAGAATCTTATGTTATTCCCTTACACAAAAAAAGGCTCTAAATCTGACGTCATGAACTATAGAGCTATTTCTAAGTTGTCTGCTATTCCTAAATTATTCGAGAAAATCATTACTTCTCAACTGCAACACTTATGTAGCTCAATCATCTCACCAACCCAGCATGGCTTTGTGAGATCCAAATCTACTACAACAAACTTATTGGAACTCTCCTCTATTGTCATTAGTGGGTTTCATAGTACGATGCAAACGGATGTTATCTACACTGACTTCAGTAAAGCATTTGATTCCGTAAACCATACTCTCCTATTGCACAAGTTATCGCTTCTTGGTTTTCCTCATACTCTTATGAACTGGATTTCCAATTATCTTAAAAATAGAACTCAAAGAGTTATGTTCAATTCTGCCCTTTCTAAGCAGATCTTTGTTTATTCAGGAGTGCCCCAAGGTAGCCACCTCGGACCATTGCTTTTCAATTTATTTATTAATGACCTTCCGTCTATTATTAAGAATAGTGCTGTTTTGATGTATGCAGATGACGTTAAATTATGCCTCTCTTATAAGGATCCTATTTCTGCTTCTGTGTTGCAAGCTGATCTAAATATTTTCAATTCATGGTGTAAAACCAATCTAATTGCCCTTAATTGCTCAAAGTGCAAAGCCATGACTTTTTGCAGAACACAACCTGTGCATGTTCAATATTTGTTAGACGGCCATCTTCTTGAGAATATATCTCAAATTAATGACCTAGGCATCTTACTTGATCGTAAACTCTCATTCAACGATCACATTGAGTTCATGGTAAATAAAGCCATGAATGGTCTTAGGTTTCATTAAGCGTTGGTCTAAGGAATTCAATGACCCTTATACGACTAAACAGCTTTATGTCTCTCTGGTACGTCCCATCCTCGAGTATGGGTCCTGTTTGTGGTCTCCACAGTATCAGACTTATAAAGACAAAATCGAATCGGTGCAAAAGAAGTTTCTAATTTTCGCACTAAGAAACTTAAACTGGTCACCACAACTTAACCTTCCGCCATATCCTAGTAGATTACTATTAATTAATCTTCCTTCCCTTTCACACCGTCGCACTATGCTGGGTGTCACTTTCATTCTGAAACTTATCAATGGTGATATTAACTCTCCTTTCTTGCTTATCAAATTAAACTTTTCAATTCCTATCAGATCTACCCGTTTCTTTTGCTTATTAACAATTAGCACTTGCCCTACTAATTACCTTATGCATGAACCTTTTAGAGTACTATGTTTATGTCTGAGTTTAACAGACTTTACGGGGTTATTAGATTAGAGTCTTCTATTTCTACCAATAAAGCCTTAATCTTAGAACATTTACGCACACATTAATCAATTAATCTCTGGTGGTGGTCATTGATTTGATTGGGTTTTCCTGGGTTTCCCCAATCCTAGCAACGAATGTTGAATCAATTTACATTTACTCACCCCAGAACTATTTATTTATTATTTATATTTTATCCTTCAATTTAATTCTAATTTTATATTTTTAAATATTTAATATATATAATTTAATTATTTTTAAATTTAATTTTAATTTTACATTTAATTTTAAATTTCTGTCGACTGTGTATAGTTGACATTAAATAAATAAATAAATAAATCGGTGAGCACACCATGGCTTCTCTGATGAGTTCATTCTAATAATTGAACTAAAACTGAACCCAAACCGGATTGAACTGACGACTCTAGGTCGTACTCCGCTCTCCTCAAAATGTTGCAGAGTCGCGGCATTCAGGACTTTTAGATGCTGTTTTGCGAATCCTTGTCCTTTATCCATTGTCTAGTTATTTGAGTTCTCTTGGTAGTGCTATCGGATCAATTTAATCCTCCTTTAACTAGCGGGAGATCCCATATACTTGGCCGGATTTCTCCGTACTTTGTTGTAGATGCTGGTCGTAACGTCCTGATTGCAGCTTCCAACTGTTCATGTGCAGAAGGCACTTTTTATTTACGCCTTGCTCTTTTTAAAAATTTATCCGATGTTAGCCTCGGATACGGTTTTCTTAGTCCGATGTAAGCCCCGGACACGCTACACAACGTGATTTTTTGTATAACCAGACTGTTTGTAAGGCAGCTACTGGTTGTACTTTCTGCGTTTTTCTTTAAACGACAGAACTTAGGAAATCTTAAGTTATAACAAAAACTATAATATGCCATTTTTCACACCGTCTCTATCCACTGACAACAAGGTAAATGTTAATCATAATCCTGCGTTTCTCACCTCTGGTGGGGGAAACAACAAGGATTATTTTTAACCGCCTATTTGTAAGACAGGCGCATGATTCTTCATCTGTGTCTCTTACCACTGGTGGGGGAAAACAACAGATTGCTCGAAGGACCAAATGTTAATCAGAGTCTTGAAATAAAAAAACTGATGAGTCGAGTTGTTGTACTGAACTTGACTGAACTGCCGATTCAGGATCGGCTCTCTTTTTATTTCATTTTCTGGGTACTTATTGCTATGTACAAATTATGTGCTTAGAACTAGTATATAGGCTAATAGTCACGTAGTATCGAGCATATATAATGTGATCCTCGGACTGATATTTTCTCACATAGCATATTTATATAATATTATCTTATACGCTGATAGGCCCCATGCAGTGTCACATAACATTATTTTAGGACTAGGTCGACGAGACCCATGAATCCTATGTCAATCGTCCATGTTTTTATTGATCTTTGCGTTGGTACCAGCGGTCGTAAATAGTACCATTTGTCAACTCAAGTGGCTTAGGCCTTACATAATTTATGAGTTGAGGATACAAGTGCTTGACTAAGCTATTGACAGCATATGCTTCTTATCTTATTTAACATGTTCCTACTGTCCTAAGATCATACATATTTATTATACAATGCATGTTCATGCTTGAACAATCTTTAAACATATTAAATACATCTGACTTACGCTGAATCAGGTATGTGACACAGTAATGTGTGAATTCATCTACAAAATAACAAAATAGTTCTTCTCATCTAAAGAAACCGGTGTAATAGGTCCACATACGTCAGAATGTATTATAAACAGAGGTCTCGTAATATGTCTTTTGTTCTTAAATTGGTTAAACGGAAGTCTAGCTTGTTTTCCACTCAAACAAGGTTCACATATTTCCTCTGATAACTTTAGACTATTAATAAGGCTTGTGTCATTGAATATATTGTTTTTCTTTATTTCTAATAGTTTACCATTGCTAATATGTCCAAATCTCTCATGCCATAATCTGTAATTGTTGGATTCTCCATAAGCGATGTATGCTTGCAACTTAATAGTTGGTACGTTTTTTAACATACCTGAATCCTTTATGATTGTTATTCCATTCTTCGATATGGTGACACCATCGCTGTCAAACTGGGTTGTCAAACCAGCCTCTTGTAGGAGTTAGCCTCATCGCAATACAACACGTCCTCCAGTGTTATTACTTACTCAGTCTTCAAACGTACAACACCACCCTTCGTGGCATAAATGAGTTGGCCTTGCTTAGCCACAGCGATCGTTAATTATTAAGTGGCCACTCTCGCCAGAATCAAGGATAAAGTTGTATTTATCCATGACACAGTTGCTTAACATGAATGCAACTCCATGTGATGTGGTGATTTGAGCTTGTATATTGTCGTTTTCATTTGTATTATTATTAAAGTTATTGTTGTTGTTTTGAGCTACCGCTTTCATAACCTTTTTGCTTGTATCGTTTTGATTATCTCTAACTTTAACTTCACCTATTCTTAACGAAACTTTGTCAGCCTTTCAATTGATGTAATGACGACATTGTATGACGAAGGTAGTGTGAGTAATAGATGTGCCACTTTATCCACTTCATCAGTTTTAGCGCCTGCAGCTAATAATTCACTAATTAGTTCGTCAAATACATTGAAAAAATTTAATAGTGGCATCTCGCCCGAATGTTTTAGTGTCAGAAGTTGCTTGTGCGCGAACAATTGTGAAGCTAGACTTTTTCGTTCGTATACGCCATCTAGATTCTTAAGAATTTCATGGACTGTGACATCACTAGATGCGAAATTTAAGAATCGGCATCCTCACTATTAGGCTTTTCCTCATCTACAACTTTAAGAATACCTAATTCTGCAAGTAATTGGCGAACTCGTAACTTCCATACGGAGTACTCCTCTCCGTTAAACGGTTTTATGTTTTGCTTTGATTTCTCCATTACTTCTTCTATCACCTTTACACACGCACACTAGAATTTCAACATAACCTCAAAAATGAATTTTACAACACGATGCAATGGTATAGAGACTTCGCAGAAAAAAAAATTTCACAAGAATTTGTAATGGTAATTTAACTTCTATTAAGCATGGACTGGGCCCATAACCTATTGGAATATGTATATTAATAATAGCCGTTTTAATTATCAATTATGTAAATAAGAAGATACTTTTGTTTATTATATTCATTAGTTATTTTGTTCACTTTTATTAAGCTCAACACCACACCACATGTACACTCGTCAAAAGTCAGCAACGAAGAGAGAACTATGGCAATTCAGTGTGACCATACGGATTAAAAAGAACTTAAATATATATATATCGATAAATGGTATTTTTGATAGTTGAATATGGGTATTCCAACAAGGTGGGAGTAGAATTTCCAAGTACACGCCGAAAGTGGAACTTAGCCGACTTTACCTCTGCCTCCCAGAGACCACTGGAGTGTAGGGAGCGCGGAGGGATGAAACTCAACTTGATGTGGAGTGACAAACACTTATTCCATAGCTCAGTGTTTGAAGGATCATTTTTATTTTTTTTTATTTTATTTTATTTATTTAATGTCAACTATTAGCAGTCGACGGAAGTTAATTAAAAAGTATTATTAAAATTAAATTTAAAAATCAATAAATTAAATTTAATTATTTTTTAAAATATAAAATAAAAAATTAAATAATTCTTGGATTGGTAAATTGTAAATTGATTCAAATATTGTTGCTAGGATTGGGGAAACCCAGAAAAACCTAATCAAATCAGTGACCACCACCACAGATTTTATGATTAATGTGTGAGTAAATGTTCTAAGATTAAGTCTTTATTAGTAGAAACAGACGACTCTAATCTAATAACCCCGTAAAGTCTGTTAAACTCAGAACATAGTACTCTAAATGGTTCATGCATAAATTAATTAGTAGGGCAAGTGCTAATTGTTAATAAGGAAAAGAAACGGGTAGATCTGATAGGAATTGAAAAGTTTAGTTTGTTAAGCAAGAAAAGAGAGTTAATATCGCCATTGATAAGTTTTAAAATGAAAGTTATACCCAGCACAGTGCGACGGTGAGAAAGAGAAGGAAGATTAATTAATAGTAATCTACTAGGATATGGCGGTAGGTTAAGTTGTGGTGACCAGTTTAAGTTTCTTAGTGCGAAAATAAGAAACTTCTTTTGCACCGACTCGATTTTGTCTTTGTAAGTCTGATACTGTGGTGACCACAAACAGGACCCATACTCGAGGATGGGACGTACCAGACAGACGAAAAGCCGTTTAGTCGTATAAGGGTCATTGAATTCCTTAGACCAACGCTTAATGAAACCTAAGACCTGCATGGCTTTATTTACGATGCACTCAATGTGATCATTAAAGGAGAGTATACGATCAAGTAAGATGCCTAGGTCATTGATTTGAAATATATTCTCAAGAAGATGGCCGTCTAACAAGTATTGAACATGCACAGGTTGTGTCCTGCAAAAGTCATGGCAATTTAGGGCAATTAGATTGGTTTTACACCATGAATTAAAGATGTCAAGATCAGCTTGCAGCAAAGACGCTGAAATATAGTCCATATAAGAAAGGCATAACTTAACGCCATCTGCATACATCAAAACAGCACTATTCTTAATAATTGACGGAAGGTCATTAATAAATCCATTTCACAAGAATATGAAAAAAATAAGAAATGACAACTTGTGCATTTGAAGAGAAAAGTTTACAGAATTAAATACTTTACTGAAGTCAGTGTAGATGACGTCCGTTTGCATCAAGCTATGAAACCCACTAATGACAATAGAGGAGGGTTCCAATAAATTTGTGGTAGTAGTAAAATTCCAGAAGTCGAATAGAAGCAGCTCATGGCTTGCAGGAGTATCTTGTTGCTTTGACAGCTTAGTGCAAACGGTGGAACATGAAAGTCAATCCGCTAAAAACAACAAACCCATGCTTCACACTGATGAGATTGATAATGACAACCCCTGAAATCCAGCTTGAAGGTATTACTCTGGAGCAGCCGTCGCAAGCGAAATACCTTGGTATTACTCTACACAAGCGACTTACTTTCGGACCACATCTTAAGTTTGCTGTTAAAAAATGTAACATGAGGATCCAGCAATTGCGATGGCTTATTAAGGAGTAGAAGGAGTATCATGCCGCTTAGATGCAAAAGGGCGATATACGTGCATTGTATCTTACCAATCTGGCTTTAAGGAATTCAGATCTGGGGGATCGCGGCCAAATCAAATTATAAACGGATTCAGGTACTGCAGAATCGGGTCCTTAGAAATATAACTGATTGTCCTTGATATGTACGCGTATCAACTCTTCATAGAGACATAAAGCTGTTTACTGTGGATGAGCAAATTGGTAGGCATACAAGCCGATACAGAGACAAACTTCTGGGGTACTACAGTTTACTTGCTCGAAATCTAATTCCGGCTTGACCTTTGAGGCGTCTTAAGAGGCAAGGATTTGCCAAAACAATGAGGCGCCAATAGCGCTTACCCACCTCCATACTACAACACAATTCTTAAAACACACATCAATATATCGTAATCGTCATAAAGAATTGACGTTTGGTTCCACTTACACAATCTAGCCATGTGATGTTAAAGTACTCAAAGCTGTACAGATTCTTCACTTATTAAATATATTAAAAAAAAATGTAAGGAAATAACATAAGATTCTTTCCATAACTTAGGAAATAATCCGATCGAAACCGACAAACAAAAAAGTTTAAGTATTGACTTACAGAGCGAATTAGCACAGTATCTGCCACAGCCAGGCACCCCATCTGGCCCAGGAGAAATAGATGGCTTGACCAAACTCAGCTCACAGCCTAACGAACTTTCCGTAATCTGCCGAAAACAGAGTTAGATAGATAAATTCTATAAGGATAAGGACACTTAGAATCGTAAATCTTAGACAAAGAAGTATCCTGGAAAAATTCTGCAAATAAATCCGAAATATATTGATCGGTACTAGCCGTTTTCTCATTTATCGTTAAGGATGAGGGATATGTGGCAGTTCGCCGTCTTAGATTTACGAAGTTGTAAAACTGCTTAGGGAATTTTGCAAACTGAAATCTACAGCGAGTTAAGTATGCATTATAGCAACGGTGGTTCATAGTATCCAAGCTAGACTTGAAAAATCACAAAGCTTACCAGATAATTTGAACTTTTTGTGAAGTTTTGATTTTAAATTTTTAAGTCTACAATGTTCCCTAAAGAAGGTAGTTTTGTAGACTTAGAATGATACACCCTAGGAACATTCAATTTAAAAAAAGAGTAAACAGCTCTATAAAAAATATCAATCGCACCCTCTAAATTATTAGAAGAGTACAATTTCGACCAGTCGTAGTTATTAAATAAAATATTGAGATCTCTAAAGTTTACTTTACGAAAGCAGTAGTGTTTAGAAGTTGGAAGTGTTTTATTTTGCAGCCTGCATGGTCTCAGCAAAATAGCGAGCTCCAAAGTGGGGTGGAGCGCATCTTCAGGTGAAACTAAAGGATCAATTCTTACAACTGTATCGCATACCTGATCTGATACAAAGACAAGATCAAGTATTCGGTTCCTGCTATTTCGAATTGAGTTGACCTGAGATAGATAAGTTCAAGAAGTCCCGACAGAAACTCATTAGAAATCATTAAGTCGTTGTTATCCGAACAAATAACATCGTGCAAGTTAAAGTCACCAACAACTACCAAACAGTCTTTATCCAAAAGCATGCTAAAGATTGAATTACCGTTAAGTGAGCTAGGTAAACAGATAAATCAGACTGGGGAGGAATATATGAACAGGAAATATATAAGTTAATGTTATGAATTCGCACTTTCACACATACAATTTCTATATTAGTGGGGGAGTTATTTACTAATTGCGATATAATATTAGATTTTATCGCAATAAGGACAGAACCACCTTTTCTATCAATTCTATCACATCTATAAGTCGGATACGGATTGACGCCTTGTCGTAGAAAAGCCCACAAAAGTCAATTCCGATGACATGGAACGGTCGGCTTCTTTGAAAGCGATCCGCATGTAGTGGGGCCACGACATGTTCCAACACCTTTGGCTTCAATCGATAGCAGCGGATGCATTTTCCAATTATTGATCCGACTGACCTTCGTCCTCTGATGACCCAAAATCTCTGACGCAATGCCGCCAAGAGTCTCTGGGGACCTGTGTGCAGAAATTTCTAATGAAAATGCATCACTAAGGCCGTTGTTACTGGATGGTTCTTGGGCAGCAATAAAGGATGCATGGCTTCGAAAACCAAATTTGAGTTCTGAAGACGTTCGCCAACGCGCAGCAGACCTTCATCGTCCATGACCGGGTGCAGTGACCAAAGGCTGCTTTTATTTGAGATCCCCTGTCCGGAATTCAAAGCGTCAAACTCAGCAGAGAAATGGACGCGCTGTATGCTCCTTGTAAGAAGATGTGAGCCTGCATTTATGTCATCTACAGTAAATAGCATCTGAGTTGGTTGATGCAATCTCTTTCGATCACAAAAGCGATGTACATATCCAAAGACTCGTTGCAGCTTGCCAAAGGAATTGATGAATTTGCATCCTTCGGATATATCTGCTCTGGTTGAAGCCGAGAGAGCTTGCCGTCTTCTCTCAGGCAATTCTCCTGCCAAAGAGTAGCTCTGCGCCTCGTGTTCGGGTTGCGGGGAGGGACCTGCTGTTGTTGCGGACAGAGAGAGGCTTGGAGTCGAGATCCTTCCGGAAACATTCCATCCTAGTTTAGTTTTCTTCAGCACTCGCAAGTGACTTGATATTTTGATTTCACCCACGTAGAGAAGATCACAGAATATGCCCGCACCAATGAGCATGTCGATTCTCTAACTCTTGAAGAAAAGTGGGTTGGCTAGAGTTATGTTGCTAGGGACTTTCCATTCCGTCAAATCGATGTCAAGCTGCGGCTGGTAGTCAGTGATCGTTGCAGTGACCAACGCTTGGAGAGAAGCGCAATATCCAGAGTTTTGCGACTGGGCTATTATGTAGACTGCGAGGTATACCCAATGCCTGAGACGACGAAGTTTGAATTGCAAATGTCCAACTAGCCAACAAACGCACGACACGGTACGAGCTGCTCAGAACTGGACTTCACAAAGATGATAGCAGTAGCTAACAGCACATATTCGTCGCGTGTCGATACTCGGACTTGACAAGGAGATGCAGGAAGGGCAGCAGTCGTTGAGGCTAATACAGCTACATGAGCGCTCGTGTCTGCTGAGGTGCTTGTGCCGGTGTGCAAGAGGGTGTGATGCTTCCCTTGACAAAGCCTGCACTGATATGATTAGCATTGCGACTGTCCATGACCAGAGCGGAGGCAATTAGTGCAGAGCTGCAACTTCACTGCTTCCTGTGTGCTGGAGGTAACGTAAGGAAAGCCGGGCATCTTCCAAGAGGATTATCTGGAGCATTGCAGAATTCACACAGAATGGACGAACTACATGAAATGCGAATCGCCGATGTGTACGTTCCCTTTCTGTTGAATGAAGTTCCGAAGTGAAAGTTGGGTGCCTTGGTGCTCTTGAATATTTCCATGTTCTCCAACATGCGACATCTCTTCTCAAGAAATGAAGCCATATCTTTCCAACATGTGCCGGGAAGTGAAGCAATTTGTTATCAAAGCGCTTCATTAAAACGTCAATGGCGGTGTCATAATTGGCCTCAGAAGGATCCAAGGAGCTAATGGTGTTCAATGCTGCTCCAGATAAGCAAGAGCGAAGGTGTTGTAACTTCTCATTGCTGTATAAGTCGTCGTTTCTTCCGATGATGGTATTGTACATAGCCATAAGATCCGGTCAATCGGCATAAGACCCTGAGAATGTTGGAAGTCTCAGCTCTGGCAAACGATTTAAAAGTGGCGAAGCTCGGCAGATTCCTCGAGAGTCGATCCCTTGGCTATCATCGTCGAATGAGGTTCTAATGGCCTTTGCCGGTTTGTAAGGCCCCGTGATAGTTTCGCCTTCAGTTGCACGTAAGTTTGTAAGAAGTCCGTTCTGATATCTTAAGTTAGTTCCAGGAAATTGATTCGCTCCAGACTGGTCTGATCGCTATCAAATTGAGATATTAAAAGCTCAACAGTTCCAATACAAACGGACAGCTCGGATTCGTCGAAGCGGGAAAACTCCTCAGAGTCGCAAAATTTATTCATTGCCTTCAACTGACGATGGATTGACTCAGCTTTGGCTTTGAAAAATGCCATATCGTTAGTGGGCTCGACACAGCTGATTGTGACAGAATCGTCACTTGTTGCCATCTTCACCTCTTCTTTTGCTAAACTGCGTAAATAAAGAGCGCGAAATAGGTCGATGAACTCGTGACCGTGAACTTGTCACAACAGCTGCACGCTAAATAGTTCTGTTGAAATGTACAGCAATTTCAAACGCACACTGCTCGAACTGTTCGTAAGCGTGGTTTATGTACGTGCGTGTGTGTATGTGGCGAAGGTGCAGAACACAGCGTAGATTGAGAGAATTTTTGCTAGATCAGGTGTTTAACGGATTGTTAAACAGCGTAGGAAACTTAAATTCACTTGCTATGAACGTAAGCTGTTCTTCTCGATTTCTTATAGTAACACCAACACTAAATAATACCAAACGCGATTTCTTGAGATACGTGATATTCAAATATGTTTAAATGTATATTTATTAGTAATTACGTCGGGGTCACCAAATCTTTTGAGGAGGCCTTTTAATTCAAAGGCACCTTACATCCATACACTGTCGGGAGCAGCATAAGGCTCAATGGCTGGAAAATTTTAATGGTCAGGCTGCCGACAGCGACTGCGCTGCTCACTCTCTGTAATTGTTCTACAGCCTACATTCTATTGTCTGCATTACAAATTATTATTGTCACTCTCGTTCTACATCTCTCACATATCAGTCGAACTGTCAACCCGTGTCAAGACGCTAACGTTCTTCTCGGTTTTATAGTTGCACAAATAAACAATACAAAACCAAATATCCACCGTGCATTTTTTCATTTAATTGTATATCATCAACGCCGCTAAAAAACATTAGTGGTTTAACATTTGGAGGCCCCGGCGAGATATAAACAAAGTGAAACACAATGATCCAACTATACAAACATTTGCAATTTGACTAAGTTTACGTGAGTCTCGAACCACTGTGCTGCGAACAGTTAAACGTTGTTGACGCCAATAGTGTTTGAACGTTTAAACTTGTTCGCACAACCAAGCATACCCGTGTACCGAACTTTGACCATTGTCGCTCTCTCTCTTTCTTGTGCTGTGTTCGTCAGCTTGAGATGTTTAAGGAATTATATTGGATTTAATACAACATGCAAAACGAGCTGCCAAGTACAATCGCATCCGGAGATATTGGTACACCCTAAAACAGGGCTCCATATCTAAAGCGAAGCGAAAGGCGTCGTCAATCTTTGACAGTGCAATGCGGTTGGACCAAACGTGGTGCGACGTGAACTCGTCGAAGATGCAAGCAGGGTGACCGTTTATGGTATTTTTAATACTTTTTGGTATTTTATCAGCTCAAATTTAGCTCAAAAGTATTTTAATGGTATATAGGTATTTAGTAGTATTTTTCATAGATTTTATGGTATTAAATGGTATTTTCGGTTTGGCCACACTTTAACAATGTCATGCTCTCTTTTTATTGAATAAAAATCGAGGCAAGTCATAATTTTGTGATAATATATTAAAATAAAGAATAAAATAGTGAAAATGAGTAATAAACAAAAATATAGAGCTGAGTGGGAGAGTATGCAGGATAATCAATAATGGCTATGCAGGAGCGAAAATATGATGGATGCGCACTGCAAAGCGTGCAAAACGGACATTTTGAGTAGGCTGGCGTCAATTAAGCAGCACGCTGCTACGCAAAAACATAAAGATAATATGAAATACTTCTGTGGAAAACAAAGGTGAGTTTTTATATGTTTTTAAATTATATGTAAATAATAACTACTCTTTTTACAGATTGAACCGTTTTTAAAAGAGTCGAACAACACTTTAGTTGCCTCTATCAAAAAGACAGAAATGATTTTCGCTGCAGTGATGGCTGAACACAACATACCAATGAGAGTAATGGATCATATTAGCGATGCGGTTAAGAATGCGTTCCCCGTTAATCTTGTAATATGAAATAAAAACAAACATTTTTTGCAATGGGAAAACCTTTTTTTTTTCTATATATTCAATATATTTGTTATGGTATTTAATGTGGTATTTTGTAAAACGTGAAAAAGTATTTTATGGTATATTTCTGACCCCAAATTGGTATTTTCCGTTTGGCCCGGCGCGGTCACCCTGAATGCAAGCCACGTTTAATCTCACTCACAATAGTCTAGAGGAGCTAGACTATGACGAGGTCAGCAGTGAACTGCGTCACAAGTTTGATTAACTGATCTTGTCACTGAAAAGCAGGCTTCGCTTTCATCTTGAGCATTGTCATTTGCGTGCACCACCTTCATCCACCATGAGGCCTGATGACAGTTTTGGGCAGTCAAGTAGTGCCTCCGAAAGGCCTCGTCGAATTCGACTGCCTGAGCTTAAGCTCCCAACATTTTCTGGTGGATACACTGAATATGCAGACTTTGCTTCAGTCTTCAACACATTGCTGAATGATGATCCGCACCTGGAGCCTATACAGAAATTCCAGCCTCTCCGCTCTTGCCTATCAGGATGCGCCTTGGAATCCATTCGTTCTCTAGAAATCTCGAGCTCGAAGTACCCCGTGGCCTTGGAGATTCTTCGCATGCGGTTGAGTAACAGGAAATTCGTCTTCCAGGCCAACGTGAAGCGCTCCGGCTCGCAGGTCCTGCTTCACAGACATCTTTGAGAGCATTTGCATGCACACATGCGTGCATTGAAGTCGTTAGGGAATTCGGAACTGATAGCAGACTGCATGTTCATTCTGATACTCCTGCAAAGGTTGGACAGGGAAAAACAATTTGACTGGGAAGAAAAGTCAGCCATCGACCAAGTGCCCACCACCGACGGGTTCCTTGATTTCTTGGACACACGATGTCAGCGCCTTGAGAGTCTGCAACATCCTAAGGCCGCGTTATCGCCTTGCATTCGAAGTAAGTCAAGTACTAGCACAAGTCGGAAGGCGCTAGTCGTTAGTCAGGGTAATCCTCACGTCTGCGCATGTTACGTAGCTGGTGGACATGGAATCTACTCGTGTCCTCGGTTTTTGGATATGACAGCATCACAGCGTTACGAGGAGGTTTGTCGACTCGAAAGATGCATTAATTGCCTGAGGTTAGGGCATACTGTTCGGATCTGTAATGCCAGCCATTGTCGGCAACGTAAGGAAAATCATCACACGTTGCTTCACTCTGATGTTTTTCAGGATCAAGTATCCATGTCTTCTCAGCCAGATGCTGCGCTTTCAGTACCACAGCAACGTAGAGCACTTGCTGCTCAGAGCCAACAACCGTTCCCCTAGCGACGGCTGTCGTTCTTGTTCGGGATCGACGTGGATCACTAGTGCCATGCCGCGCTTTGTTGTATTCGGGCTCTCAGCTGCACATGGTCACATCCCGATTTGCTAATGCTCTGCAGCTAAAGAGGTCACGCTCTAGGACAACTGTGGCTGGCCTCGGTGACTCTGCCGTCACCACTGATGGATCACAGTGAGCATCCGTCTGCAATCTCGGATCTCAGAATAGTCTACAACCTTCACGGCACTCGTGGCTCCTGCAATTACTGATTGCCAGCCCAGCTATAAGATGAACACCTCTGCTTGCAATGTTCCCGCAACAGAGCTCTAGCTAATCCAGAATTCAACATCCCGCAACGAATAGATATTCTTATTGTTGCAAGTTTATTTTATGAGCTCCTATGTATCGGGCAGATCCACTTGGCTTCAGTATTGCCTGTATTGCAAAAAACTCGGCTTTTTTGGGTGGTCTCCGGTGGAAGCGAGAAGGCTAATGGTTTCTCTCTAATATCCCACATCAAGGAGCAGCACGATGCGGAGAGACCCTACGTCTGTGCGCATTGAAACGAGGGATTCGGTCTTCGATCTGAACTTAAGAAACATTCCATTGTCCATACGGGTGTAAGGCCATTCTCCACGCAACACCAATCTCACCAAGCATTTGCGAATTCACAGGACCGTGAAACTATTCGTTTGCCAACGATTTCCGCGCTCTTTACAAACTCCAGTGGAACTCATGCAGCATACACGGTCACATTCCGAGATCAAGCCGTTCCAATGCCATCGCTGTCCAGCATTATTTGCGCGCAAGGATAAGTTGCTAATTCACGAGCAGGTGCACTTTAAGCGTGACGCGGTGCAACTCCAGCAACAGAACACAAGAGTTGTCATGAATTCAACGGTAGTAGAACAGCAGCTTCAATTGCCATTGCATCCGTACGTGAAAGCCGTTGCCGATGAGCAATTACAGCCGCAAGCCTATCAGCAACAGGCGCCGCTGTAACCCAGGGCGAAGTCATCCTCGAAGGGATCTGATGCGATGTCTGCGACAAGACGTTCCCGCGAGAACGAGATCTGCAGCAGGCTTTCAATAGGCGTAAGCAGCTTCAACGACATTAACTGAAGACGTCTACTGATACTACCATGCGAACTGTGTGTCTGCTTCCCTAAAGGAAGCTTCCAACGGGGGGAGTATGTCGGGAGCAGCATTAGGTTCATTTGTCTGCATTACAAATAACACATTATCTCTTTACATCTCTCACATATTGGGCGCATTGTCAACCCGCGTCAAGACAGTAACGTTTTTCGCAGTTGTACTATGCACAAATAAACTACACACAAACTTCATACTGTGCATTTCTTATTTATATTATAAACGCCGCTAAAAAACCTTAGTGGTTTAACAATTATCTTTGAGGAACCATAACTTTTCCACAACTTTACCGATTTTCAATATTTAAGCCTTTCTGGATACGGCTTTTATTATACTTTTAATATGGCAAAAAAAAGTAAAAAATTAGAAAAAATACATGTTTTTTGGTTTAGAAAATTTGAAAAGCCATAATTTACCTAAAAATCAACCGATTTTCAAAATATTTGCATATCTGTCAATGGTATTGATCATATTTTGAATGTGCACCTAAATAATGTTCATACTGTCAGTTTTAAATTTTGACCCATTTTTGACCATTTTGTATAACCCCTTGCAAAAATGACAAAAAAGTGAAAATTTTAAAATAGGAATTTATTGTGGCCAATCGATTTCTGGCATCAAAATGAGTATAAAAACTTTACTGCACTTGATTTGACCCAAATTATAGAAAATATCGAAACAATACTGATAGATGGTCAAATTCATAGTTTCGATCAAAAATTATATATTCCTCATCTTTGAGGAACCATAACTTTTCCACGACATAGCCCATTTTCCATATTTATGCCTTTCTGGATGTGGCTTTGATTATACTTTAAAACAATATAAAATGTTAATTCTATGTTTTGAAAAAAAAATGGCAAGGAAAGTAAAAAAATTTAAAAGACATGTCTTTATGTTCAAAAAATTGAGACTTTTGCAACTTTGTGAAGCCATAACTTAGCTAAAAACCAACCTATTTTCGAAATTTTTGTATTTCTGTCATTGGTGTTGATAATAAATGAACATCAAAAAATTGTTCATACAGTCAGTTTTCGATTTTGACCCATTTTTGACCATTTTGCGTAACCCCTTGCAAAAATGTCTAAAAGCTGACAATTTAAAAATCGGAATTTTGCTGCCCAAACGATTTCTGGCATCACAAGGAGTATAAAAAACTTTTCCGCACTTGATTTAAGCCTTCTATATACCGCTTTGATTATACTTTAAATCGGTATAAAAGGTTTATTATATGTTTTAAAAATTATGGCATACAAAGTGAAAAATTTTAAAAAAACTTTTTTTTTTGTTCAAGAATATTGAGACTTTTGCAACTTTGAGAAGCTATTACATAGCTAAAAATCAACCGATTTTAAAAATTTTTGCATTTCTCTCAATGGTTTTGATAATATTTTAAATGAACATCAAAAAATTGTTCATACAGTCAGTTTTCAATTTTGACCATTTTTCATATGCACAAATGTCGAAAAAGTGGAAATTTTAAAATCGATTTTTTTGTGCCCAATCGATTTCTGGCATCAAAATGAGTATAACAATCTGTACAGGACTTGACTTGGAACCATTTTTTAGAAAATATGGCCACAGTCTTTAAAATGCTCATAAAAAGCTTTTTGAGCTGAAAATTATATCTTCCTCATCTTGTGCTTTATTTTGTCACTTGGGTTTGGGCACAAGAGTATGTGCTAGTTTCTTTTTTGATATAACTAAATATACTTTTGCAAGTCACCCCCCACTCGCTAACTTTTTCTAATAGAAAAACAAAGAAACTAGCACATACTCTTGAGCCCAAACCCAAGTGACAAAATACAGCACCATTGAGTATAAAAACGAGTGCAACCCCGTGTATTTCTTTATTTTGTACCCACTCTAACACTCCCCTCTTCACGTTTCAACAACATATGTACATACAATAAAATTTGACACCCAACAGCAGCAACATCGACAGACAGACACAATAAGGATCTTCGCCGCCCACTACAACATTTGGTCCTTCGAGCCGGATACTTCTCTAAGAATATCCATTCGTCAGCACCGGCTCGCACCCCGGAAATTTATCCTGATTACACGTGTTATCAGGTACGAGAGTAATTTTTTAACCATTGCGACCATTTCGAGTATAAAAACTTTACTGCACTTGATTTAGACCCAAATTTTAGAAAATATCGAAACAATACTGATAGATGGTCAAATTCATAGTTTCGATCAAAAATGATATATTCCTCATCTTTGAGGAACCATAACTTTTCCACGACATAGCCCATTTTCCATATTTATGCCTTTCTGGATATGGCTTTGATTATACTTTAAAACAATATAAAATGTTAATTATATGTTTTGAAAAAAAAATGGCAAGGAAAGTAAAAAAATTTAAAAGACATGTCTTTATGTGTTCAAGCATGAACATAGATTAAAAAAAAATGCACTGCATTGCACCAAAATATTGTAATATTGTCACACCAAGTCCAAGAGCAAACAAAAATAGATTTTATGACCATGCGCTGAGAATAAGTACGATAAGAGTTCAATTCTGTCAATGAACTAAGGAAAACCCTTTCACTGGACGCTGAAGAAAGAGATCAACGGAGATCATGGGTTAAAATAGATTATCATAGAATACTCGCATATGTACAACTCAGCATAGGTCCTACCTAGCTTAGATACTAGTCTATTAATAAATTCTGTATATAGAAAGTAAGATTACAAAAACCAAATAGTCAGTTCAGTCAGTTCCGTTCAGTACAACAACTCGACTCATCAGTCTCTTTATTTCAAGACTCTGATTAACATTTGGTCCTTCGAGGCAATCTGTTGTTTTCCCCCACCAGTGGTAAGAGACACAGATGAAGAATAATGCGCCTGTCTTACAAATAGGCGGTTAAAAATAATCCTTGTTGTTTCCCCCACCAGAGGTAAGAAACGCAAGATTATGATTAACATTTACCTTGTTCTCAGTGGATAGAGACGGGGTGAAAAATGGCATCTTATAGTTTTGTTTATAACTTAAGATTGCCTAAGTTCTGTCGTTTAAATAAAAACGCAGAAAATACAACCAGTAGCTGCCTTACAAACAGTCTGGTTATTCAAAAAATCACATTGTGTAGCGTGTCCGGGGCTTACATCGGACTAAGAAAAGCGTATCCGAGGCTAACATCGGATAAATTATTAAAAAGTGCAAGGCGTAAATAAAAAGTGTCTTCTGCTCATAAACAGCTGGAAGCTGCAATCAGGACAATACGAGCAGCATCTACAACAAAGTACGGAGAAACCTACTTGGCCAGGAATCTCCCGCTAGTTAAAGGAGGATTGAAATGATCCGATAGCACTAACAAGAGTGCTCAAATAACTAGCAACGGATAAAGGACAAGGATTCGCCAAAGAGCATCTAAAAGTCCTGAATGCCGCGACTCTGCAACATTTTGAGGAGAGCGGAGTACGACCTAGAGTCGTCAGTTCAATCCGGTTTGGGTTCAGTTTTAGTTCAATTATTAGACTGAACTCATTAGTGTAGCCATGGTGTGCTCACTGATTATTTTTATAAAAATCTGTTGTTTTCCCCCACTAGAGGTAAGAGACACAGAAAATTAATATTAGCGCTTACTTTACGGAGAGGTAGCTAAAAAATAAATATAAAATTTGTTGTTCTCCCCCACCAGAGGTAAGAGACGCAGATATTAAAATAGTGCCTGCCTTACAAACAGGATTTCAAAATAAATTCCTGTCGTTTCTCCGGAAAAAGGTAAGAAACGCAGGATTATAATAAAATGGCACCTTATAATGATACATTAAGGTTGTCAATATAACATAAAAAAAAAAGTTAAACTAGAGCCTTTCTTACAAACAGGCTGAAAAAAATAGAATCACATTGTGTAGCGTGTCCGAGGCTTACATCGGACCTAAAGAAAAGCGTATCCGAGGCTGACATCGGGTGAAAAAAATGCAAGATGCATGGAGAAATGCAATCGACGCATGGTGTGTTGGAAACCCCAAGGATGAAGTGGAAGCTGCAACAACAAATACCACGGCAATTCGCAGCAGCAAATGAGGGTTCACCAACTTGTTGGAAGAGGATCAATAGATTCCAAAAACAATCCAACAATGTTCATCGTAACCGGCCAGCAAAGTACTAGGACGTTCCGGATCTAAAAGGAGCAGCAAATCAACATTTTTGTTTTTTTTTTGTTTGTTAAATTTTTTAAATCATACAGTCCACTAAAAAAGAAATAGATACAGCTAACACTTTTTTGGCCTTGGCAGGAGCTGCAGCATGGGCATTCACTAATTTAAAAAAAATATAATTAAAATTAAGAAACAACTGCCATATTTGCCCCTCGGCAGAATGTTCAAGCATGAACATATTTTAAATAATTAATGTATTACTATTAAGCAAACATATTTTAAGAAAAATGATGGTCGCTCAAAATTGTATTCTGGCCCCTGGCAGAATGTTCAAGCATGAACATAGATTAAAAAAGAAATGCACTGCATTGCACCAAAATATTGTAATATTGTCACACCAAGTCCAAGAGCAAACAAAAATAGATTTTATGACCATGCGCTGAGAATAAGTACGATAAGAGTTCAATTCTGTCAATGAACTAAGGAAAACACCTTTCACTGGACGCTGAAGAAAGAGATCAACGGAGATCATGGGTTAAAATAGATTATCATAGAATACTCGCATATGTACAACTCAGCATAGGTCCTACCTAGCTTAGATACTAGTCTATTAATAAATTCTGTATATAGAAAATAAGATTACAAAAAACCAAATAAAAGGGAGACCGGCCCAGAGTCGGTAGTCAGTCAGTTCAGTTCAGTACAACAACTCGACTCATCAGTCTCTTTATTTCAAGACTCTGATTAACATTATGTTCAAAAAATTGAGACTTTTACAACTTTGTGAAGCCATAACTTAGCTAAAAATCAACCTATTTTCGAAATTTTTGTATTTCTGTCAATGGTATTGATCATATTTTGAATGTACATCAAAAACCCGATTTCTGGCATCAAAATGAGTATTAGAAACTTTACCGCACTTTATATTGACCCATATTTTAGAAAATATGGTCACAATACTGATAAATGGTCAAAATAATCGTTTTCAACGAAAAATTATATTTTCCTCATCTTTGAGGAATCATAACATCCACAACTTTGATTTTGACTCTTATTTAAAAAAATTTGTCCACACTGCTGATAAATGGTCAAAACCATCAAATGATATATTCCTCAATGTTGTAGTGGGCGGGAATGGAATCCAGGGGTCCTAGGGTGTGTGATTCCTGTGAGAGTGAGCGGCGAAGAATCCGCTGCGCGTCGCTGTTTAGTTGAGTGGTCAGCTGCTGTTATGTGTCCGCTTCTGTTGTATGTACGTATGTACATACGTTGATGAGCTGCGTAGTGAGGGGGTAGTGGAGTTGGTAAAACAATACGCGGGGTTGCACTTGTTTTAATAACTGTTGCTTTATTTGGCAACTTTCGGTGGGGCACAAGAGTATGAGCAGAATTGAATTTGTTTACAAAAACAAAGTGAAAAGCAAGTCGGGGGTGACTTGCGAGATATTTCTTTTTCTTATTAGCTTAATTAGCGATGGTCAACTCCACGATAGCCGATCGTCGGGAATCGATACTATCGATGGGGAGTATCGTGTGGAGCAGCCGGATCAGCTGCTCGGCGTTGCCATCTGACGCAAACATTCCGGCCTCCTTGCAACGTTGTTGCAAAGAATGACCCTCCTGGATAGGGGGCGACCGATGTTGGGTGTAGTTGCCGTTTTCTTAGTCCTGCTGCTTTGGGGTAAAGGGCAAGCAGTAAGCTTCGTAGCAGTTTTCCACTGGCAGTGCGATCGGCATCGGGGCGGGTTCCGAGGCCTAGGCGGCCGCAGCTAGGACTCTACCGACTCGAGGTGCAGCAATGAGTGGTGATCTCCTCCACACTTGCGACATCCCTGGAGAGTCCGGCATGATGTCCCTGAATGCTGATGGGCAAGACAATTCGGGCAGTACCGTTTGGCGAGTACTACCCGAAGCCTCTTCTCCGCAGTCAGTTGGAGGAATCGCTGACATTGACGGAGAGCGTGGAATCCCTTACAGGCCCGGCATCGAAAGGTGATGGGCTGGTCCTCAGGCGCCGTATTCTGAAATGGAGGACATCGAAATGAGATTTTCTGAACAGTGGTTGTGGATGGCTGATAGGACAGAGGGTCTTGCAGGCCAGCTTCCAAAGGCAGCGGCACGAGGGTGTAGAGCGATTGTCCTTGCAAAAGCCTTCCTGGCGACGACAGCGCTGATTCCTTTGGGTCGTAGAGGTTGTCGGTGGCACTCTTGGGATCGCTGGAGGCGGAAATTGCTCAGATGTGAAAGCCTCTCCGGATATTGGAGGGCAGTCCTTTGGATAGAGTCCAGTCTCGGTGGGCCGCTGCTGTCGAGGACTCGCATTGATAAGATTGATGCGAGCGGAGAGCGATGCGATCGGCATTGCCGTGGAACGAGGAATCGGACCCGTGAGAACCCAGCCGAAAATAGTTTCTTGGCCGAGCAGAGTTCCGCAGAGATTCGGTTTGAATCCTCCCAATAGGATAGACGGAAGGATATCCGATCCTATCAGGAGATCAATCTCTGAGCTACGGCAGAAAGATGGGTCTGCCCACTTGAGGTGTGGCAGATTGTGGAAAACGCCGTGGGGTATACTCGTTGACGGAAGGTCTCCAGCGAGGTGTGGGAGCACATAGGCTGTTGCATCAATGCGCACGTTGGGGTTAAGTGGAGACCCAATCTGGAAGCCACACACTTTGAGTGATTGGGCCTCAGTGCTCTGACTCAGGCCGGACACTTGGGCCAGATTTGGCTGGAAAGGCAACTGGATTGAGTTGCTGAGTCGCTCGGAAATAAAAGTGGCTTCGGATCCAGAGTCGAGCAACGCGCGAGCGGGTATGTCACACCTGCGTGACATATGTGGACAATGGCAGTGCCCAAGAGGACTCCTCGCGTGTTGGTAGCAAAAAAGCTTTGCACAGTGTTGGAAGTAGTGGACTGTATGTTGGACAGAGGATGATTCGGAGCGCTTGAGGCAGCGAGAACGGTTGAAGTGGAGAGAGAGTCGCGACTCGGAGCTGAGACGTCGCGATGCAGAAGGGTATTGTGTCGCCGTGTACAGACATAGCAGCTATGCTGACTGGGACAGTCACGGACTTGGTGACTGCGGGCGAAACAATTACTACATAACCCACTTCGAGTTATGTATGTCGACCTCTGTTGGACCGACATCTGCAGGAACTTGGTGCAGACACGCACGGGGTGATTCTCTTTGGAGCAGAGATCACATTTTGGAGCCGCTAACCTGATGATGGATCTGTAGGAGTGAATCCGATCCGGTCCTGAGCTTCTTGGAGTGGCCATGGAATGGCTGGCTCCTCGGGGCTGACGGTTCGAGACGGGCGATATGACATCCTCGATGGCTTCAAGAGTGAGATATCGTTCTCCGAGGAATCTGTCCATCTCTTGCCAGGTGGGGATCTCATATTTCCTCAATAAGCTGTGCTCCCAAAGGGCAAGGGTCGCCTTAGGAAGCTTGGAGGAGCAAAGAAATATAAGGAGACAATCCCAGTTGTCTGTGGAGACGTTAGAGTGTTCTAACGCTGTCAGACAACCGTGGATTGTGCTCTGTAGTCCTTTGAGTGCATCTGCAGTCTCTGAGGTAACTGGAGATAGGTTGAAAAGGGTTTTAAGCTGACTATTAACCAATAGCCGCTTATTTTCTAACCTTTCAGAGAGAGCGGCCCACGCTGAACAGAAGCCGTCGTTAGTCAGCGGAGATCGTGCTACAATTGCCTTGGCCTCGCCACTTGTTTTGGCGTTCAAATGGAACAGCTGTTCTACGGCAGTTAACTGAGGGTTGTTGATGTAGATCGCCGTGAAAAGGTCTCGGAACGTGGGCCATTTGGAGTAATCCCCGTGGAACACCACAATGTCGCAGGGGGGTAGTCGACAGCCAGTGGAAAAGGCAGCTGTAGGAGCAGGAGGAGCTACAGGACGAAGCAGAGTAGATGCATAGTCAATGTGCTGACTTAGCATGGCAACACACTGCTCATATATGCTGTAGCAGTGTTCGTAGGTCGACTCCATGGCCAAAACA
Organism: Drosophila quadrilineata; assembly: GCA_018150725.1. Taxonomy (NCBI): domain Eukaryota; kingdom Metazoa; phylum Arthropoda; class Insecta; order Diptera; family Drosophilidae; genus Drosophila; species Drosophila quadrilineata. The sequence continues at coordinate 88,678 of JAECWN010000418.1, read as the reverse complement.
TCATCGCTCAGTTCCTTAGGATTGAGAACCCGAGAGCAACGCTCGTACTCAGACTCAACTTTGTGCCACAAGGAGTTAATGTGGTCACGGCGGACTTGGAGTGTGTAGAGAGTAGGAGTTCCTCTCGAGGGTCTGTTAAGTCGAACATTAAACTTAATAAGTTTTCTTGCGATGGAATTGAAGTCGGAAAGGGCCATGACAGATGTGGAGTGACTTAAGGGCGCAGCAGCGGAATGGGTCTTGTCGTTAAGACGAGAAGACGACGGGCTTGGGACAGGCAAATTGAGGCCTGCTGGATTGGGCGATATGGAGAATCGCCTGACACTGTGTGGTGCTGCAACAGATGAAGTTCGTCGGTGTGATGATTTGTCACCGATGGGCATCTGGTGCTAGCACGACCGAAAAAAGTCTATTACCGATTCACAGTACCCAGGTGGATCTAATTAGATATCCACAGGTGTAGAATAACACAGTTGGATAAAGATAAAGTACGAAAAAAAAACACAAACAAATGCTTGCTCATCTTTAAACGTTAGTGCGTGAATGTGAGTGAACAGCGCAAAGAAGACAAGCTGATAACGGACGGCCGGTCAGCAACTACACATACAAAACCACACACACACGTATTGAGACGTATGCTTGTATATATGTATGTATGTATAGCTGTAACTCGGCTCAGCTGTAACTTCTTGCCGAGGACGTTCAACTTTGCGTTTCGTTTTGTTTTTATGGATTTAAAAACAAACTCGAGACAGTTGATCTTTTAGAAGAAATCACACTTGTACTTATCTGGATATAAGCTTTGAGATTCCCGCGGTGCGAGCCGGTAAAAACGAAAGGATATTCATCCCGAAAGGATATTCTATCGAAAGGATATTCGCTCCGGCTCGAAGGACCAACTGTTGTAGTGGGCGGGAATGGAATCCTGGGGTCCTAGGGTGTGTGATTCCTGTGAGAGTGAGCGGCGAAGAATCCGCTGCTCGTCGCTGTTGAGTTGAGTGGTCAGCTGCTGTTATGTGTCCGCTGCTGTTGTATGTACTTATGTACATACGTTGATGAGCTGCGGAGTGAGGGGGTAGTGGAGTTGGTAAAACAATACGCGGGGTTGCACTTGTTTTAATAACTGTTGCTTTATTTGGCATCTTTCGGTGGGGCACAAGAGTATGAGCAGAATTGAATTTGTTTACAAAAACAAAGTGAAAAGCAAGTCGGGGGTGACTTGCGAGAAATTTCTTTTTCTTATTAGCTTAATTAGCGATGGTCAACTCCACGATAGCCGATCGTCGGGAATCGATACTATCGATGGGGAGTATCGTGTGGAGCAGCCGGATCAGCTGCTCGGCGTTGCCATCTGACGCAAACACTCAATTTAGAGAAACCATAACTTTTTCACAATTTTGCCGATTTTCAATATTTAAGACTTTCTGGATACGTCTTTGATTATACTTTAAATCGGTATAAAAGGTTTATTATATTTTTGAAAAATATTGCAAGAAAAGTGAAAAACTATAAGAAACGTGTTTATTGTCAAAAAAAATTTAGACTTTTGCAACTTTAAGAATCCATATCTTAGCTGAAAATCAACCGATTTTCAAAATTTTGTGCAATTTGGGTCAATGGTATTGATCATATTTGGAATTTACATCAAAAAACCGATTTCTGGCATCAAAATGAGTATAAAAAACTTTACCGCACTTGATTTGGACCCATATTTTTTAAAATATGGCCACACTACTGATAAATGGTCAAAACCATCGTTTCGAACGAAAAATGATATTTTCCTCATCTTTGAGAAACCATAACTTCCACAATTAATCCGCTTTTCAATATTTAAGCCTTTCTGGATACGGCTTTGATTATACTTTAAATCGGTATAAAATATAGCAAGAAAAGTGAAAAATTAAAAAAAAGTTATTTTTGGTTCAGAAAATTGAGACTTTTGCAACTTTGAGAAGCCATAACTTAGCTAAAAATCATGCTATTTTCAAAATTTTTGCATTTCTGTCATTGGTGTTGATAATAAATGAACATCAAAAAATTGTTCATACAGTAAGTTTTCGATTTTGACCCATTTTTGACCATTTTGCGTAACCCCTTGCAAAAATGTCTAAAAGCTGACAATTTAAAAATCGGAATTTTGGTGCCCAAACGATTTCTGGCATCAAAATGAGTATAAAAAACTTTTCCGCACTTGATTTAAGCCTTCTGTATACGGCTTTGATTATACTTTAAATCGGTATAAAAGGTTTATTATATGTTTTAAAAATTATGGCATAGAAAGTGAAAAATTTTAAAAAAACTTTTTTTTTTGTTCAAGAATATTGAGACTTTTGCAACTAAAAATCAACCGATTTTAAAAATTTTTGCATTTCTGTCAATGGTTTTGATAATATTTTAAATGAACATCAAAAAATTGTTCATACAGTCAGTTTTCAATTTTGACCATTTTTCATATGCACAAATGTCGAAAAAGTGGAAATTTTAAAATCGATTTTTTGTGCCCAATCGATTTCTGGCATCAAAATGAGTATAACAATCTGTACCGGACTTGACTTGGAACCATATTTTAGAAAATATGGCCACAGTCTTTAAAATGCTCATAAAAAGCTTTTTGAGCTGAAAATTATATCTTCCTCATCTTGTGCTTTATTTTGTCACTTGGGTTTGGGCACAAGAGTATGTGCTAGTTTCTTTTTTGATATAACTAAATATACTCCTTTTTAAGTCACCCCCCACTCGCTAACTTTTTCTAATAGAAAAACAAAGAAACTAGCACATACTCTTGAGCCCAAACCCAAGTAACAAAATACAGCACCATTGAGTATAAAAACGAGTGCAACCCCGTGTATTTCTCTATTTTGTACCCACTCTAACACTCCCCTCTTCACGTTTCAACAACATATGTACATACAATAAAATTTGACACCCAACAGCAGCAACATCGACAGACAGACACAATAAGGATCTTCGCCGCCCACTACAACATTTGGTCCTTCGAGCCGGATACTTCTCTAAGAATATCCATTCGTCAGCACCGGCTCGCACCCCGGAAATTTATCCTAATTAAACGTGTTATCAGGTACGAGAGTAATTTTTTAACCATTGCGACCATTTCGAGTTTCTTTCTCAATAAGAACAAAACGAAAGCGACATCGACTGTGAGCACAGATAACAGCTGAGCCGTATCAACACCTGACATTTCTCAAATCCAATACTATCACGTATGTTGATGCAGTTGTTGAACGGCCATCCATAATCAGCTGATTATTGCTCGATTGGATTTTACCTCAGATCGTACATAGACTAAATAAATATAGAGAAATGTACAAAACTCCTTTCTTTGTGAATTTTTTGCATTATTTAATCCGTTTGCGTTTATTTCGACTGTCTATCTGCACACATAAGAAGACATACAAGCAGCTCACTTTAGTGAAGTGTCCCTTTACGCGAGTCTCATAATTGTGCTAGCACCCAATGCCAACCGTGGACGCAAGATCACTTCTCAGGGGGTTGTCAGTTGGAACACCACATAGCGTAAGGCGATCGTCCATATCGCCCATTCCAGCAGGACCTAGGCTGCCTGTACCCCAACCTTGATCGCCTCACATCAAAGGCAGTGAGACTTATTTAATTGTCCTCCTCCATTAACACTGAGCCAAGTCTGATCTTACCACCTAAGGCAAGCCAATGCAAATCCTCTGCCATGGCTCTGTCCGATTTTAAAGCCGTTTCCAGCAAACTTATTTAGTTTGCAGAGCGGCACAACCGACCGACAAGAGAGATTCCAACACTCTATATTCTACAAGTACGTCGTGACCACATCAACTCTTTGTGGCACAAGATCGAGTCCGAATACGAGCGTTGCTCCCAAGTTCTTAATCCAAACGAACCGAGTGACGTCTTCTTGGCTATGGAATCCACCAATGAGCACTGCTACTCTATTTATGAGCTGAGTCAGCAGATTGACGGTGTGGTGAATCTGCTACGGCTTTCGCCTCACCCCCAGCGACACTGAAGTGTTCCATGGGGACTACACCAAGTGGCCCACGTTCCGGGACCTTTTCACGGCCATTTACATTAACACCGGTTAAAACCGGTTGAAATATTATTCCAAGCACCCTTTGCCCCATGAAGGGTTTAGTTCGGCATGGGCAGCTCTTTGTGATCGCTTTGAGAATAAGCGGCTGCTGGTAATCAGCCAGTTGAAGATTCTCTTCAACTTATCTCCTGATACTTTTGAGACAGTAGCCGCCGTCAAAGGATTGAAGAGTGCAATCCAGGGCTGTCTGACGGCTTTAGACCACTCGGACGTCTCGACGGACAAATGGGATTGGTTACTGGTCTTTCTCTGCTCCTCCAAACTCCTAAAGTCAACCCTTGCACTCTGGGAGGAAACCTTGACGAAAAAGCACGACATCCCAGCGTGGCACGATATGAACAAGTTCCTCAGTGAAAGATATCTCACTCTGGAAGCCATTGAGGATTTCATATCTTCCGGCGCGAGCATACAACATCTCCAAATCGGTCAGTCCAAGACAAGCCCTAGGAATTCAGGTCCTGAGCGGATTGAATCCTTCGAATCCAGCGTCAAGGTCAAGGCTCAAAAATACGATCTCTGTTCCAATAAGAACCACCCTGTTAGAGTATGTCCTAAGTTTCTGCACATGTCCGTGCCCCAAAGGTCCGCCTACATAGCCCAGCGAAGTTTGTGTCTGAAATGCTTCGCTCACAGTCACCAATGCCGTGACTGTCCCAGTCAGCATAATTGTTTCGTGTGCAAACGGCGGCATAACACACTGCTACATCGTGACGGGTCACCAACCTCTACAGCTGCCTCGTCCACTTCGGCTGCCTCCACCCAACCTCCACATATACAATCCACTCGCACCAGCAAAATGCAAACGCGCGAGGAGTCATTCTAGGCACTGCGTTGGTACAGATATGTCATGCAGGTGTCACATATCCAGCTCGCGCGTTGTTCGATTCTGCGACTTAGGCCACCTTCACCTCAGAGCGACTCAGCAACCTCATTCGGTTCTTTCCAGTCAGTCCAGGCTCAAGTATCCGGCTTGAGTCAAAAGACAGCGGCAAAGGCGACTAGGTTGTGCTCCTTCCAGATTGAGTCCCCATCAACAGGTTCTCCAGGCGCTTCCACAGCTACAATGGGCAGACTCCCAGGTAGACATCCTAATAGGGGCTGATATCCTTCCGTCTCTACTAATGAGAGGACTCCGGAGTAACATTTTTGGTTCTCTACTGGGTCAAGAGACCGTCTTCGGGTGGATTCTGACAGGTCCAGTCCCAAAGTCCAGCAGGAATTCTTTCTTTGGATGCCTTACTGACCAAATTTTGGGAGGTAGAGGAGCATCCGACTACGCACGCTCCAGAATACGACGCGTGGGTGGAGGATCTGTTCGTTGGCATCACGAGCCGTCAGAAGGACGGAAGATATGTGGTCACACTGCCGTTCCGAGATCCCGAGAATATTGACTTAGGCCATTCAAGAAGCACAGCTCTTGCTCAATTCGGGAGACGATCGTGTCCAAAGACCCACCTTTAAAGAAACAGGATGATGAGGTTATAAGGGAGTACTTGGACATGGGCCACATGCACCAAGTAGAGTCAGTTGGTAACTCCACCAGCTACTATCTCCCCCATCATGCTGCTATTAAGCCTGATAGCACCTCCACCAAGGCTCGCGTGGTATTTAATGCTTCGTGTCCCAGCTCCAACGGGAAAATCCTTCATTCGGGTCCCGTTCTCCAGTCCGATTTGACCCTCAAAATTCTAAAGTGGCGATTCTTCAAAATGGTATTCAATGCGGATATCACAAAGATGTGATTCTTTTCCGAGACGGTATTATGAGCTCACCACAGTTACCTTCGGGGTAACTTGTGCACCGTTTCTCGCCATCCGGGTCTTATAGCAGTTAGCTGAAGATGTGAAGCTCCAATATCTTTTGGCTAGCCACCTCCTCACCGCTGGCACGCAATAACGGACGAATTCTATTTTATCCCCTCTTCTGTCTCCTTCCAACCCCCACTCACCAAACGAGGAGTTCAAATTGCAAAAATATTCGATCCCGCAGGATGGCTAGCGCCCGTCGTAGTGAGCGCCAAGATTTTCATGCAGGAAATCTGGCTCCGCCAGCTGGATTGGGATGAGCCCCTTCCAGCTGACTTGTTGACAAACTGGGAGACCTTCGCGTGCAGCTATCCCGCTGTACGCGACGTTCGGATACCTCGATGGATCCGGCTCTGCCCCGAGATAAGGGTTCAAAACCACGGTTTTAGTAACGCTTCTCAGAAGGCATATGAAGCATGCATTTATGTCTGTACGGAAGGCGACGACGGCATCACCACCAGTCTTCTTGCAGCCAAGACGCGAGTCGCTCCAAAGAAGACTGTTTCACTACCTCGCCTTGAACTCTATGGTGCCATGCTCCTAGCCATGCTCCTTCCTGTTCAGGGCAATCATTCCGCAGTGGCTCATCCATCTGACCCAAAGGAAGCAATATTCCAAGAAGTATGACTGTTTGACGAACTTGCTCTCTTTCATGGAAAAACAGGGCATCATCCGAGCCTCCGGACGACTCGTGGCCTCTGGGTCGTTGACCCATGTTGGGAAATTACCCATTCTCCTCCCGTACAATTGCGTATTAACGCGTCTGTCAGTTCGCCATACCCATCGCATATCCTTGCATGGCGGCAACGCGCTAATAATCAGACTGATCCAAGATAAGTTTTGGATCCCGAAAATGAGAGTCCTAGTGAAGGCTACGACTAACGCGTGCAAATCATGCATCCTTCATCGGAAACGAGTTCAAACTCAACTCATGGGCCAACTGCCGACTCAGCGGTCAACGTTCTCACGCCCGTTCACCAACTCTACAGTTGACTTTGCCGACCCATTCGACCTTAAAAGTTTTACAGGACGAGCTTGCCGCATAACGAAAGGGTACGTGAGCGTTGTCGTATGCTTCACCACGAAGGCGGTCCATCTGGAGGCCACGTAAGATCTCACCACGGAGACATTCCTAGCAGCTTTTACCCGTTTTGAAGCGCGTCGTGGGTGCCCTCAGTTCATGTACTCGGACAACGGAAAAACCTTTGTTGGAGCCTCGTCCATTCTGTCGCAGGACTTCCTCAATGCCACGAAAGACCTGATAATGGCACAGTTCAGCCATCACGGGATTAAGTGGTCATTTAACCCTCCAGGTGCACCCCACATGGGTGGTCTATGGGAGGCGGGGTTTGAAGAGTTTCAAGTCACTCTTCTACAAGTCAGCCTCCGCCTTCAAATACACATTCGAGGAGCTTTCCACGCTCCTGGCTCGGATTGAAGCATTCCTCAATTCCAGGCCTATCTCTCCGATGTCCGAAGATGTGTCCGATCTCCTAACTCTAACTTCCTCAAAGGCGGCCCTCTCCTATCCCCAGTTGAGCCCTCAATTCCGATGGTAGCCTCTTCCATCCTCGCTGGCAGCGACTCAAGGACCTACATCAGCTATTCTGCCATCGGTGAAAGGAGGAGTTCCTCAAGGAGCTTCACAAGCGACCGAAATGACAATCGGCGCAAAGGAATTTATAGCGGTGGGACATGGTGGTTCTGAAGGAGGACAACCTTCCACTTACTGACTGGCGACTTGGGCGGATCCAAGCGGTTTACCCTGGTCCGGATCATCTGGTTTGGGTGGTCGACGTGCGGACTGACAAAGGGATCGTCAAGCGTCCCGTCTCCAAGATCGTGCGTCTCCCTATAGAATCTGACCTTACGTCCACATCCAACCAATAGTCTGTGTCCGCCGTCCATCCATATATTCCGTGTGCCAGTACCTATTACTAAAATCTCCTCCTTAGTCTTGTGCAAGACCTCTTTTCTAGGACAATGGCACCTCACCACCACGACGGACGAGTCTTTTCGGACATCTACCGGTGCCGGGCTTGTAGAGGCACCCACCCGCTCCGCGAGTGACGACGGTTTCTCCGGCTGACTACCATGAAGCGTTTGCACACAGTCCGGGCAAACCAATATTGTGCTCAATGTCTCGCTCACGAACATTCACGGGGGACATACCGGGGTCACCCACAGTAAGGAGCCGGCGGGATCCTAGCCTACCGGGGATCTCCAGGGACAGATCCCTTGTGAAAATTTAAAATTCGGATTTTTTTGTGCCGAATCGATTTCTGGCATCAAAATCAGTATAACAAACTTGACCGCACTTGATTTGGATCCATATTTTAGAAAATATTATCGTTTTGAACAAAAAATTATATCTTCCTCATCTTTGAGAAACCATAACTGTTCCACAACTTAGCCGATTTTTAATATTTTTGCATTTCTGGATATTGCTTTGATCAGACTTTCAATCGGTATAAAAGGTTCATTACATGTTTTGAAATATATGGCAAGAAAAGTGAAAAATAGACAAAACGTGTTTATTGGTTCAAAAAATTTACACTTTTTCACATTGAGAAGCCATAACTTAGCTAAAAATCAATCGATTTTCAAAAGTTTTGCATTTCTGTTTTGACCATATTTTAAATGAACATCAAAAAATTGTTCATACAGTCAGTTTTAAATTTTGACAGATTTTAGACCACTTGCAAAAATGTCAAAAAAGTGAAAATTTTAAAAATCGGAATTTTTTGTGCCCAATCGATTTCTGGTATCAAAAAAGTATACAAAACTTTACCGCACTTTATTTGGAACAGTATTGAAAAATGGTCAAAAACAGCTTTTAGAGCAAAAGATGATAGCTTCCTCATCTTTGAGGAAGCATAACTTTTCCAAAACGTAGCCGATTTTCCATATTTATGCCTTTCTGGATGCGGCATTGATCACACTTTAAATGGTGATTGAAAAATATGGCAAGGAATGTGGAAAATTGAAACAAACTTGTTTTATGGTATCAAAAATTGATACTTTTGCAACTTTGAGAAGCCACAACTTAGCTAAAAATCAAAAGATATTCAAAATTTTTGCATTTCTGTCAATCTACGTCAAAAAAAATTAAAATACTGTCTGTTTTAAGTTTTGACCCTTTTTTTTGCCAATTTTGCACATTAGCTCCAAGCAAGAATTTCAAAAAAGTGAAAATTTTAAAATCGGAACCATTCTACCATATTTTAGAAAATGTAGCCACAATTCTGATAAATGGTGAAAATCATCGTTTTGAACAAAAAATGATATCTTCTTCATCTTTGGGGAACTACAACTTTTTTAAAACTTACCCGATTTCCATATTTATGCCTTTCTGGATACGGCTTCGATTATACTTAAAATCTTTATCATATATTCATTAAATGCTTTGAAAAATATGGCAAGAAATGTGGAAAATCGAAACAAACTTGTTTTGTGGTATGGAAAATTGAGACTTATGCAACTTTGAGACGCCATAACTTAGTTAAAAATCAACCTATTTTTAATATTTTTGCATTTGTGTAAATGGTTTTGATCAAATTTTGAATCTACGTAAAAAAAATTAAAGTACTGTCTGTTTTAATTTTTGACCCATTTTTTGCCATATTTGCACACAAACCCCTAGCAAAAATATCAAAATATTGCAAAATTTTAAAATCGGAATATTTTGTGTTCAATCGATTTCTGGTATCAAAATGAGTATTAAAATCTTTATCGCACTTTATTTTGACCTATATTTTAGAAAATATGGCCACAATACTGATAAATGGTCAAAATCATGGTTTAGAACAAAAAATGATATCTTCCTCATCTTTGAGGAACCATAACTTTTCCACAACTTAGCCGATTTTTCATATTTATGCCTTTCTGGATATGGCGTTGATTATACTTTAAATCGGTGTAAAATGTTTACTACATGTTATGAAAAATGTGGCAAGAAAAGTGAAAAATTAAAAAAAGGTGTCTTTTTGTTCAAAAAATTGAGACCATTGTATCCATAACTTAGCTAACAATCAACCGATTTTCAAATTTTTTGCATTCCTGTCAATGGTTTTGATCATATTTTATATGAGCATCAAAAAATTGTTCATACAGTCAGTTTTAAATTTTGGCCCATTTTTAACCATTTTGCATAACCCTTGCAAAAATTGTTGTTGTAGTGGGCGGGAATATAATCCTGGGATCCTAGGGTGTGTGATCCCTATAGTGATGTGCGGCGAAGAATCCGATGTCGATCTGTCGTTGCTGCTGTTGGATGTCCAAAGCTGTTGTATGTACGTATGTACAGACGTTGTTGGACCGTAAAGAGGGAGGCGTTGGGTTCGGTATAGAATCCGTTAAAATGCGGGGTTGCACTTTCTTTGAGATGGTATCACTTTGTTTGAGGGGCACAAGAGTATGTGCAATTTATTGGGTTGTATGTAAAGGCACAAAAGCAGAGTCGGGGTGACTTGCGAGAAAACTTTTACATTATAAGAGAATTAATTAGTGAAGGTCAACTCAACGATAGCCGATCGTCGGGTATCGATACTATCGATGGGGAGAATCGTGTGGAGCAGCCGGATCAGCTGCTCGGCGTTGCCATCTGACGCAAACAATGTTAAAAAAGTGAAAATTTTAAAATTTGTATTTTTTGTGCCTAATTGATTTCTGGAATAAAAATGAGTATAAAAAGCATTACCGCACTTGATTTTGACCCATATTTTAGAAAATATGGCCACAATACTGAAAACGAAATCATCGTTTTGATGAAAAAATTATATCTTCCTCATCTTTGAGGAACCATAACTTTTCCACAACTTAGCCGATTATCCATTTTAATGCCTTTCTGTATAAGGCTTTGATCATTCTTTAAATCGGTGTCTTATGTTTATTGAATGTTTTGAAAAATATGGTAAGGAATGTGGAATATTGTAACAAACTAGATCTATGGTATGTAAAATTGAGACTTTTGCAACTTTGAGACGCCATAACTAAAGCTAAGCTAAAAATGAACCGATTTTCAAAATTATTGCATTTGTGTAAATGGTTTTGATCAAATTTTGAATCTACGTAAAAAAAATTAAATACTGTCAGTTTAAATTTTTGACCCATTTGACCCATCAAAAATGTAAATCTTTTAAAATCGGAATTTTTTGTGCCCAATCAATAAAAATGAGTATAAAAAACTTTACCGCACATGATTTGGAACCATTTTTTATAAACTATGGCCACAATACAGTTAAATGGTCAAAATCATCGTTTGAAAAAAAAATGATATTTTCCTTATCTTTGAGAAACAATAAATTTTCCACAACTTAGCCGATTTTTCATATTTATGCCTTTCTGGATACGGATTTGATTATACTTTAAGCATCGTAGAGAAATTTCCTCCTTCAAGATATCTGTCTCCGGAAGTGCATTTAGTACAATTTGTACTAATGCTTTTTGGCTGGATAATATAGTTGTAAAGGAGTACAGTCCGCAAAAGAGAATTCAGTCTTCAGTACCCCCTTCTCTTCATACTAATGTTCCGTCAAAAAACTAATAAATTCTTCCATTCTGTTTGCTTATCAGAATGTTAGAGGCCTTAAGTCAAAACTTTCTAACCTTTATGTAGATAGCTTTTCCTTCGAACATAACATCTTGGCATTTACTGAGACCTGGCTTAAACCTGATATTCTTGATGCATCTATACTTTCACCTCTTTATGTTACTTACAGATGTGATAGAATGGATAGAAAAGGTGGTGGTGTCCTTATTGCGATAAAATCTAATCTTATATAGCAATTAGTAAATAACTCCCCCACTAACATAAAAATATTATGTGTGAATGTGGGAATTCATAACATTAACTTATATATTTCCTGTTAAAATATTCCTACCCAGTCTGATTTATCTGTATACCTAGCTCACTTAACGGTAATTCAATCTTTATCCAGCATGCTTTTGGATAAAGACTGTTTGGATAAAGACTTAATGACTTCTAATGAGTTTCTGTCGGGACTTTTTGAACTTAATCTATCTCAGGGTGACTCAATTCGAAATAGCAGGAACCGAATACTTGATCTTGTCTTTGTATCAGATCAGGTATGCGATACTCTTGTAAGATTGATCCTTTAGTTTCACCTGAAGATGCGTTCCACCCCACTTTAGAGCTCGCTATCTTGCTGTCACCATCCGGGAAAGTAAACTTTACAGATCTCAATATTTTATTTAATAACTACGACTGGTCGGAATTGTACTCTTCTAATAATTTAGAAGGTGCGGTTGATATTTGTTATAGAGCTATTAACTCTACTTTTTACATGAGGAATCTAGGAATCTAGGGTGTATCATTCTAAGTCTACAAAACTACCTTGCTTCTCTAGGGAACATTGTAGACTTAAAAATTTGAAATCAAAACTTTACAAAAAGTTCAAATTATCTGGTAGGCTTACTTATTTTTCAAGGTATGTTAGCGCTAAGTCTGGCTTTGATACTTTGAACCACCAAAAAGCAGTTTTACAACTTCGTAAATCTAAAACGGCGAACTGCTACATATCCTTCTTCTCTAACTCTAAACGAGAAAACAGCTAGTATCGATCAACATAGTTCGGACTTATTTGCAGATTTTTTCAGTAAACTTATTTGTCTAAGATTTACGATTCTAAGTGTCCTTATCCGTATAGAATTTAGAACTCTGTTTTCGGTCCGCAGATTACGGAAAGTTCGTTAGCTTGTGAGCTGACTTGGTGCATTAGTTCTTCGTTTTCCTAATACTCTTATGAACTGGATTTCCAATTATCTTTAAAATAGAACTCAGAAAGTTAAAGTTTGTTTATTCAGGAGTGCCCCAAGGAAGCCACCTCGGACCATTGCTTTTCAAATTGTTTATTAATGACCTTCCGTCTATTATTAAGAATAATGCTGTTTTGATGTATGCAGATGACGTTAAATAATGCCTCTCTTATACGGATACTATTTCTGCTTCTTTGTTGCAAGCTGATATTAACATTTTCAATTCATGGTGCAAAACCAATCTTATGGACCTCAATTGCTCAAAGTGCAAAGACTTTTTGCAGAACACAGCCTGTGCAAGCTGCGTACTTATTAGACGGCCATCTTCTTGAGAATATATCTCAAATCAATGACCTAGGCATTTAACTTGATCGTAAACTCTCCTTTAATGAGCACATGGAGTTCATGGTAAATAAAGCCATGAAGGTCTTAGGTTTCATTTCAGCGTTGGCCTAAGGAATTCAATGACCCTTACACGACTAAACAGCTTTACGTCTCTCTGGTACGTCTCATCCTCGAGTATGGGTCCTGTTTGTGGTCGCCACAGTATCAGACTTATAAAGACAAAATCAAGTTGGTGCAAAAGAAGTTTCTAATTTTTGCACTAAGAAACTTAAACTGGTCACTACAGCTTAACCTACCGCCATATCCTAGCAGATTACTATTAATTAATCTTCCTTCTCTTTCTCACCGTCGCACTATGCTGGGTGTAACTTTCATTCTTAAACTTATCAATGGTGATAAGCTTTCTAGCTTAACAAATTAAACTTTTCAATTCCTATCAGATCTACCCGTTTATTTGCCTTATTAACCATTCGCACTTACCCTACAAATTACCTTATGCATGAACCTTTTAGAGTACTATGTTCTGAGTTTAACAAACATTTACTCACACATTAATCACATAATCTCTGGTGGTGGTCATTGATTTGATTGGGTTTTCCTGGGTTTCCCCAATGCTAGCAACAAATGTTGAATCAATTTGCATCTACTCACCACAGAACTATTTATATATTATTTTTTATTTTTTAATTTAATTCTAATTTTTATTATATATATATATATATATATATAATATATATATATATATATATATATAATAAAAAATTAGAATTAAATTAAAAAATAAAAAATAATATATAAATAGTTCTATATAGTGACATATCCAATTCGCACTCACAAAACCAAATTATACCATTAATAACGATTTCCTCAATCCTCACTTATTAATTTCTAAAGATTACATTATTAGATGCGTTAACAGTTTCACTTAATGAAACATTGACAATTTTAACGTAAACATAAACATGCAGCTTCACATTATGAAACGTTGGCAATTTAACGTAAACATAAACATCCAATTCGAATATGAATTACAGTTCAATCGAGCCATCTGCTTTTCATAAACAAGAAGACGTAAACATAAATCCATTTCATTCTCAAACCAAGCTTTCTTAAAAAGCGAAATCACTTTTGCAAATGTACAATCAATAATCTTTGTATGTGTGTATCCGTAAAAGAACTTTGGTGAGTTACATTAAAAAGACCTTATTGTGATCATCGCAGATTTAAACTTTCTAACGTGGTCATAGATCACTGTACAGTGCAAATGTACAATTGATAATCTTTTTATTTGTGTATTCGCATAGAATTTGAGTGTTCCTGTTATTAAATTAACGAACTAGCAAAAGTGGTAGTGATGCAGTTTTTAACTGCATCATACCAAAACGTACTTACATCAAGATGACACAACCAGTGGCAGAATTACTGCAGCTCTCAGAGCAACAGCTTAATCAAGCCCTTCGACAAATTCATCAAGTGCCTATTTTCGATGGTACGTGTGAGACCCTCAGTCCGTTTATTCGACGAGTGGACTACATCTACTATATCCAACAACTTCTCTCAAAGAGAAAGATTATATGAAAATAATGTTCAAAGTAATACCTTTAATTCAAAGCCATCTAATACTTAAAAAAATAATAATAACAACTCAAAAAATAAAAACAATAGAAAGAATGAGGGAAATTATCAACAGTATTCCAACAGTTATAATCTCTAAAAACATATTCTAATAATAATAGAAATAATAATTATAACAATTACAATAGAAATTCTAATGGTCAAAATCACATTAATATTGGGTACAATCGAAATAGTCAACAACAATTAATGAATGAATTTAGACAAAATTTAAATCAAGGTAGAATGAATAATCCATTAAATTACCAGTCTCACCAGACAGAATTTCAATCACTAAACCCCCCTGTTGAAAGACATAGAGAAAGTTAAAGTGGCCATGCTGAAATGGAAACTGAAAATTTTCATCAACAAGCCTCGGACCTAGAAAATCAACAGGAAACTCCCATATCAGAATAATTATGAATACCTCAGAATTTAAATGTGTTATAGATACAGGATCTTCAATTAATTTAATTAAAAAGAATTTTTTTAACTTTCCTTTAAAAAGCAGTCCTTTAAAAGTACATACTATAAATGGGACAATTGAATTAAAAAATTCAGTAAGTTTTAGTCCAAGAGAACTTTGCCCAACACATCAAGTCTTTTACGTGCATGATTTTTCAGTTAATTATGATATACTTTTAGGAAGAGAATATCTTAAATCTTGTAATGCTAATATAGATTACAAGACAGAAACAATAGTATTGAATGGATTCCCATTCCTCATGAGATATAATCATGATGATGATAGACAAGAAGAAACTGGAATAGATTGCATGGATCTACCATTATCATCAGATTTTCCTTTTAATATCGCTATAAATAATGACTTACATGAATCAAACAAATTAAAAAGGTTTTACATGACTATCGTGATATACAATATCGTGAAAGTTAAAATTTCACTTTCACGAGTGCTATAAAACATGTCATTAATACTAAACATGAGGAACCAATAAACAAAAGACCTTACAAATATCCCCAATCATTGGACGAAGAAGTAAATAAGCAAATGAACGAGATGCTAGGACAAGGCATTATTCGTAAATCCAAATCCCCATATTGTTCACCTATTTGGATAGTACCAAAAGAAGAGTGACGCATCAAGTAAACCTAAATTTCGAATAGTCATTGACTATCGGGGACTTAATGAAATCACTATAGATGATAAATTTCCAATACCAGTTATGGACGAAATTCTTGATAAATTAGGAAAATGTCAAAATTTCACAACCATTGATTTAGCTAAAGGCTTTCATCAAATTCAAATGGTTGAAAATTCAATATCTAAAACAGCATTTTCAACTAAATTTGGACATTACGCGTATACACGTATGCCCATTGGTTTAAAAAATGCGCCATCAACATTTCAACGTTGCATGAATAGTCTTTTGGAAGACTAGGATTGTTTAGTTTATTTAGATGATAAAATAATATACTCAACCCCATTAAAAGAACATATATTGTCCATAAGAAAACTATTCAATAAATTACGAGAACCAAACTTAAAACTCCAGCTAGATTAATGCGAATTTTTAAAAAAAGAAACCGAATTTCTTGGTCATATTGTTACAACTGAAGGAATTAAACCTAATCCAGAAAAATTGAAAGCTATAACTAAATTTCCAATACCAACAACTGCTAAAGAAATAAAATTATTTTTAGGACTATGTGAATTTTATAGAAAATTCATACCTAACTTCTCAAAAATTATTAAACCCATGACAATTAAATTAAAAAAGGTGCAACAATTAATATCAAAGATAAAGAATACATTTCAGCTTTCGAAAAAATGAAATTACTTTTAACTTCAGATCCAATATTGATTCATCCAGATTTTAATAAATCTTTCACACTTACACTAGATGCCAGTAATATATATTTAGGAGCAGTATTATCTTAAAATCATAAATTAATTTGTTGTGTTAGTAGAACATTAAATGAACATGAGATCTGTTATTCAGCAATAAAAAAAAGAATTATTTGCAATAGTATGGGCTACAAAATATTTTAGATTATATCTTTTTGGAACAAAATTTTTAAATCCTTAGCGATCATCGACCTCTTGTATGGTTAAATAATATTAAAGAACCAAATATGAAGTTACAACGATGGAGAATCAAATTAAATTAATTCGATTATACAATAAGATATTTCCCAGGGAAAGAAAATTCAGTAGTAGATGCACTATCCAGGATAAAAATCGAAGAAATATTTTCTAGGAGAAAATATTAATGACGAGCAGTCTATCCAAACATTAGCAACAATACACAGTGCATGTGAAGATAATCAGAATTGTATATCATCAACAGAAAGACCTTTAAACTATTTTAACAGACAAATTAAATTTATTAAAGGAAATACAGATAAAATTTAAACAGTAAGTTATTTTCATAAACAGAAAATTATTATACATTACAAAGAAATGACAACTAACATTGCAAAAGATTTGATAAAAGAATATTTATGTACGAAGTACAGTCTAATGTATTTTCCAATAGATGCAGACTTTTTAATTTTTCAAAATGCTTGTTCTGAAATTATAAGTTCAAATAACTTAGCTAAATCAATGAGAACAAACATCAAACTAACTGATATTCAAACCTATGCAGAATTTAATTAAATTGTTATTAAAACTCATAAAGAATTATTACACCCAGGAATAGAGAAACTTATTAAAATCTTTAAATAAAAATATTATTATCCAGACTATCAGAAGCTAATTCAAAACCTTATTAACGAAAGTCAAGTTTGTAATTTAGCAAAAACAGAACACAGAGATACTAAATTAACTTTTGAATTGACGCCAGAAATTTTTAATCCTCGAGAAAAATATGTCATAGATTTTTATATAGTCAATAGCAAACAGTTTTTATCTTGCATTGATGTTTATTCAAAATATGCTTCATTAGTAGAAGTCGAGATTGGTTAGAAGCAAAAATAGCACTTTTAAAAATATTTAATGAAATGGGAAAACACCTTGGAAATCAAAGCCGATAAAGACTCAGCATTTATGTGTACAGCATTACAAATTTGCTTAAACTCAGAAAATGTCAAATATAATATTACAACTAGCATGAACGAAGTTTCCGATATAGAAAGGTTTCATAAATCATAAAACGTTGCATAATACAACAGGAAGAACACCAGCAGACATTTTCATATTCGCAGGAACCCCTTATTATAATACACAAATGAATAAGACAAATCAGATAAATCGATATAACCAAAATCGAAATGATTACGAAATTGATACCAAATTCAGACAAACTCCATTAGTAAAATCCAAAGTTACAAATCCATTCAAAAAGACAGGTGAAATTCGAAAAATTGATAACAAACATTATGAAGAAAAGAATAGAGGAAGAAAAATTATACATTATAAATCTAAATATAAAAAGAAAAAGAAAATGAATAAAAGTAAATATGATAATTCCAGATTCACAACTAACGATGACTTGGCTTAAGCTTACATTGTTTCTTATAATAATATAACAATTTATATACTGTGTTAATGGTCAAGATTTAGAAATTATCCCTATCCAAGCAAGAAAGGGATATCTTATTTTTAAAACAGGATCACTAACTTTTCCATCAAATTACGAGTTTCATTGATTAACTATAAATATTACTAACACAGAAGAAGTATATAAAAATTTAATTTTGAAGTCAGAAGAATTTAAAACAAATACAATATTTACTAGAAAAATTAGAAAGGGAAATGAATGGAATAAGAATCATAAAAGGTAATAAAAGAGGACTTATAAATGTTATTGGATCAATAGGAAAATATTTATTCGGAACTTTAGATCAAGAAGATAAAGATGAATTAGAAAAAAAACTAAAAGATATATCACATAATGCAATTCAAGTAAACGATTTGAACGATTTAATAGAAGCAGTTAATAACGGAATAAAATCAATAAATTTATTAAAAGAAATTCACGTAGACTAGAAATTCTAACGTTCAATTTACAACAGTTCACAGAATATATTGAAGACATAGAGCTTGGTATGTAATTGACTCGATTAGGTATTTTTAACCCAAAACTCTTAAAACATGATACATTAAAACAGATAAATTCAGAAATGATATTAAAAATTAAAACATCGACTTGGTTACGAGTTGATACAAATGAAATATTGATAATCTCTCACATTCCACGCGACATACAAAAGATTTTTAACATTATTCCTTATCTAGATGAAAATAATAGAATTTTAACAGAAAATTTTAATAATGAGTATTACATAAAAAATAATCAAGTCCATGAAATATTAAGAAATGAAATAATATCTAATAAATGTATAATAGGTTTCATTAAACAGAGAAATACAGAATGTATATTAACAAAAGCTCAGAAAAATTACGAAATTTACTATATTAAACCAAATACAATTATAACATGGAATTTTCCTAGAACTCAAGCTAATCAAAACTGTTCAAATCAAATTATTATCGAGGGAAATAATATATTAAAAGTAACAAATTGTTGCATGCAAATTATCGAATTATCAGTATCAAACACAAAACAAGACTATATTCAATACGTTTATATAAATAATAATATCACTAAATTAAATCCAATGTCATTTATTCAATCAAAAGAAATGTATTTGCAACATGTAAAAACAAATAATATAATCCAATCTATAATAATTTTTGTATTAATAATTATAATAATAATTTTGATACTTCATTACATTTTTAAATTAAAAAAACTTAATATTTAAGAAAATATTTACGAATAATGTTAATCAAAATAACGATAAAAAGATTGAAATGGAAATTATGAGAAATTCAATTGCAAATAATGAAGAAACAGTAAATTATCAAAAAATTTTATACCCTAAACTTTGCGAATGAGGACAGGCTAATTTTTTGTGGATGGGGAGTGACATATCCAATTCGCACTCACAAAACCAAATTGTACCATCAATAACGATTTCCTCAATCCTCACTTATTAATTTTTAAAGATTGCATTATTAGATGCATTGACAGTTTCACTTAATGAAACATTGACATTTTTAACGTAAACATAAACATGCAGCTTCACATTATAAAACGTTGGCAATTTAACATAAACATAAACATCCAATTCGAATATCAATTACAGTTCAATCGAGCCATCTGATTTTCATAAACAAAAAGACGTAAACATAAATCCATTTCATTCTAAAACCGTGCTTTCTTATAAAGCGAAATCACTTTTGTATTTTAGACTTAATTTTCGATTCAAACGAATGTAACGTGTTAGTGCGGTTAAGTTTCACATGTTTGTGCATTTAGAATTAATATTCAATAATATTAATTTTTTTTGAAATTCCAAATCATCAAACTTGTTATTATATATATTTAATTTAATTACTTTTAAATTTAATGTTACGTTTTAATTAATTTCTGTCGACTGATTATAGTTGACATTAAATAAATAAATTAATAAATAAATAAATAAATAAATAATTGGTTAAACTCATCGTTTTGAATAAAGAATGATATTCTCTTCATCTTTAAAAAACTTACTCGATTTTCTATATTTATGCCTTTCTGGATACGGCTTTGATCATACTTTAAATCGGTATCATATGTTCATTAAATGCTTTGAAAAATATGGCAAGGAATGTGCAAAATTGAAACAACCTAGTTTTATGGTATGAAAAATTGAGACGTTTGCAAGTTTGAGAAGCCATAACTTAGCTAAAAATCATCCGATTTTCAAAATTTTTGCATTTATGTGAATTTTTAAATCCACGTTAAAAAATTTAATTTACTGCAAGTTTAGACTTTAAACCCGTTTTTGTTGCCAATTTTGCACATTAACTCCTAGCAAAAATGTCAAAAAACTAAAAATTTTAAAATCGGAATTTTCTTGTATTTCTGGTATTAAAATGAGTATAAAAAACTTTACCGCAGTAGATTTTGAACCATATTTTAGAAAATAAGGCCACAATTCTGAAAATTGGTCAAAGTAAAATTATATTTTCCTCATTGTTGTAGTGGGCGGGAATGTATTCCTGGGGTCCTAGGATGTGTGATTCCTGTGATAGTGAGCGGCGAAGAATCCGCTGCTCGTCACTGTTGAATTGAGTGGTCAGCTGCTGTTATGTGTCCGCTGCTGTTGTATGTACGTATGTACATACATTGTTGATGATCTCCTCCACAATTGCGTCATCCCTGAAGAGCACTGCATGACGTCCCTGAATGCTGATGGGAAGACAATTCGTTCAGCACCGTTTGGCGAGTACGACCCGAAGCCTCTTCTCCGCAGTCAGCTGGAGGATTCGCTGACATTGACGGAGAGCGTGGAATCTCTTACAGGCTGGTCCTTAGGCACCGTATTCTGAAATGGAGGACATCCAAATTAGATTTTCTGAACAGTGGTTGTGGATGGCTGATAGGACATAGGGTTTTGTGGGCCATCTTTCAAAGGCAGCTGCACTAGAGTTGTAGAGCGGTTGTCCTTGGAATCGCCTTCCTGGCGACGACAGCGCCGATTACTTTCGGTCGTAGAGGTTGTCTGTGAAACTCTTGTACACGCAGGAGGCAGGAATTGCTCAGATGCGAGAGCCTCTCCGGACATTGGAGAGCAGTCCTTTGGATGGTGGGCCGCTGCTGTCGAGGACTCGCATTGATAAGATTGATGCGAGCGGAGAGCGATGCGATCGACTTTGCCGTGGAACAGGGGATCGGACCCGTGAGAACCCAGCCGAAAGTAGTCTCTTGGCCGGGCAGCTTTCCGCAGAGATTCGGTATGAATCCCCCCAATAGGATAGACGGAAGGATATCCGATCCTATCAGGAGATCAATCTCTGAGCTACATCAGATGGATGGGTCTGCCCACTTAAAGTGTGGGAGACTATGGAAAGGCCGTGAGGTATCCTCGTTGACGGAACGTCTCCAGTGAGGTGTGGGAGCATATAGGCTGTTGCATCAATGCGCACATTGGGCTTAAGTGGGGACCCAATCTGAAGTGGGGACCAACTTTAGGAAGCCATAACTTAGCTAAAAATCAACCTGATTACAAAATTTTTGCATTTGTGTGAATGGTTTTGATCACATTTTAAATCTTCGTCAAAAAAATTAAAATACTGTCAGTTATAATTTTCCACCCAGTTTTTTGCCAATTTCGCACATTCACTCCTAACCAAAATGCCAAAAAAGAGAATTTTAAAATCGGAATTTTTTGTGCCTAATCGATTTCTGGTATTAAAATGAGTATAACAAATTTTACTGCACTTGATTAGGAACCATATTTTAGAAAATTTGACCACTATACTGATAAATGATCAAAATCATCGTTTTGAACAAAAAATTATATCTTCCTCATCTTTGAGGAAGCATAACTTACAAAACTTAGCCGATTTTCCATATTTATGCCTTTCTGGATACGGATCATTGATCATTCTTTACATCGGTATCATTTATTTATTAAATGTTTTGAAAAATATGGCGACGAATGTGGAAAACTGAAACAAATTTGTTTTATGGTATGAAAAATTGAGACTTTTGCAACTTTGAGACCCCATAACTTAGCTATAAGTCAACCGAAATGAACATCAAAAAAGAATCATGTTTTCGAAAATATGGCCACAGCATTTGTTAAGGCATTTCATGTTATTTTTGTATTACATAAGTTCTTACTCATAAGAGATAAGATTTAAGAAAAACTAATGAATGTATAATACACAGACTGTTAACCGCTTCCGTACCCACCACTGTTAATACTCATAATGTTCAGGAAAGACAGTGCAGCGTACAGAATCGAAAATAAAACTTACTTACAAAGTTACCAACGATGTGCAAAGACGTGTATATATTCTATGAAGTATCCAAGATACGCTCTTCGATCAAGTTGTAGTGTGCCAATTCAGGCACTATTTTACAAATATTTGACATTGCTCAAACATTTTGGCGCCCCCGGGTGGACACTTTGGACTGAGGCTCTTGGAGTTTGGATCTGGAACCTTACATTGGACGGATTGGAACTGGATAGAGGATTCTCTTCGCACTTCACATTTACGGATTTCTGTGATGCATTGCAACCATATCAAGGGAAGTAAGCAGGTAACGAGTGTCAAATAATTATTGCCCCTCTCCACGGCCACAGGGAGAGAACACCGACCCGGCAACTGCACTCATATGTATGCACTCATATGTATGCAGTCACAAGACTGTAACTGGCGCAGCCGAACTACGAACAAGGGATTAATCATGCCCACTGCGCTTATCGTTCTAATTTCTTTGTACGCTGAGGTGAGTGAACAGGTGACAGCGGTGGTTGTGGAAACTTATAGTAGCGAAAAAATAACAACGTGCCTTCAAAAATCACCGATGCAGCGATGTGTACATCGATCGCCTACAACGCAACAGGACAATCCGCACACAGAGGTTTACAAAGGTAAATATAATTTATGTGATTAACGACCGTACACCCAACAGCAGAAGTCTGCGTACACCCTGAAAAAAATGCGGCATAAAACTTTCAACTTAAATTAATCAACCATTTATTAATATATTTACAATTTTTTTTTTTGTAAACATAACTATAATTAATTGTGTTTATTAACTTATATTTTTAAATATTTTTTATTGATGTCTTATAATTTATTTTTAATTTTAAACAAATGTGCAATTCTAGTTGTTAACACAATATTGAAATTATCTACATCAAAAAAATCTAACGGTAATCGTTGTTTCTTGCATTCCACGCAGCTTGAATCAGCTCTACGCAGACCTTTGCGTGTACACTTTTTAGTAGGGTTTAGTTTAAATTTAAAAATAAATTATAAGACATCAATAAAAAATATTTAAAAATATAAGTTAATAAAGACAATTTATTATAGTTATTTTTATAAAAAAAAATTTGAAAATATATTAATAAATGGCTGAATATTTTAAGTTGAAAGTTTGATGCCGCATTTTTTTCAGGGTGTACGCAGACTTCTGGTGCTATTTGTATATGTGTGCAACAATCGCTATTAAGGCACCGGGATCGTTTCCATTTATCAATTTACATGAAAAAAAAATGGATGAATAAATTAAACCTGCACAAATATTATACAAAAAAAAAAATAAAATACAATAAATGTCATATACAGTGATACTGTTCCCTTGTGAAAATCTTGTTGCGTCGAATGGCATACAACTTACACTAAACACAGGGAAGGTTTTCTTTTACTTTTCTGTTGTCGAGCAGTCGTAGCGTCAACATCAAATATTTTTTTACATATCCGAAAAATCTGTAAAATATTTATTTTCAAATATTTGTGCTTTAAATGCCTTTAATATTCTCTCGTTGAGAATAATAAAGTCGCATGAGCAAAAAAAAAAAAAAATTTAAATTGTTTATCTTCGTGCACTGGTGTAGTGTCGGCAGTTGGACAGTAATAAGTTCGCATCAACAGTGCAACAAAGCTGCGATAGCTGCCCTGGGGCAGAGGATCTCCCCTGGCTGTTCGCAAGCCGCAAATAAGGGACATCATCTATACTTATTTGTTATAAAGAATGAAAAAAAATGAATCAATAAGATTGGATATATGCATAAAATGGATAAAATTAATGATAAAGTAGTAAACAAAGGGATTGAAAAGCTTGTAAAGCAGAAGCAGATTAAAAAAATGATTAATTTTGAAGAAATGCGAAGAAATCTGAAATTAGAGCAGATGTCAAAAAGTCATTATCAGCCATTACTGCAACTGCATCAACCAGCAGTGCATGTTATGGAGGTAATAGTGATTTAACTCCAATTATAAGTCAAGCTGCACACACAGCACTGAGTGGAGCCGCTCTCAGAATAATAGATGCTCTAAAGCATCAAGTATGTAAGCGCAAGAAGCCGATATCTCCTATGATGAGCCCCAAAAGAGCAAATAAAGAGTCTAATATCGTCGGAGAATAATAGTGTAAATAACCTTAACCGTTTCGCCCCGCTGGATATGGAACTTGATGATCGTAATGAGTTGAACCCTGTCGAAACAGCTGATGTCACAACAGAGATTATTACAGAAGAGCCTTCATCAAAAAAACCAGCGCAAATTTTGTAAATATTGCAAACATCAATGATTTATTTGAAATAATTGGTGATGTTGCTGATTTGGATGATGTAACTGTCAAAGTGAATCTAGGCACAACAGCAATTCCATACTTATCAATTGAAGGAAAAAAAGGGGCTGCATCATAGCACTCCTATTAACCAAATAATATCCAATTTTAAAACCGTTGGTTTTGAAGCTCTACAGGTGCATAATCCGAGATCAAGGGCAAATAAGAACCAAAAAAGGAGTGTGTTCGCCCATTGGATCAGCAACCAACTTGCTTACACTGTGGAGGCAGTCACATGGCTACCTATAAGGGATGCCAATGGTACCAGGAGTATCTAAAAAAATCAATGGGGTACTCTAAGGGACGCTCCACCGTGAATCAATTAATGGTAGATCGGGGTACCACAAATGGCTCTAAACCGCAAAAACAACAACTGCAGTAACAGACTCAACAAGCCAGCTCTCCTGTAGTTCGTGCTAGCGTGTCATACGCATCTGTTGCAAGAAATTGCGTAGTTTCTGCTGGGCATCTAATGCCTAGTCCCCAGCCACGACAGAATTATGAAAATATACTTCCAGTTGATGCCCGAGCATTAAAGGCACAACAACAGCAGTAAATTATGGAATGGCAGCAAGCAATACAAAAAGAGCAGCAGGAACTTTTACAGTGCTTGCAGCAGCAGCAATGTGAGCAACACTAGCTTACTATCAAAAATAGTCAACGACTAGACCGTCTTGAAGACATGCTTCTGCAATTAATAAGTTGGCTAAATAAGAGGAATGAGGATTCATCGAACCCCCAAGTCCAAAACAGCGCTTCAACCTCACGATGAACAATCTCAAGATCCTAATCTGGAATGCCAATGGCATTTCTGGCAAAGCAAAAGAAGTTGAATGTTTTGCACATAATAACAGGATTGATATTATACTTTTAAGTGAAATAAGGCTCAATAGAGGTGAGGTTGTCAACATATATGGATATTCATTTTGTCCAGCGTATAAGCCATCACGGCATAATTATGGCCACGGAGGAGCGGCGGTGTTGGTGAGAGCTCTATTATCCACTTCCCACAAAAAGTTATAGAGACAAGATTAGTTCAAATGTCTACCATTAAAATTGTCACAGGTTTGAGTAACATGGAAGTTAGTGCGATATACTGTCCTCCAGGAAATAGGCTACAGGAAAGGCATTTCACTGAAATACTCGCTTCTTTTGGACAGAGGTATCTGATTGGAGGTGACTGGAATGCGCGTCATTGGATGTGGGGCGACAACACTAGTTCATCTAGAGGGCTTGAGCTAGTTGAATCCATATCAGTTAGAGGGGCTAATATTCTTGCAACTGGCTCTCCAACTAGGTACCCATATGTATCTAGTCATACTGCTACGTGCATTGATTTTGCATTATATCATGGGATACTCAATTCGCAAATAAATATTAATGAAAGCTGGGATCTTGATTCCGATCACATTGCACTTGTAGCCAATCTGCTAACGAATGGAGTTCATGTCAGGACTAGTCCTCGGCTGATCACAAGTCGGACTGATCTAGTGATTTTTAAACAATGTCTTGACAGCTCGTTTCAGCTGAATTATGCTTTAGACTCTAAAGAAGATATCGAGAACGCAGTTGATATTCTAACTGATAATATTCATAGAGCTGCTTCGGCTTCAACTCCAGCAGAACCAGATGTTCGAACTAAAAGTTATGGAATTATTCTTACAAGAGAAGCCAGGGAACTTATAAAAAGAAAAAGGCGCCTCCGAAGAAGAGCAATTCAAGATCCTTAGGGCCGAGTTTTATGGAACCGGGCATCAAGAGAATTACGAACTGTTTTAAGAGAACTCCGTTGCGACTTCTTTGAGCAAAAATTGTCATCTATGGATTACACCGTTGATGCAAACTACTCTCTATGGAAGTGCATTAAATCGCTCAAGCAACAACCCCTTAGACAGGTTCCAATACGTTGTCCTGGCGGTAACCTTGCAAAAAATGAATTGGAGCAGTCAAATGCTTTCGGTATGCATCTGGAGGATCGCTTCAGTCCTTACAACTTTGCTTCGGCTGAAGAGACCAGTGAAAGTATTCAGAGTTTAGAGACGCCACTGCAGATGTCATTGCCTATTAAGCCCATAAGGACTGAGGAAATATCTGAAATCATTCAATCGTTGCCTAATAATAAAGCACCGGGTATTGATAGGATATGCTACTCTACTCTGAAGGCTTTGCCCACAAGAACAATCATATATATAGCATTAATTTTTAATGCTATTCTTCGAGTGCAAGTGTTCCCAAAGCAATGGAAACTAGCAGCGATTCTCATGATTCACAAGCCAGGTAAGCCAGAGGCTGACCCTGACCCAATTCGACCAATAAGTCTCTTGCCAGCCTTTTCGAAATTGTGGGACAAATTAATTGCCGAGAGAATTACGGTGATAATGAATCAAAATAGCATCTTGCCTGATCATCAATTTGGTTTTCGAGGTGGGCATGGTACTATTGAACAAGTGCACAGATTGGTAAAGCATATCCTACAAGCCAATGCGGTCTTTATTGATATGCAACAAGCTTTCGACAAGGTTTGGCACGTTGGCCTTCTTTGTAAAATCAAAAGCTTCCTAACAGCTCCCTACTATGGACTTTTAAAATCATATCTGGAAGGTCGGAATTTTAAAGTCAAAGTTAGGGATACATATTCTAACAGCTACCCAATGAAAGCAGGAGTACCACAGGGCAGTGTGCTTGGGCCGTTGCTTTATTCCCTGTATACTACTGATATACCCAGACCCAATAGTCAATAGACTGATAATGACAGCCCCTGAAATTCATCTTGATGGTATTACTCTGGAGCATCCGTCGCAAGCTAAATACCTTGGCATTACTCTAGACAAGCGAATTACCTTCGGACCACATCTGCGGTTAAAAAATGTAACATGAGGATACAGCAATTGCGATGGCTTATCAATAGAAGGAATACCATGCCGCTTAGATGCAAAAGGGCGGTATACGTGCATTGTATCCTACCAATCTGGCTTTACGGAATTCAGATCGGGGGGATCGCTGCCAAATCAAATTATAAACGGATTCAGGTACTGCAGAATCGGGTCCTTAGAAATATAACTGATTGCCCTTGGTATGTACGCGTATCAACTCTTCATAGAGACTTAAAACTGTTTACTGTGGATGAGCAGATTGGTAGGCATACAAGCAGATACAGAGATAATCTTCTGGGGCACTGCAGCTTACTTGCTCGAAATCTAATTCCGGCTAGACCTTTGAGGCATCTTAAGAGGCAAGGATTTGTCAAAACAATGAGGCGCCAATAGCGCTTACCCACCTCCATGCTACAACACAATTCTAAAAACACATCAATATATCGTAATCGTCATAAAGAATTGACGTTTGGTTCCACTTACACTTCTTCACTTATTAAATATATTAAACTAACTAAAAAAAACAAACTTTGTAAAGAATACATACAAATTTTTCTGCACCCAAACATAGATACATATACATAGTATCACTTATTATAGTACACCATGTTACCACACTAATATACAAACAAAGACGTCGAGCAAATATACACACCCAACATTTATCCTACACTAAAGAAAACAAAACACACATAATTAATACACATATACTTAATTACTACCTTACATTATTACTATTTTATATACACTATATAAATACAATTCCTTCTAAATACACGAAAATGTTAAAAAAGACTAGGTCTAAGGATCGAGGCCAGTCTATCTGACAAGGAAAGCAATGGAAACAAAAGAGAAATACCAGCTAATTCAATCCCAAAGCAATAGTTCCACCAACGCTATGGATTCCGGTAACGCATCAGGGCCACTAAGTCCCACCCTTAGCAGTTCATCAACTACCCACCTACCTGACAATCTTGATAGATTCATAGGTAGAGTAGAACAACAACGGACAGTACTTACTGGGAACAATCCGTGACAAAATTAAAGGCAGGGCGGACGAATCGCTGAGTATCTGCGATATACTCCTCAGTTGGGATGACATCAAAGCAAACCTCAAGCGACTATACTCCAGCAAAAAAACGGAAGAAATGCTTGTTAGAGAGCTACATAATCTTCCGGACGGACTCAGTAGGCGAAAATTATATTACACAGCCACTAAAATAAGGAGTGAATTAATGTCCCTGGCCAGAGAAACAAACCCTAGTGAACACTCACTCACAACCAAACGTCACCAATTTGACAGATTCCTTACTTGCCTTAATACATTCCTAGTTGGAAAAGGGACCCACTTAGGTCAGCCATTAGGAACCAAAGACCAGAGACAATCGAGAAAGCGTACGAGTACTGACAGATCGAATTGAATTTTTCTAGAATCCTGAAAAAACGCCAAGAAAACCAACGACGCGACAGCTCGACATACAGGAATCACCCATATGCGAAAGCACAATCAACCAATAATGACTACAATAGACCCTACATACCAGGACAACAGAACTATAATAATGGCAGCAACGCCCGCCATGTACCACGACATGATAACACCAACAACGACAATAATAGTCGCTTTACACAGCGACAACAAGATTTTAAAAACAATAATAATAGGACGGTTCACACGTCAACATAATTCCAATAACGATAGTAATGGTCGACACGATAAACAAACTTTGGGCAGGAACCCCTTCCACAATAACGACAAACCAGATCAGACCCTAAACCACCAAGTCAAGAACAACCATTATCCAAGCGCTTCCCTATGTAACATCATCGATGATGCAAATTTTTTACTAGAAGCCTCGGGAAGCCATGGGAAGATTGGCTAAAATTAACGAGGACAGAGAGGCACCAGTCCAAGTCGAGCCTAATGATACGGTATTTAGAAAAGAAAACCGTAGAAACAAGTTACCTCCAGATTTTCACTACACAAAGTAGGTAGAGACAAAGGCATCACCTTCCTAACAACTAAAGGTCAAAGGTTACACAAAGAAAAAATTGGAAAAACAGTTAACAAACAGTTAACATGCCCCTCTCCACGGCCACAGGGAGAGAACACAGACCCGGCAACTGCAAGCCTAGCGCCGATACTCGCATACGAGATCTCCTCTACTCCCTCGGTCACAAGACTGTAACTCACGCAAGTATGTATATAATTTTATGTGCCTGTATACGATATCGTTAAACATAAATAATATCACAACGAGAATAGAGCTGAAATATACAAATTATTAATAAAAATCCAAACATACATATGTATGTATGTACTCATATACATATACGCTTCATCTTGTTAACAGTGCTTGATCCGTGTTCATTTCGCTTCTTTATTTCTCTGTCGCTTGCCAATCGCGCTATCGGTTCAGCTGGATCAGAAAATTGCATTGTAATAGTTGTTGTATCTAAATCGTCGGACCAAGCTGGCCAAACTTAACATTCGCAATTTTCTTGCTGTCTTTGCACTGCGATATTCTTGCTTGCGCTATTGAAGCCGCCAGTAATTAACTCAAGCAGTGCAAACTTTTGCTGCCACATCGCAATATAGTTGTTGATTATATCAAGCAGTGCAAACTTCGTTCTGTGTTTTCATTGCAATATAGTTGTTCTCTTTCTTGCGCTATTGGAGCCGCCAGTGATTAAATCACGCAGTGCAAACTTCGTGGTGTGTCTTCATTGCAATATAGTTGTTCTCTTGCTTGCGCTATTGGAGCCGTCAGTGATTAAATCAAGCAGTGCAAATTCTTGCTGTGTTCCCATTGCAATATCGTTGTTATATGGTTATGCGCTATTGGAGCCGCTAGTAACAAAGCAATCAGATTCGATAGTCGTTAAATAAATAAATAATTAATAAAATAAATTTTAATCAACATTGAATAAATCAATATAAATTGAATTTTTCCTGAGATTCGTGGGAGCTAATAAAATAATCATGACTGGAAAGAAGACTTGGGGTCATAAATCTTATAATGAGTTAGATGCCGAGCAAGTAGAGTGCTTGCTTCAATTACACAGGAATGTAACTCGGGACATTCAAAGCATTAAAAGATCTGTCAGTGAGACGGTCGATCTAGATTCGACAAATATTGAATGTCAATTAGAAACCCTGAACCAGTGTATTGACAAAGCCTTTCAAGTCCAGTCCGATATAGATAAAATAAATGTAGAGCTAGCATCCCGTCCTGATTTGGGAGCCTTGTACATTTCTGCAAAGGCTTTACTAATAAGTAGAAGCGATCGCGCTCCGTTTCATAGAAAAGGTCACGCGAACTCTACTATGATAACCCATGTCAGGAAAACTAAGTTGCCTCTAATGAAGTTGCCAAGATTTACAATACAAGAATTTCATTAGTTTATTTGAAACTTTAGTTGACAGTGATCTTATCTCCTCTTTGGAAGGAGAAGCCTTGGGTACATTAAAGGCTTATCAAGTTACGTCCGAAAATTATTCAAAGGCTTTAGAAAGCCTAAAGCGAGTATACGACAATAAATGCCTAATTGTGTTTGACAATATTGCTAGGCTGTTTGACTTTCCAAGAATGCATGACTCGAATGCATCGTCATTGAGAAAAGTAATTGATAATGTTAGAGCAATCTACAGATCGTTATCTTCTTTATTGGCCAGTAAACAGTAATGAGCAAGATAGACCCTGTCACTCGTTGTAAATGGGAGGAAGGCCTAGGCTTATCTAAGATTCCAGCGTGGTCCGACTGCGAGACAGTCCTAGAAAATAAATGTCATGTACAGTCCCTTGTCAGAAACGATTTTCATTGCAAAGGGTGCCTCTCTATGCATGAATTCTGTTTCAGTATGCAAGTCTACCAATTGTAAAGTCTGTTCAAAACCTCACCACTCCTTGCTGCACAGATACAGTAACACATCGTCAAGAAGTCAAGATCAGTTGCCCAGTTTTCAAGCTAATAGGCAGTTCATGCAACGAAGCATATCTCAGTCTAACTAGCCAAGCACCAACACTTCAGCCTACAGTCTCGTCTCTTCATGTTGGTAGTGAGAATGACCAGATTATATTAGCAACAGCTGTTGTTAAGGTGAAAGATCATAGTGGATCATTTCAATGGGCAAGGGCTCAGTTAAATTCCGGATCACAGCTGAATTTTATAACTGAGGTGTTAGCAAAATCTCTACGGCTGAAAAGAGAGCGCAAAGCCAGAATCTCGAATAGATTCATACACTATATTGCAGAATTTGGAATATTGCCATCAATTTTGACTTTACAGCCTGAACGGCTCATAGAAAATGCACAATATCCAGAAGAGTTTGAATTGGCTGACCCATTGTTTTATAAACCTCAGCGAATAGACCTGCTTCTAGGAGCAGATGCGTTCTTCGATTTTCTGAGAGATGGCCACGTATAGGTAAATCTTCGCTAAGAGCAACGGCATTCGATGGATCGCCTCGGGGCGTTGTAAAACATCAGAGTCAGGTTAACGTGTTTCTAATTCGCTAACCAGCACAATAATTGATTCTGACTCAGTTGATAAATTGGTTCGAAAGATCTGGGAGTTGAAAGAGATTCAAAATTCTAAATTATATACCCCAAATCAACAAATTTGCTGAGAATCGTTTGTGCAGATTGTGACAAGAGTGCCTTCGGATCGTTTATGTGTTGCGCTGCCATTCAAAACAATTTCAAATGTACTGGGCTCGTCATTTGACACTGCGAAAAGACAATTTTTCGCGATAGAGCGAAGAATGTAAAGGCAACCTGACATTCAGCTAATGTTCATTGACTTCATAAAGCAATACATATCGCAAGGTCATATGAGTATAGTTGACAACAAAGTGCCCGAAGTGCCTCATTATTTTGTACCTTATCAATATGTTTGGAGGCCTCAAAGCTCATCCACAAAGTTAAGAGTGGTCTTCGATGCAAGTGCCAAAACGTTATCACAAATGTCTCTAAATGATATTCTATTGGTTGGTCCGACCATACAACCAAATCTTTATGCCTGTCTATTCCTCGACATCGAAAAGATGTACCGACAAATTCTGATTGACGAGACCCAGCTCAACTTTCAGTTGATTGTCTGGAGAGAGTCACAAGAAGACTCGCTTAGTATATATAAATTAAATACAATTACTTATGGAACAGCTCCGGCACCTTTTTTAGCGACAAACACTCAGTAACTCATCCCCTTGCTTCGAAAGCATTGGCTTCAAATTTTTTTGTTGATGACCTGCTTGCGTGTACTGATAGCATAGAAGAACTAAATATGCTTCATGTAGAGCTTATGTCTTTGTTAAAGGAGTATGGTATAACTCTAACGAAATGGTCTTCCAATTGTGCAGAATTTAAGACTGAGGAAGACATCGCTATCGCAACTCAAGACGATACCAGCGCACTCATATGGAATACTGATTGCGACAATTTTAAATTTTCTATGAAGTCTCTTTCAGCGGGAATTCGGTTAACCAAACGGTCAATGTTGTCGCCCGTGTCGCGTATTTATGATCCTCTTGGTCTGTTATGCCCAATCGTGACTCGTGCAAAAATGCTGATCCAGAAAATTTGGCATCATCAGTTGGAGTGGGACGAAGAATTGCCAGAATCCCTGCGCTGTCATTCTCTAATAGCGCAGTTTGAAGGTCTCCACTCTATTCGCATTCCTCGGCAGATTGGCAATATGGCTCATGCCAAATGCCAAATGCACGGCTTTGCCGATGCGTCGACGCGCGCTTATGGTTGTTGCATGTACGTTAGAGTTGAGCAAAAGGGATCGATATTAGTTCGACTATTGACTGCGAAGTCGAGAGTAGCACCATTAAAAACGAAGTCAGTACCTCGATTGGGGCTGTGCGCAGGTCAATTATTATCAAGTTTGTGAGGCAAGGTTAAACCACTGCTCGACATTCCCATTGACCAAGTCATATTCTGGTCTGACTCTAAGGTCATTGGCAGAAGACACATCCTTCCAGTCTGAATATTTTTGTAGCAAATCGTCCATCAGACATTCAGGAACTGTTCCTACTAAGAAAAACCCCTAAGATCTGGTGTCCCGTGGTTGTTTGGCATTAGAGCTAGAAGACTTAATGTGGTTTTCTGGTCCACTCTTTTGAATGAAAGTAGGAGTCCAATCCTATTATCGATTTGCTAAGTAATGTATCGTCTTATATAAAAATTCTTCGCGATGTCGCATATATATTCAGGTTCGTAAGGAGACCAAGACTTCACTATACATCTCGGACAATTTCTGCTTCAGAAATGGAATTCGCATTTATTATTATTATACATTTCGTTCAACAGGCATCCTTCAGAGACGAGTATTTGAAATTACAAAGATCTTTAATATTGCAACCGTCTCTGCAGAAGATGAATCCATTTTTGTATTCACATAAAGATTGAGATAGATTGTGGTGGCTTATAGAGTTGGTGGGCGTCTGTTGAATTGCACCTTTGCCTCATAGCACGAAATTCCCACTGCTAATGCCTAAAGGATGCAAATTCGTTGCGGTTCCTAGAACATTTGCATCGTTCTAATTGTCACGCTGGAGTTCGCATTTTGGTGTCTCTATTGCGTCAACAACTTTGGGTTGTCAATGCACGACGTCAATGCAACTTATTCGTCCGAAATTGCGTGCATTGTTTTCGATACAAACCGAAACTCGCCGCGCAGATAATGGGGAATTTACCAGTTGATCGGCTGACACCCAATAGGCCATTTGAAATTAGCGGAGTTGATTTTTGCGTACCCGTCTCCATAACTCTTGGTATTAGGGGCAAGCCCGCGATAAAAATGTATATTGCGATATTTGTGTGCTTTACATCCAAGGCAGTTCATTTGGATCTAGTTACAGACCTCACATCTAAAGCGTTTTTAATGTGCCTTTCCAGATTCGTTGGTCGTCGGGGACTTGCCAGAACGATGTACTGCGACAATGCCACCAATTATGTCGGTGCTGCGCGTAGTTTAGCGGAGTTCACGGACAAGTTCCAAGCGTCCAAGGACCAAATTTTGGAGTTTGCTGCAGTGAGAGGAACCGATTTAAAATTCATCCCTCCCAGGGCGCCGCACTTTGGCGGCCTTTGGGAAGCTGAGGTCAAGTCAGCCAAACATTTGTTGCTGAAGACCAGTGGAAACATGGTTTTGCGGCAAGAGGAACTGGTAACACTTAGCGTCGAGAGAGGCGATACTCAACTCCCGGCCAATCGTCGTGGACAGCAGCGACCCAAACGATAGGGAAGCCGTAACTCGGGCTCACCTCCTGGTCGGAACAACGCTCGTTGCGCTGCCATTCGGATCCATACCGCCAACCAAAGAGAGGATCTCTTTTTCTTAAAACGTTGGCAGTTAATTTGCGGCGTGAAGAAACATTTCTGGGACGATTGGTCAAGGGACCACCGAATCGGAATCATCGAAACGTGAAGGTCGGACAAGTAGTACTCGTGGACGAGGACAACGCACCTCCCCAGAGGTGGCTTCTAGGAGTAATCGAGGCAGTGGTCGGAGCGGCGGACGGCAAGGTTCACGTAGCCCATGTAGAAACTAAAAATGTAACGTATACTCGAGTGGTTCACAAGTTGGCAACTTTACCATAGGTTGAATTGTATCATTATTTAAATCTTTATTTTGAAGACCTTCAGTCCCTCAACGCGTCCGGTGTTAAAGCATTTCATTTATACATTTGTATGAAATAACTTATTACACATAAGAGATAAGATTTAAGAGAAACTAATGAATGTATAATACACACACTGTAAACCGCTTCTGTACCCGCCACTGTTAACACTCATAATGTTAAAGAGAGACAGTACAGCGTACAGCATCGATAATAAAACTTACAAATTTAGCAACGAAGTGCAAAGACGTGTATTTATTCGAAAAAGTATCCAAGATCCCAAGATCTATCGTGTCCGCTCTTCGAACAAGTTGTCGTCTGCCAATTACTATTTTACTATACTATTTTACTATACTATACTATTTTACAAATACTTGAAGTATGTCAAATAGTATTGAAAAAATGGTCAAAAAGAATTTTTTGAACATCAAATTATATCTTCCTCATTTTTAAGGAACCATATCTTGTCCACAACTTAGTTTCCATATTTTTGCATTTCTAGATACGGCTTTGATTATACTTTAAATTGGTATCATATGTTTATTGAATGTAATGAAAAATATGGCACGGAATGTGGAAAAGTGAAACAAACTTGCTTTATGGTATGAAAAATTGAGACTTTTGCAAATTTGAGAAGAAATAACTTAGCTAAAAGTCAACCGATTTTAAAAATTTTTGCATTCCTGTCAATGGCTTTGTTCATATTTTGAATCTACGTCAAAAATAAATAAAATACTGTCAGTGTTAATTTTTGACCATTTTTTTTTGTTTTTTTTGCACATTAACTCCTAGCAAAAATGTCAAAAAAGTGAAAATTTTAAAATCGGAATTTTTTTGTGCCCAATCGATTTGTGGTATCAGTTGGAACCATATTTCAGAAAATATGTCCACAATACTGATAAATCAAAATCATCGTTCTGAACAAAAAATGCTATCCTCATCTTTGAGGAAGCATAACATATCCAAATCTTAGCCGATTTCCATATTTATGCCTTTACGGCATTGATTTTACTTTAAATCGGTATAAAAGGTTTATTACATATTTTAAAAAGTATGGCAAGGAAAGTGAAAAATTTAAAAAAAACGTGTTTATATGTTCAAAAATTTGAGACTTTTGAAGCCATAACTAAGCTAAAATTTTTTTTATACTAACCCCTTGCAAAAATATCAAAAAAGGGAAAATTTTAATATCGAAATTTTTTGTGCTTAATCGATTTCTGTTATCAAAATGAGTAAATAAAACTTTACCGCACTTGATTTGAAACCATATTTTAGAAAATATGGCCACAGTATTGAAAAATGGTCAAAACAGCTTTTTGAGAAAAAATGATATCTTCTTCATCTTTGAGATACCGTAACTTTTCCACAACGTTGTCGATTTTCCATATTTATACCTTTCTGGATATTGCTTTGAATTTATCCTAAATCGGTATAAATGGTCTATTAAATATATTAAATATGGAAAGGAAAGTGAAAAATTAAAAAAAAACGTGTCTTTTTGTTAAAATATTTGAGACTCTTGGAACTTTGAGAAGCCATATCTTAGGTTCTTTAAAAATTTTTGCATTTCTGTCAATGGTTTTGATCACATTTTAAATTTATTAATCGTATTTATTTGAAATTTTGATTACAGCTGAATAGTATTCTATTACCTTTGTGGCAACTTAAGCTAATGAGAAAATTATAATTAAATGTAAAATAATGTCTAGATAAACTATGGTTGGAAATTTACAATATTTACAATTTAGACAATCTTGATTAGGAATTGGGGTCTAAGATAATTTCTCTTCGAACGATGCTCTGGGAGTTCACTACGTCAAGATCCGATGTGGGAGATCTTGAGGGTGGACTCGTTTAAGTCTTCTTTTGGCTCTTAATCCAGCGCTGTGTTGACGCCTGGCAAGGGCGTTTGGGTGATAACTCTAGCCTCTCTGCGTATTGGTTAGCTATCTTTTGAATCCTATCTCCAATCAGTGGAACATTCAAATCTCGCTCAATGTCTGTTTTGGATGCAATTCCAAACACTTGAATAGCGTAAAAGAGGCTCCTAGCCTAGCTCCAAGCTAGTATAGCCTTATAGATCTTAGTTTTGTTTGCCAGTAATTGCTTATTATTGGAAGACAGAAGCCAGGACATCTTGGAAACTTTGGATTTGTAAGCTTGTTGTAATGCCGATATATGCTTGCCAAAAGTTAGACTTTTGTCCAGAGTGACAATCAAGTACTTAAGAGCTGACGACTGGCTTATAACACGTCCATTTAGAGTTACACCGGGGCAGCTGCGGACTCTATTGGTGAAAGTTATATTGGCGCATTTGCTAGCATTGACGCAAATATGACATTTCTTAGTTTCTCCAACATTTTAGCAAGTGATGAGAGGAGATTTATGGGCCGGTAAGAGTCCACTTCAGCTAGCGGTTTTCCTGGTTTGGGTATCATAATTATCGTGGCTCTTTTCCATTCCTTGGGAAAGTAGCCAATACGCAATATGCTATTGTAGATCCGCACTAGAAACTGCATAGCACCATCAGGTAGTATCCTTATTGTCCTGTTATCGAACAGGTCTTTACGCCTTTTTTGGGCGTAGCTTTGAGACAAGATGTTTAGGTTAATGTTACCGGCTCAGCAGGCAATGCCATTTGGAACGGCGATTTCAGAGCTATTTGCACTATTCTGCAGTGTATTTCATGCGTATAGTCAAAAGGCTTGAATCTCTGCTCTAGGTTGTCTGCAAACTCGTTCTGTGCCAGCCGCCTGCTTTTTTTAGTATGGCTGTTTTCGGCTTTGCTTGTGAATTAAAGCGCTTAGTGATCTTCCAAAGAGAGTAATTCGTAGTATTATCAATTCCCAGGTTTTCCACAAAATAATTAAATAGCTGCTCTTTTCTACGGTACAGTACTTTGTGCAATCTATTGGCTAGTCTTCTGTATATCTATTGAAGTCTGGGATCACCTGTTCTTTCGTATTCCTTCCTTACTCTGCGTTTGGTATGTAATAGGCTGCTATGGCGTCAGGAAGTTGTGGCTGGTTCAAGTGTTGACTTATGTTTTGGTGACGGGGCGCAGAACTTGCAGCCGCACGCTTCGCGGCCGCAGCCGCGTTTCGGGCAAATAGCAGAGGCCGATTCCTTAGTTGAGCGGGCTGAGAGTGCAGTTCGGCAATAAGAGGGATGTGGTCCGAAGAAAGTTCGTGAGAAGCTTTTACTTTAAACCTGCAGGTTTGATACCCATTGGTTAAAAAGAAATCCAGAGCTGTAGGAGTCTCCATATTTTGAAATGCGAATACTGTATTTGGTATTACCGATACACGCATTAAGTGCTTATTCGAAAGTATTAGGATTGTAGACATTTGGTACACAATTTGGAACAGGTCTGGTAGTTCTTTTGCTCCTGGTCTAACGTCGTTTTCCCTGGAAATGTCATCCCCGGCGTCACAATCAGTCTCTGGTAACTTTATCTTCATCAACCAACGATGCAAAGCGGTTGTTTCCTAGCACAGTAAATTTTGAATTTGCCGTTGATTCATTGATTAAGTCAATCGCCTGCAGTTATGGTTTGCGGCTTGGTTGAGTGGACTTAGCATTTCCCTTTCACTTGTTACCAACAGCAAATTTGGTTGTTGTACAGATTAGACGCGTCTAATTTTTTCTCTTATTAAATCAATTGAATTCTGTAATTCTTACTGTTGTTTAATACTTTTAAAGGTGCCAATTTTAACAATATTATTGTGTAGTGCGTTATTACTGGTGCTAGTGTCAAACATCGTGTGTTTGCTATTAAATAATTGCATTTTATTTGTATATTTTACAAACAGTGCGCGTCGCTAACAGCTGAGTTTATTGCATTTTCTTTTTTGCTTACTCTCGTCTGTTACTTTTCGGCACTCTCCTAACTTGCGCTCTCTCATTGCATGCTTATCTGTATAGCTTGCGCTTAACATTAACTGTACCTCATTGTCTCTCTTGCTTTGTTTGCATTGTGTTATTGTGTTTTTCTACAGCACTCGACACAAGATTAGTTACATTTCAAATATAACTCACTTCCTATTATTTCTCAATTTCTTTATTCGATCTCATATTTCCTTACATCATGACTTCGTGCTGCATTAAAGTCTGTAAGGTAATGTCCGATCCAAAGGCAGATTTTATTAGCTGCTGGTTGTGTGACAATCTAGCGCATGTTAAATGTGCAGGTTTCACAGTGCGTGTAAAAGATTACATCGCCAATAAGACGGATCTTAAATGGTGTTGTGAGGCTTGCCGTGAGACGGAGATTGATATGCAATCAATTGCAAGGCATACGCGCAATAATTTCTTTGCGTTAAAAAAATCTTTGACCTTCTTCATAAGGAATTCCAGGCAATGGAATTTAAGTTTAATAATTTTAAAACTATTCCTGAGCCGTCTAGTGTGGGTGTGCCTTCTTCTAGTAGCTCACCACCGGAGGAAATTATTACTCGTGTTTTGACTACTGATCATATTCCTCAAACAATTCCTTCTGCAGCTATTTCAAACCCGCGTAGCTCTAAGTCCAATAGTCCCAAGAAAGATAGGCCTTCCAATGATATGCCTCTTGTATCAACTGAGGTTAATCATCTTCGGGTGTTTAATTTCCCTCAGCATCCCACGCCTACAAATGTTCTTCCTAGCGTAGTGGAGACTGCCAGACCTCTTAAGTCTGTACCTAATAGACGCCAAATTTTTATTTCTCGTTTGGCATCTGACACTTCAACTGAAGATGTTAAGGCGTATATTTTAAACAAACTTAATAATAATTGTGCCAACATGACCGTAATGAAATTTAAATTTAAGCATCGTAGAGAAATTTCCTCCTTCAAAATATCTGTCTCCGGAATTGCATTTAGTACTATTTGTACTAATGCTTTTTGGCTGGATGATTTGGTTGTAAAGGAGTACAGTCCGCAAAAGAGACATAAGTCTTCAGTACCCCCTTCTCTTCCTGCAAATGTGCCGTCAAAAAACTAATAAATTCTTCCATTCTGTTTGCTTATCAGAATGTTAGAGGCCTTAAGTCAAAACTTTCTAACATCTATGTAGATAGTTTTTCCTTCGAACATAACATTTTGGCATTTACTGAGACCTGGCTTAAACCTGATATTCTTGATGCATCTATACTTTCACCTCTTTATGTTACTTATAGATGTGATAGAATGGATAGAAAAGGTGGTGGCGTCCTTATTGCGATAAAATCTAATCTTGTATCGCAATTAGTAAATAACTCCCCCACTTATATAGAAATTGTATGTGTGAAAGTGCGAATTCATAACATTAACTTATATATTTCCTGTTCAAATATTCCTCCCCAGTCTGATTTATCTGTATACCTAGCTCACTTAACGGTAATTCAATCTTTGTCCAGCATGCTTTTGGATAAAGACTGTTTGGTAGTTGTTGGTGACTTTAACTTGCCCGATGTTATTTGGTCGGATAACAACGACTTAATGACTTCTAACGAGTTTCTGTCGGGACTTCTTGAACTAAATCTATCTCAGGTCAACTCAATTCGAAATAGCAGAAACCGATGCGTTCCA
The DNA here is from genome assembly GCA_018150725.1 of Drosophila quadrilineata. NCBI lineage: Eukaryota > Metazoa > Arthropoda > Insecta > Diptera > Drosophilidae > Drosophila > Drosophila quadrilineata. The sequence goes on along the minus strand of JAECWN010000418.1, from coordinate 47,883 downwards.
CCCCACTTTAGAGCTCGCTATTTTGCTGTCACCATCCGGGCAGCTAAATAAAACACTTCCTACGACTAAACACTACTGTTTTCGTAAAGTAAACTTTACAGATCTCAATACTTTATTTAATAACTACGATTGGTCGGAACTGTAGTCTTCTAACAATTTAGAAGAAGCGATTAATATTTTTATAGAGCTATTAACTCTATTTTTGAATTGAATGTTACTAGGGTGTATCATTCTAAGTCTACAAAACTTCCTTGGTTCTCTAGGGAACATTGTAGACTTAAAATTTGAAATCTAAACTTTACAAAAGTTCAAATTATCTGGTAGACTTACTGATATTTCAAGGTAAGTCTGACTTTGATACTCTGAGCCACCGTTGCTATAGGGCATATTTAACTCGCTGTAGATTACAATTTGCCAAAGACCCTAAGCAGTTTTATAATTTTGTAAATCTAAAACGGCGAGCTGCTACATATCCTTCTTCTCTAACTCTAAACGAGAAAACAGCTAGTACCGATCAATATATTTCGGACTTATTTGCAGATTTTTCCCAGGATACTTATTCGTCTAAGATTTACGATTCTAAGTGTCCTTATCCTTATAGAACTTATCCATCTAACTCTGTTTTCGGTCCGCAGATTACGGAAAGTTCGTTAGGTTGTAAACTGTGTTTGGTTAAGCCATCTTTTTCTCCTGGGCCAGATGGGGTGCCTGGCTGTGTTATCAGATACTGTGCTAATTCGCTCTATAAGCCAATTCTAAAACCTTTTTGTTTATCCGTTTCGACCGGATTATTTCCTAAGTAATGGAAAGAATCTTATGTTATTCCCTTACATAAAAAAGGCTCTAAATCTGATGTCATGAACTATAGAGCTATTTCTAAGTTGTCTGCTATTCCTAAGTTATTCGAGAAATCATTACTTCTCAACTTTAACACTTATGTAGCTCAATCATCTCACCAACCCAGCATGGCTTTGTGAGATCCAAATCTACTACCACAAACTTATTGGAACTCTCCTCTATTGTCATTAGTGGGTTTCATAGGCCGATGCAAACGGATGTTATCTACACTGACTTCAGTAAAGCATTTGATTCTGTGAAACATACTCTCCTAATGCACAAGTTATCGCTTCTTGGTTTTCCTCATACTCTTATGAACTGGATTTCCAATTATCTTAAAAATAGAACTCAAAGAGTTATGTTCAATTCTGCCCTTTCTAAGCAGATCTTTGTTTATTCAGGAGTGCCCCAAGGTAGCCACCTCGGACCATTGCTATTCAATTTGTTTATTAATGACCTTCCGTCTATTATTAAGAATAGTGCTGTTTTGATGTATGCAGATGACGTTAAATTATGCCTCTCTTATACGGATACTATTTCTGCTTCTTTGTTGCAAGCTGATCTTAACATTTTTAATTCATGGTGTAAAACAAATCTTTTTGCCCTCAATTGCTCAAAGTGCAAAGCCATGACTTTTTGCAGAACACAACCTGTGCACGCTGAATACTTATTAGACGGCCATCTTCTTGAGAATATATCTCAAATCAATGACCTAGGCATTTTACTTGATCGTAAACTCTCTTTAAATGATCACATGGAGTTCATGGTAAATAAAGCCATGAAGGTCTTAGGTTTCATTAAGCGTTGGTCTAAGGAATTCAATGACCCTTCTACGACTAAACAGCTTTACGTCTTTCTGGCACGTCCCATCCTCGAGTATGGGTCCTGTTTGTGGTCGCCACAGTAGAAGTTTCTAATTTTCGCACTAAGAAACTTAAACTGGTCATCACAGCTTAACCTACCGCCATATCCTATTAGATTACTATTAATTAATCTTCCTTCTCATTCTCACCGTCGCACTATGCTGGGTGTAACTTTCATTCTTAAACTTATCAATGGTGATATTAACTCTCCTTTCTTGCTTAACAAATTAAACTTTTAAATTCCTATCAGATCTACCCGTTTCTTTTCCTTATTAACAATTAGCACTTGCCCTTCTAATTACCTTATGCATGAACCTTTTAGAGTACTATGTTCTGAGTTTAACAGACTTTACGGGGTTATTAGATTAGAGTCGTCTGTTTCTACTAATAAAGCCTTAATCTTAGAACATTTACTCACACATTAATCAAATAATCGCTAGTGGTGGTCATTGATTTGATTGGGTTTTCCTGGGTTTCCCCAATCCTACTTGCTTGTCGATCGGTCGTTGCAGCTGCTGTTGGATGTCCAAGGCGTCTTGTATGTACGTATGTACATACACTGGGTGAACTTGAAGACGGTGTCGAGTTCAGCAGGGAATCAATTAAAAAAAAAAACGCTGGGTTGCACTTTGTAAATTAGTTTCACTATTTATTAAAATGGGGCACAAGAGTATGTGCGAAATATGGACTGGTTTATACAATGTTCAAAAAAGATTAAAATGACTTGCGAGAAAAGTTTTCCATTAGTGAAAAAATTAGAGGTGTGCCAACTCCACGATAGCCGATCGTCTGGATATCGATCTATAGTATCGTATAGAGTAGCTGCTTGGCGTTGCCATCTGACGCAAACATTCGTTGCAAAAGAAATGGTGGTAGTGAGGGGGAGCGGTCCCTGATCGCCTTATTGTCGGATGACACCCGACAGTATCCACCCGAACACCGAGTCCTGTGCTAAAAGAGCGCCTCTCTGCAAGGACATGGTCCCTGGACGCATGACGCGGTAGTATACGTCTGACCCCAGCACTGAGGAGACGGTCGCAGGAGTATACCACCGTTCGTCAGCCAGACTGAGGTTCTGCATTTCCTGCAATTCGTCGGGCGCTGGCAGTCCACCGACACCTCCAGGATGAGCTCTAGGTCCAACCCGGCCTTCGGTGATAGGAGGCGAGCCCGGCAGACCGTCTCCGAACCAACACGCGCCACCGACAGTCCGAAGGCTGTCGCCAACGACGTGATAATGCGGCTGGCCGCCGAACACGCATCAATGAGCGCGAGCGTCTTGTAGACTGTGCTCCCCGTGTCGATGGCCACCAGTCTGCACGTCGACCACACGAACAAGATGGTCCGGGCCGGGGTATACCGATTGGAACCGCCCGAGTCGCCAATCAGTAGGTGGAAGGTTGTCCTCCTTCAGAACCACCATGTCCCCCTTCTCTAAACTCCTTTGCGCCGATTGCCACTTCGGTCGCTTGTGGAGCTCATTGAGGTATTCCTCCTTCCACCGATGGCAGAATTGCTGATGTAGGCCCTTGAGTCGCTGCCAGCGGTTTATGATGGAAGAGGCAGCCGTCGGGATAGAGGGCTCAGCTGCGGAGAGAAGAGGGCCGCCTATGAGGAACTGCCCTGGAGTTAGAGCTAGGAGTTCAGAGACATCCTCAGACATCGGTGAGATAGGCCGGGAGTTGAGACATGCTTCAATCCGGGCCAGGAGCGTGGAAAGCTCCTCGAATGTGTATTTGAAGGCGGAGGCCGACTTGTAGAAGAGTGACTTGAAACTCTTCACCCTGCCCTCCCATAGGCCACCCATGTGGGGTGCCCCTGGAGGGTTAAATGACCACTTGATCCCTTGATGGCTGTACCGTGCCATTACCAGGTCTTGAGTGGCCTTGAGGAAGTCCCGCGACAGAATGGACGAGGCTCCAACAAAGGTTTTCCCGTTGTCCGAGTACATGAGTTGAGGGCACCCACGACGCGCAGCAAAGCGGAAAAAGCCGCTAGGAAGTCTCCGTCGTGAGATCCGACGTGGCTCCAGATGGATCGCCTTCGTGCTGAAGCAGACGAAGACGCAGACATACCGTTTCGTTATGCGGCAAGCCCGTCCTGTGAAACTCTTGAGGTCGAATGGGCCGTCAAAATCGACTCCAGTGTGGGTGAACGGGCGTGAGATCGATTACCTCTGTGTTGGCAGTTGGCAGTTGGCCCATGAGTTGAGTTTGAACTCTTCTCCGATGAAGGATGCATACTTTGCACGCATTAGTCGTAGCCTTCACTAGGACTCTCAGTTTCGGGATCCAGAACTTATTTCGTATGAGTCTGATCATTAGCGCGTTGCCGCCATGCAAGGATATGCAATGGGTCTGGTGAACTAACAAACGCGTTAGCACGCAATTGTACGGGAGGAGAATGGGGAATTTCTCGTCGTGGGCCAACGACCCAAAGGCCCCAAGTCGTCCGGAGGCTCGGATGGTGCCCTGTTGGTCCAAGAAAGGAAGCAAGTTCTTCAGAGAACTCGAGGCAGGAATTGGCTTGTGTCCTCTCAGGCAGTCGTACTCCTTGGAATACTCCCTCCCTTGGGTGAGATGAATGAGCCACTGTTGAGTAGAGGCGAGTTCCTCGGGGGGGAGATTAGCCGAAAGGTCCCGACTCAATCTCCGGGTCCTCGTCACGAAACGTCGTGCATAGGCCATGACTCGTATAGCTCTGTCAAAGCTCGAGAACCTGCTAAGGATGTCTTCTTGGGGGCCTACAGTCACATGACACTTGACCGGGCGCTGCTCCACGCACGTGAGCCCATAGGTGTGGAGCGGCAACCTGAGTGATTTTCGCTACCCGGTTGGCCACAAAACACGTCCAGTGCAAGGTGGCAAGAACTATGGTGGTGTTCGTCCTAAAGTGAGCTGTCCATTCTGTAGCTGGGCAATGCGGAATGATTGCCGTGAACAGCTCCGCTAGGAGCAAGGCCCCACAAAAATCAAGGCGAGGTAGGGAAACCGTCTTCACGGGAGCTACCCGCGTCTTGGCTACAAGGAGATTGGTGGTGATGCCGTCTTCGCCTTTTGTGCGGACATAGATGCACACTCCATATGCTTTCTGGGATGTGTCACAAAACCAATGGTACTGAGTCCGTACCTCGGGGCAGAACCGGATCCATCGAGGTACCCGAACGTCGCGCACAGCAGGATACAACAAGTCCGCTGAAAGGGGTTCATCCCAATCCAGCTGACAGAACCAGATTTCCTGCATAAAAATCTTGGCGCTCACTATGACGGGCGCCATCCATCCTGCGGGATCGAATATTCTTGCAATTTGAGCAAGAACTCATCGTTTGGTGAGTGGGGGTTGGAAAGAGACCGAAGAGGGGATAAAATAGAACTCGTTCGTTATTGCGCGCCAGCGGACACCGAGCGGTTTGGCAGTGCCAACGTCCTCGATGTCCAGAAAATCCTCATGGAGTAGGTGATCCCTCAGAATGTCTCGCAGGATGCCCTTGGAGTTGGAAGTCCATTTAGGGAGTGGGAATCAAGCGCTGTCGAGGTGAGGAAGTGGCTGGCCAAAGGATATTGGACCTTCACATCCTCAGCCCACTGCTGTATGACCCGGATGGCGAGAAAAGGCGCACAGGTTACCCCGCTGGTAACTGTGCTGAGCTCATAATCTCGACCCTGTGCGTCTCAGAAAAGAATCCTCTGGAAGAGGGGGCAGACAAGGATTTGTCTGTACATTTTAGTGATATCCGCATTGAATACCACATTGAAAAACCGCCACTTGAGGATTTGCAGGGTCAAATCGGACTGGAGAACGGGACCCGAATGAAGGATATCATTCAGGCTTTTCGCGTTAAAGCTGGGACACGAAGCATTAAATACCACGCGAACCTTGGTGGTGCTGCTATCAGACTTAATAACAGCATGATGGGGGAGATATTAGTTGGTGGAGTAACCAACTGACTCTACTTGGTGCATGTGGCCCATGTCCAAGTACTCCCTAATCACCTCATCAAACCGCTCCTTTGTGCTTCGTGAATGACCTAAGTCGAAGTTCTCAGGGTCCCGGAACGGCAGTGAGACCATATACCTTCCGTCCTTCTGACGGCTCGTGGTGCGAACGAAGAGATCCTCAACCCACGCATCAGATTTTGGAGGATGCGTAGTCGGAAGTTCCTTTACCTCCCAAAATTTGGTCAGTAAGGCCTCCAATGAAGGTTCCTCGTGTCGGACGATGCGTGTGGAAAACGCTGAGATGGTGGTCCTGCAGGAGTTTGGGATTGAACCTATCAGAATCCACCCGAAAACGGTCTCTTGACCCAGTAAAGAACCACAAATGTTGCCCCGGAGTCCACCTAGTAGTATGGACGGAAGGATATCCGCCCCTATTAGGATGTCTACCTGGGAGTTCTTGTAGAAAGTGGGGTCTGCCCATTGTAACTGAGGAAGTGCCTGTAGAACCAACGTGGATGGCATGTTGTTGGTCAGGTGCGGAAGCACATAGGCCAATGTGTCAATCTGCACATGTGGATTTGAAGGGGACCCGATCCGGATGGAGCACAATCTAGTCGATGTTGCCGCTGGCTTTTGACTTAAGCCGGACACTTGAGCGTGGACTGGCTGGAAAGGCAACCGAATGAGGTTGCTGAGTCGCTCTGAGATGAAGGTGGCCTCGGACCCAGAGTCGAGCAACACGCGAGCGGGATATGTAACACCTGCATGAAATATTTGTACCAACGCCGTGCCTAGGAGGACTCCTCGTGCGTTGGCAGCAAAGTACGTTTGCACGTTGCTGGTGGGAGTGGATTGTATTTGTGGAGGATGGGTGGAGGCAGCCGAAATGGACGTGGCCGCTGCAGTGGTTGGTGACCCGTCACGATGGAGCAATATGTTATGTCGCCGCTTGCACACGAAACAATTGTGCTGGCTGGGACAGTCACGGTATTGGTGACTGTGAGCGAAGCAATTCAGGCACAAACGTCGTTGGGTAATGTAGGCGGACCGTTGTGGCACAGACATGTGCAGGAACTTGGGACATACCCGAACGGGATGATTCTCTTTGGAACAGAGATCGCACCGTTGAGGCTTTCACCCTTCACGCTGGATTCAAAAGACTGAATCCGCTCAGGCCCTGAATTCCTTGGGGTGGGTTTAGATCGACCAATAGGCAGATGTGGTCATATCACATCTTCAATGGCTTCCAGAGTGAGATATCTTTCACTGAGGAATTTGATCATATCTCACCATGCTAGGATGTCGTGCTTATTCGACAAGGTCTGCTCCCCAAGTGCAAGGGTCGCCTTTGGGAGTTTGGAAGAGCAGAAGAAGACCAGTAAGCAATCCCAGTTGTCCGTCGAAACGTCCGAGTGGTCTAAAGCCGTCAGACAGCCCTGGATTGTACTCTGCAATCCTTTAGGGCGGCTCCTGTCTCGAAGTAACAGGAGATAAGTTGAAGAGAATCTTCAACTGGCTGTTTACCAACAGCCGCTTATTATCGAAGCGTTCACAAAGAGCTGCCCATGCCGAACTAAACCCTTCATGGGTCAAAGGGGACTTAGACCCGATGGCCTTTGCCTCTCCGCTGGTCTTGGAGTTGAGGTGGAATAACTTCTCGACCGGGGTTAACCGCGGATTGTTTACATAGATGGCCGTAAAGAGATCCCGGAAAGTGGGCCACTTGGTGTAATCCCCGTGGAACACTTCAGGGGGAACACGACAGGGGGAAGACGACAAGGAGAAGACGACAGCCGCTTGAGACGACCGGGGGAGGAGCTGAAGTGACCGGAGGACGTAGTGGATTCGCCGCATCGTCAATATGCTGGCTCAGCTGAGCAACACACTGTTCATAAATAGAATAGCAGTGCTCATAGGTGGATTCCATCGCCAGATAATCGTCACTCGGGTCGTTCGGGTTAAGCACACGGGCACAAGAGCGGCTCACCCGACCCACCAGAGAGATTCAACTCTCTATATCCTACAAGTTCAGACCAATCAAATTTTGTCGCGACCGAATACGAATTCGAATTCGGTCGCTATTTTGTGCCACAAAGAGTTGATGTGGTCACGACGAACTTGTAGGATATAGAGAGTTGGAATCTCACTGGTGGGTCGGGTGAGCCGCTCTTCAAACTGGATAAGTTTGCTGGAGACGGCTTTGAAGTCAGACAGAGCCATTGTAGAAGAATTGGCGGTGCTTGCCTTGGGTGGCAAGATCGGACTCGGCTCAGTGTCGAAGGAGGAGGACTGTTCTGCTAGATAAGTCTCACTGCCGGCGTGGTTCCTTTGACGTGAGACGAAGACGGCTGGGGACAGGACAACCTGACAACCTCCTGAGACGCGATCTTTCGTCCCCGGTAGGCATTGGGTGTTAGCACACTTAGACGACGGATAGACTCTGCAGTTAATTGAGATACTTGGATGTCTGCTACCGAAATAAATATGGCACAAAAACACAAAGATATGATATTGCTTATATGTAGATGTATTTACGCTACGTACGGTCTGTGAGAAGATCCAAAACGAGCAATAATCAGCTGATTATGGATGGCCGTTCACCAACTGCATCAACATACATATATGGCAATGTTGGATTGTCACTTGTTGATACAGCTCATCTGTTATCTGTGCTCTCAGTCGACGATGCTTTCGGTTTGTTCTTATTGAGTGAAGAAACGAACTCGAAACGGTCGCAAAAGTACTAAAATTACGCTCGTACCTGATACAACGTAGATGTAGGAGAAATTCCCGCGGCGCGAGCCGGTGCTGAATAAAGGATATTCTTGCTTAAAAAACATCCGGCTCGAAGGACCAAATGTTGTAGTGGGCGGCGAAGAATCCTACTTGCTTGTCGATCGGTCGTTGCATCTGCTGTTGGATGTCCAAGGCGTCTTTTCCATATTTTTACATTTCTGGATGTGGCTTTGATTCTACATTAAACCGGTATAAAGGGATTATTACATGTTTTGTAAAATACGGCAAGGAAAGTGAAAAATTTAAAAAAAACGACATTTTAGCTAAAAATCAAACGATTTTCAATATTTTTGCATTTCTGTCAATGGTTTTAATCATATTTTAAATGAACATCAAAAAAAATCACACAGTCAGTTTTATATTTTGACCCATTTCGACCATCTTTGCATACTAACCTTTTGCAAAAATATCAAAAAAGTAAAAACTTTAAAATCGGTTTTTTTTATTGGCCAATCGATTTCTGGAATCAAAATGAATATAATAAAATTTACCGCACTTGATTTGGAACCATATTTTAGAAAATATGTCCACAGTATTGAAAATTTGTGAAAAACAACTTTTTCAGCAAAAAATTATATCTTCCTCATTTTTGAGGATCCATTACTTTTCCACAACTTAGCCGATTTTCAATATTTCTGCATTTCTGGATACGGCTTTAAATCGGTATAAAAGGCTTATTACATGTTTTGAAAAATATGGCGAGGAAATTGAAAAATTGATAAAAACTTGTTTTTTTGGTTCAAAAACTTCACACTATTACAAGTCCGAGAAGCCATAACTTTGCTAAAAATCAAACGGTATAAAAGGTTTATTACATGTTTTCTAAAATATAGCAAGGAGAGTGAAAAATTAAAAAAATCTTTTAATTTTGTTAAAAAAATTGAGACTTTTGCAACTTTGAGAAGCCATAACTTAGCTAAAAATCAACCGATTTTCAAAATTTTGGCATTTCTGTCAATGGTATTGATCATATTTTGAATGTACATAAAAAAATTGTTTTCACAGTCAGTTTTAAATTAAAACCCATTTTTGACCATTTTTGCATACTATACCATTGCAAAAATGTAAAAAAATTAAAATTTTAAAATTGCAATTTTTTGTGCCCAATCGGCATCAAAATGAGTATACCGCGCTTGAGTTGGAACCATCTCTTAGAAAATTTGGTCTCAATATTGAAGAATGGTCAAATCAGCTTTTTGAGCAAAAATAATATCTTCCTCATCTTTGAGGATCCATAACTTTTCCACAACTTAGACAATTTTCCATATTTCTGCATATCAGGATACGGCTTTAAATCGGTTTAAAAGGTTTTTTCCATGTTTTGAAAAATATGGCAACGAAATTGAAAAATTAAAAAAAAAAGTTTTTGGTGCAAAAAATAGAGACTTATGCAACTTTGAGAAGCCATAACATATCTAAAAATCAACCGATTCGCAAAATTTTTGCATTTCTGTCAATCGTATTGATTATATTTTGAATGTACAACAAAAACTTTTTTATAATGTCAATTTTAAATTTGGAACCATTTTTGCTTGCTAAAACATTGCAAAAATGTCAAAAACTTTATATATTTTAAAATAGAAATTTTTTGTGCCCAATCGATTTTTGGCATTAAAATCAGTATAACAAACTTTACCCCACTTGATTTGGAACCATATTTTAGAAAATATGGCCACAGTATTGCAAAATATCAAGAACATTTTTATGAGCAAAAATTATATCTTTCTCATCCTTGAGCATTCATAACTTTTCCACAACTTAGACGATTTTCCATATTTTTGCATTTCTGGAAACGGCTTCGATTATACTTTAAATCGGTATAATTGGCTTATTACATGTTTTGAAAAATATGACAAGAAATTTGAAAAATTGAGTAAAAATATGGCTGTAATGTGAAAAATTTGAAAAAATCGTGTTTTTGGTTGAAAAGTTGAGACTTTTGTAATTTTGAGAAGCCATAACTTAGCTGAAAATCAACCGATTTTCAAAATTTTTTCATTTCTTTCATTGCTGTTGATCATACTTTGAATGTACATCAAAAAATTGTTGATACTGTCATGTTTAAGTTTTGACTGATTTTTGACCATTTTTAAATACTATCGCCTTGCAAAAATATCAAAAAGTGAAAATTTTAAAATCGGAATTTTTTGTGCCCAATCGATTTCTGGCATCAAAATCTGTATAACAAACTTTACCGCACTTTATTTAGAACCACATTTTAGAAAATATGGCCACAGTATTGAAAAATATCAAAAACAGCTTTTTGGGCAAAAATGATATATTTCTCATCTTTGAGGAACCATAACTTTTAAAAATCTTAGCCGATTTTCCATATTTTTGCATCTCTGGAAAGTATAATCGATACTTTAAATCTGTATTGTTGTAGTGTGCGATGATAGCTGATAGGGTCTTGTGGGCCATCTTTGAAAGGCAGCTGCAATAGGGTTGTAGAGCGGTTGTCCTTGCAAACGCCTTCCTGACGACGACAGCGCTGATTCCTTTCGATCGTAGAGGTTGCCTGTGGCACTCTTGGAATCGCTGGAGGCGGAAATTGCTCCGATGCGAGAGCCCCTCCTGATATTGGAGAGCAGTCCTTTGGATGGGGTCCAGTCTCGGTGGGCCGCTGCTGTCGAGGACTCGCATTGATAAGATTGACGCGAGCGGAGCGCGATGCGATCGACCTTGCCGTGGAAAAAGGGGATCGGACCAGTGAGAACCCAGCCGAAAATAGTCTCTTGGCCGAGCAGAGTTCCACAGAGATTCGGTTTGAATCCTCCTAATAGGATAGATGAAAGGATGTCCGATCCAATCGGAAGATCAATCTCTGAGCTACGGCAGAAGGATGGGTCTGCCCACTTGAGGTGTGGGAGATTATGGACAACGCCGTGGGGTATCCTCGTTGACGGAAGGTCTCCAGCGAGGTGGGAGCACATAGGCTGTTGCATCAATGCGCACGTTGGGTTTAAGTGGAGACCCAATCTGGAAGCGTGTTGGTAGCAAAAAAGCTTTGCACAGTGTTGGAAGGAGTAGACTGTATATTTGACAGACTAATATACGGAGTGCTTGAGGCAGCGAGTGCGGTTGAAGTGGAAGGGGCGTCGCGACTTGGAGCTGAGACGTCGCAATGCAGAAGGGTATTGTGTCGACGTGTACAGACATAACAGACATAACAGCTATGCTGACTGGGACAGTCACGGACTTGGTGACTGCGGGCAAAACAATTAGTACATAGCCCACTTCGAGTTATGTATGTCGACCTCGGTTGGACCGACATCTGCAGGAATTTGGTGCAGACCCGCACGGGGTGATTCTCTTTGGAGCAGAGATCACATTTTGGAGCCGCTAACCTGATGATGGATCTGTAGGAGTGAATCCGATCCGGTCCTGAGCTTCTTGGAGTAGCCTTGGAATAGCTGGCTCCTAGGGGCTGACGGTTCGAGGCGGGCGATATGATATCCTCGATGGCTTCAAGAGTGAGATATCGTTCTCCGAGGAATCTGTCCATCTCTTGCCAGGTGGGGATGTCATATTTCTTCAATAAGCTGTGCTCCCAAAGGGCAAGGGTCGCCTTAGGAAGCTTGGAGGAGCAAAGAAATATAAGGAGACAATCCCAGTTGTCTGTGGAGACGTTAGAGTGTTCTAACGCTGTCAGACAACCGTGGATTGTGCTCTGTAATCCTCTGAGTGCATCTGCAGTCTCTGAGGTAACTGGAGATAGATTGAACAGGGTTTTAAGCTGGCTATTAACCAATAGTCGATTGTTTTCAAACCTGTCAGAGAGGGCGGCCCACGCTGAACAGAAGCCGTCGTTAGTCAGCGGAGATCGTGCTACAATTGCCTTGGCCTCGACACTTGTTTTGGTGTTCAAATGAAAAAGCTGTTCTACGGCAGTCAACTGAGGGTTGTTGATGTAGATCGCCGTGAAATGGTCTAGGAACGTGGGCCATTTGGTGTAATCCCCGTGGAACACCTCAATGTCGCAGGGGGGTAGTCGACAGCCAGTGGAAAAGGCAACTGTAGGAGCGGGAGGATCTGCAGGACGGAGCAGAGTAGATGCATCGTCAATCTGCTGGCTTATCATGCTCGTACTCAGACTCAACTTTGTGCCACAAGGAGTTAATGTGGCCACGACGGACTTGAAGTGTGTAGAGAGTAGGAGTTTCTCTCGAAGGTCGGTTGAGTCGATCTTTAAACTGGATAAGTTTTCTTGCAATAGTTTTCAAGTCGGAAAAGGCCATGACAGATGTGGAGTGACATAAGGGCGGAGCAGCGGGATGGATCTTGTCGTTAAGACCAGAAGACGTCGGACTTGGGACAGGCAAAGTGAGGCCTGATGGAATGGGCGATATGGAGTATCGCCTGACACTGTGTGGTGCTGCAACAGATGAAGTTCGTCGGTGTGAGTATTTCTCATCGATGGGAATCTGGTGCTTGCACTTTCGAAAAAACAGTGTATTACCGATTCACAGTACACAGGTGGATCTAATTAGATATCCACAGGTGTATAATAAGACAGTTTGATAAAGACAAAGTGCGCAAAAAACACAAACAAATGCTTGCTTATCTTTAAAGTTGGACTTTAGTGCGTGAGTGTGAGTGAACAGAGCAAAGAAGACAAGCTGATAACGGACGGCCGGTCAGTACACATACAACACCACACACACAAGTATGCTTGTATATATGTATATATGTATAGCTGTAACTCGGCTCAGCTGTAACTTCTTGCCGAGGACGTTCAACTTTGCGTTTCGTTTTGTTTTATGGATTTAAAAACAAACGCGAGGCAGTTGAACTTTTAAAAGGAATCACACTTGTACTTATCTGGATATAAGTTTTGAAATTCCCGTGGTGCGAGCCGGTAGAGACGGAAAGATATTCGTCCCGAAAGGATATTCTATCGAAAGGATAGAAGGACCAAATGTTGTAGTGGGCGGTAATGTATTCTTGGAGTCCTAGGGTGTGTGATACCTGTGATAGTGAGCGGCGAAGAATCCGCTGCTCGTCGCTGTTGAGCTGAGTGGTCAGCTGCTGTTATATGTCCGCTGCTGCAGTCTGTCCGTATGTATATACGTTGATGAGCTTCGGAGTGATGGGGTAGGGGAGTTGGTAAAACAATACGCGGGTTTGCACTTGTTTTAATATCTCTTGCTTTATTTTGGCAACTTGGGGCACAAGAGTATATGCTGAATTAAAAAACTATTTACAAAAAAATAAGCGGTTGAATTGCTAAGTCGGGGGTGACTTGCGAGATAACTTTTTAATTGAGAGAATTAATTAGTGAAGGTCAACTCCACTATAGCCGATCGTCGGGTTTCGATATAATCGATGGGACGCAAACAGGTATAATTGGCTTATTAAATGTTTTGAAAAATATGGCAAGGAAATTGAAAAATTGAGAAAAAATATGACAGAAATGTGAAATATTTGAAAAAATCGTGTTTTTGGTTGAAAAATTGAGGCTTTTGTAACTTTGATAAACCATAACTTAGCTAAAAATCAACCGATTTTCAGAATTTTTGAAATTCTGTTAATTATACTACTTTAAATCGGTATAATTGGTTTATAACATGTTTTCAAGAAATATGGCAAGAATGTGAAAAATTTGAAATATCGTGTTTTTTGGTTCAAAAAAATAGAGACTTCTGCAACTTTGAGAAGCCATAACTTAGCTAAAAATCAACCGATTTTCAAAATTTTTGCATTTCTGTCACTGGAATTGATCATATTTTGAATGTACGTCAAAAAATTGTTCATACTGTCAGTTATAAATTTTGACCCATTTATGACCGTTTTTGCATACTAACCCCTTGCAAAAATGTCAAAAATTGAAAATTTTAAAATTGGAATTTTTTGTGCCCAATCGATCTCTGGCATCAAAATCGGTATAACAAACTTTATCGCACTTGATTTGGAACCATATTTTCGAAAATATGGCCACAGTATTGAAAAATGTCAAAAACAAAAATGATATCTTGCTTATCCTTGAGGATTCATAACTTTTCCACAACTTAGACGTTTTTCCATATTTTTACATTTCTGGATACGGCTTTGATTTACTTTAAATCAGTATAAAAGGTTTAGAACATGTTTTAAAACATATGGCAGGAATGAGAAAAATTTGAAAAAATCGTGTTTTTTGGTTTAATATATTGATGTCTTTTGCAACTTTGAGAAGCCATAACTTAACTAAAATCAACCGATTTTCAAAATTTTTCAATTTCAGTCAATGGAATTGATCATAATCAAACCCGTTGTAGTGTGCGCATATTTTATATATTATTATATATAGATATTACATCATAAACTCCACTCAGCATAGCCTAAAAGAGGAACCACTGATAGAGATAACGGAGAGTAAGCGCGCGACACTGCCCAGTTCAAACCAGTAAGAAGCAGAAATCTCTGCAATCGTGTCAGCTTACCGTTACTTCTATCGGTGGCCCATTTCACATCGATGCAGGTGTCCCATCGCAGTCGCTCTGCTGCTGACCTCAGCAGCAGCGCTGCGTAGCGTAAGCATTGTATATAAGGAGCGCTTGTGCAAATTGAAGATTACTTTAATCTTGACCTTCGGAGAGCAACAATTATGGCTTTCTCTCCCAACTAAATAAATAAATAGAATCAATGGCAGCAAGCAATCCAAAAACAGCAGCAGGAACTTTTACAGTTCTTGCAGCAGCAGCAAAGTGAGCAACACCAGCTTACTATCAAAAATAGTCAACGACTGGACCGGCTTGAAGACATGCTTCTTCAATTAATAAGTTCGCTAAATAAAAGGAATGTGGATTCATCGAATCCCCAAGTCCAAAACAGCGCTTCAACCTCACGATGAACAATCTCAAGATCCTAATCTGGAATGCCAATGGCATTTCTGGCAAAGCAAAAGAAGTTGAATGTTTTGCACATAATAACAGGATTGATATTATACTTTTAAGTGAAATAAGGCTCAATAGAGGTGAGGTTGTCAACATATATGGATATTCATTCTATCCAGCGTATAAGCCATCACGGCATAATTATGGCCACGGAGGAGCGGCGGTGTTGGTGAGAAGCTCTATCATCCACTTCCCACAAAAAGTTATAGAGACAAGATTAGTTCAAATGTCTACCATTAAAATTGTCACAGGTTTGGGTAACATGGAAATCAGTACGATATACTGTCCTCCAGAAAATAGACTACAGAAAGGCATTTCACTGAAATACTCGCTTCTTTTGGACAGAGGTATCTGGTTGGAGGTGACTGGAATGCGCGTCATTGGATGTGGGGCGACAACACTAGTTCATCTTGAGGGCTTGAGCTAGTTGAATCCATATCAGTTAGAGGGGCTAATATTCTTGCAACTGGCTCTCAACTAGGTACCCATATGTATCTAGTCATACTGCTACGTGCATTGATTTTGCATTATATCATGGGATACTCAATTCGCAAATAAATATTAATGAAAGCTGGGATCTTGATTCCGATCACATTGCACTTGTAGCCAATCTGCTAACGAATGGAGTTCATGTCAGGACTAGTCCTCGGCTGATCACAAGTCGGACTGATCTAGTGATTTTTAAACAATGTCTTGACAGCTCGTTTCAGCTGAATTATGCTTTAGACTCTAAAGAAGATATCGAGAACGCAGTTGATATTCTAACTGATAATATTCATAGAGCTGCTTCGGCTTCAACTCCAGCAGAACCAGATGTTCGAACTAAAAGTTATGGAATTATTCTTACAAGAGAAGCCAGGGAACTTATAAAAAGAAAAAGGCGCCTCCGAAGAAGAGCAATTCAAGATCCTGAGGGCCGAGTTTTATGGAACCGGGCATCAAGAGAATTACGAAATGTTTTAAGAGAACTCCGTTGCGACTTCTTTGAGCAAAATTGTCATCTATGGATTACACCGTTGATGCAAACTACTCTCTATGGAAATGCATTAAATCGCTCAAGCAACAACCCGTTAGACAGGTTCCAATACGTTGTCCTGGCGGTAACCTTGCAAAAAATGAATTGGAGCAGTCAAATGCTTTCGGTATGCATCTGGAGGATCGCTTCAGTCCTTACAACTTTGCTTCGGCTGAAGAGACCAGTGAAAGTATTCAGAGTTTAGAGACGCCACTGCAGATGTCATTGCCTATTAAGCCCATAAGGACTGAGGAAATATCTGAAATCATTCAATCGTTGCCTAATAATAAAGCACCGGGTATTGATAGGATATGCTACTCCACTCTGAAGGCCTTGCCCACAAGAACAATCATATATATAGCATTAATTTTTAATGCTATTCTTCGAGTGCAAGTGTTCCCAAAGCAATGGAAATTAGCAGCGATTCTCATGATTCACAAGCCAGGTAAGCCAGAGGCTGACCCTGAGTCATATCGACCAATCAGTCTCTTACCAGCCTTATCGAAGTTGTGGGAGAAATTAATTGCCAAGAGAATTACTGTGATAATGAATCAAAATAGCATCTTGCCTGATCATCAATTTAGTTTTCGAGGTGGGCATGGTACTATTGAACAAGTGCACAGATTGGTAAAGCATATCCTACAAGCCTTTGATGATCTGGAGTACTCCAATGCGGTCTTTATTGATATGCAACAAGCTTTCGACAAGGTTTGGCACGTTGGCCTTCTTTGTAAAATCAAAAGCTTCCTACCAGCTCCCTACTATGGACTTTTAAAATCATACCTGGAAGGTCGGAAGTTTAAAGTCAAAGTTAGGGATACATATTCTAACAGCTACCCAATGAAAGCAGGAGTACCACAGGGCAGTGTGCTTGGGCCGTTGCTTTATTCGCTTTATACTGCTGATATACCTAGACCCAATAGCCAACATATGGAGACTCCCTCTAAGGCCCTCATTGCGACCTATGCAGATGACATCGCAGTAATTTACAATTCCAGAAGTCGAATAGAAGCAGCTGATGGCTTGCAGGAGTATCTTGTTGCTCTGACAGCTTGGTGCAAACGGTGGAACATGAAAATCAATCCGCTAAAAACAACAAACCCATGCTTCACACTGAAGAGACTGATAATGACAACCCCTGAAATCCAGCTTGAGGGTATTACTCTGGAGCAGCCGTCGCAAGCGAAATACCTTGGTATTACTCTAGACAAGCGACTTACCTTCGGACCACATCTTAAGTCTGCGGTTACAAAATGTAACATGAGGATACAGCAATTGCGATGGCTTATCAATAGAAGGAGTACCATGCCGCTTAGATGCAAAAGGGCGGTATACGTGCATTGTATCCTACCAATCTGGCTTTACGGAATTCAGATCTGGGGATCGCTGCCAAATCAAATTATAAACGGATTCAGGTACTGCAGAATCGGGTCCTTAGAAATATAACTGATTGTCCTTGGTATGTACGCGGTTCAACTCTTCACAGAGACCTAAAGCTGTTTACTGTGGATGAGCAGATTGGTAGGCATACAAGCAGATACAGAGATAAACTTCTGGGGCACCGCAGCTTACTTGCTCGAAATCTAATTCCGGCTAGACCTTTGAGGCGTCTTAAGAGGCAAGGATTTGCCAATACAATGAGGCGCCAATAGCGCTTACCCACCTCTATACTGCAACACAATTCTAAAAACACATCAATATATGTAATCGTCATAAAGAATTGACGTTTGGTTCCACTTACACAATCAAACCATGTGATGTTAAAGTACTCAAAGCCGTACAGATTCTTCACTTATTAAATATATTAAACTAAAAATAGAATCAACATCTAAGGTAGCTCTAAATAAAACCAAATAAATTGTTATCATTGTCCACGACACACCACATGGCGACCGTGACAAATAAAACAATAAATAATACAAAACAACAACAATAGCAGCGGCAAAGGCAACAACAACAACAGCAGCAGCAGCAAAGGCAACAGAAACAACTACAGCAGCCAAAGCCAGCAACAACAATAACAGCAGCGACAAAGGCAACAACAACAACAGCAGCAGCAGCAAAGGCAACAACAACAACTGCAGCAGCAAAAGCCAACAACAAAAACAGCAGCAGCAGCAAAGGCAACAACAACAACTGCAGCAGCAAAAGCCAACAACAACAAAAACTGCAGCGGCAAAGGCAACAACAACAAGAACAGCAGCACCAAAAGACCACACAAATTATGTGCGCTAAAAGAAGTGGAGTGG
Organism: Drosophila quadrilineata; assembly: GCA_018150725.1. NCBI lineage: Eukaryota > Metazoa > Arthropoda > Insecta > Diptera > Drosophilidae > Drosophila > Drosophila quadrilineata. The sequence goes on along the minus strand of JAECWN010000418.1, from coordinate 29,310 downwards.
TTCTTCGCCTTAAAGCTCGAAAGACCGAGCTACTAAAATTATTAAATGACACAAAAGTGCCGTGGACTACGTCGGTCAAACTACACAACGAGCTAGAAGACATAAAATTAAAGCTCGCAGCTCGGCAAAAGAATTAAAACGAAAACACACAAAAAATTATAAAAAAAACATCGCAAAGGATGTCCCAGCAAGAGCTCCACCGCAAGTGAAGATAATCACAAAGCAGGCAGCGCTTAATAGAGCGTGCACGGAATTTTTATTTTTATAAATATAATAGTCATTGTTAAATTGAGCAAAATATATGGTTGCCCGATTAGGGTGAGGCCTGTGAAGCCACACAAACAATAGGCATAGAATATGTAAATATTGAAGAATAAAAATGAATATATTTATATGAAACTAGATATTTAGGACGCGTACTTGAAAAATAAAATTAGGTAAAAAACAAGACATACATACAAATACATATACATATAATACAATTAGAACTACAAAATAATAATAAGAAAAAACATTTTTCTTATTAATCGTATTTATTACAGCTGAATAGTATTCTATTACCTTTGTGGCAACTTAAGCTAATGAAAAGAAAAAACATAGAAATAAAAGTACAAATTTTGAAAATGAGAATTTTATAGACTACTTACTAAAGAAAAAAAAATTGTTCACATATATTTGCATTATGAATAAAATTACTTTTAAATGGAAAAAATATTATCAATTATTTTAAATAAATCATTTAAATTCCTAACGCAAAATAAGAAAATACAGCCGCAGACAATTATTAAACACGCGAGTATATTAATCGACTGTTTCAATGAAACCCGTCAATTAATATACGAGTCACAAATTTCAGCAGTACTAATCAGAGCAAATTTAATTACGGTCAAAAATAGGTGTAATTTAGAAATAACTTTACCGAATATACTTAACACTCCATTTGACGTACCAACATTTGCGGAATCAACTAAGATTGGCCTATCTAAAACAGCAGCTGAGTTTGAGTTCGCAAACTCAGAAATAGAGGAAAAATATTTAAGAAATCTGACCATCCCAGCCGTTTTTCGCAATCCTGATTCGCCAAATAGCGACCCATTAGATCTATTTGAAGAATTAGCTACCACGTCAAATAAAGAAAAAACAAGCAGAAAAGGTCATACATGGAAAGAAAAACCATCTACAACGCTTAATAACTGCAATTAAATTAGTTGATTTAACTAAGGGACCTTATTAAAATATAGCAACAGAGGCAATCAAATCAAAAGTTATAGGTTCAACGTTATATCAAATACAATATGAGACCACAATCACAGGAATAATTGCTAAGCTTCAAGCCACAGTTGTAGGAGAGTCATCGGACGTCATCAAAGCTAAATTGGCAGATGTGCATCAAAAAGGAAAAACTGCAACTCAGTTTAAGAATGAGATAGAGTGTCTGCGTAAACTGTTGGAAGCGTCATACATCGACGAAGGTTTAGGACCTGAACATGCTGATTCTTTTAGTACCAAAGGAGCCATTAACACAATCATTAAAAATTGTGAAAATGGAGATTACAAACCATTCTAGAAGCAGGCACATTCAAAACTATGAACGATGCTATTACAAAATATATACACCCAAATGACAGAAAGTGCAAGCACTGTACTATATGCAAATAAGCGACAACCATATAGAAACAATTTTCGTGGAAGTTACCGAGGTAGGGGAACTGGACGTGGAGGTTACAATAACTACCATGACCAATATAACAACTCCAACAATAGTAATTCAGGCAGAGGAGGTTATAGACGTAGTCATATGGGAAAAACTTGAGCTTAACTCAAACGAAGAGAGCATTCTGAATCCGAGCCAGGAAATATAATCCGGAATTTATGTCGCAAACTCAGTTGCGATTATTTAACATAACTAATACCGATCAAATAGTTAATATAAGCAATGTCAAATTTAAGTCACTTTCGAACTATGATATAGTTCAAACAGCTAATGAAAGCAGGAAAGAAGAAGTCATTTCCCGATTACATCAAAATTTCCCCCCACAAATTAAAAAATAAAACTAAAAGAGCTATGCACTAAATTTACAGACATATTCGGATTAAAAACCGAATCAACCACGAAGAATAGTTTTAATATACAAAAACTAAGATTGAAAGATGATGAACCGGTATACATAAAAACTACCGAAGTCCTCATAGTCTAAAAAACGAAATTAAAGACCATCTTCAAAAATTAATTATCGACAAAATAGTAATGCCATCAGTATCACAGTATAATACCCCACTCTTACTAGTTCTAAACAAATTTATTTATTTATTTAATTTCAACTGTAAACAGTCGACAGCAATTAATTAATATGCATCATTACAATAAAATTTAAATATAATTAAATTAAATATATAAATAAATTATATATATATTTAAAAATTAAAAGTTAGAATTAAATTAAAATAAAAATAATAAATAAATAGTTCTGGAGTGAATAATTGTAAATTGATTCAACATTTGTTGCTAGGATTGGGGAAACCCAGGAAAACCCAATCAAATCAATGACCACCACCAGAGATTATGTGATTAATGTGTGAGTAAATGTTCTAAGATTAAGGCTTTATTAGTAGAAACAGACGACTCTAATCTAATAACCCCGTAAAGATTGTTAAACTCAGAACATAGTACTCTAAGGTAATTAGTAGGGCAAGTGCTAATTGTCAATAAGGAAAAGAAACGGGTAGATCTGATAGGAATTGAAAAGTTTAATTTGTTAAGCAAGAAAGGAGAGTTAATATCACCATGGATAAGTTTCAGAATGAAAGTTACACCAAGCATAGTGCGACGGTGAGAAAGAGAAGGAAGATTAATTAATAGTAATCTACTAGGATATGGCGGTAGGTTAAGCTGTGGTGACCAGTTTAAGTTTCTTAGTGCGAAAATTAGAAACTTCTTTTGCACCGACTCGATTTTGTCTTTCTAAGTCTGATACTGTGGTGACCACAAACAGGACCCATACTCGAGAATGGGACGTACCAGAGAGACGTAAAGATGTTTAGTCGTATAAGGGTCATTGAATTCCTTAGACCAACGCTTAATGAAACCTAAGACCTTCATGGCTTTATTTACCATGAACTCAATGAGATCATTGAAGGAGAGTTTACGATCAAGTAAAATGCCTAGGTCATTGATTTGAGATATATTCTCAAGAAGATGGCCGTCTAATAAGTATTCAGCGTGCACAGGTTGTGTTCTGCAAAAAGTCATGGCTTTGCACTTTGAGCAATTGAGGGCAAAAAGATTTGTTTTACACCATGAATTAAAAATGTTAAGATCAGCTTGCAACAAAGATGCAGAAATAAGATCCTTATGAGAGAGACATAATTTAACGTCATCTGCATACATCAAAACAGCACTATTCTTAATAATAGACGGAAGGTCATTAATAAATAAATTGAAAAGCAATGGTCCGAGGTGGCTACCTTGGACACTCCTGAATAAACAAAGATCTGCTTAGAAAGGGCAGAATTGAACATAACTCTTTGAGTTCTATTTTTAAGAAAATTGGAAATCCAGTTCATAAGAGAATGAGGAAAGCCAAGAAGCGATAACTTGTGCATTAGGAGAGTATGGTTCACAGAATCAAATGCTTTACTGAAGTCAGTGTAGATAACATCCGTTTGCATTGTAGTAGATTTGGATCTCACAAAGCCATGCTGGGTTGGTGAGATGATTGAGCTACATAAGTGTTGGAGTTGAGAAGTAATGATTTTCTCGAATAACTTGGGAATAGCAGACAAATTAGAAATAGCTCTATAGTTCATGACATCAGATTTAGCGCCTTTTTTATGTAAGGGAATAACATAAGATTCTTTCCATATCTCAGGAAATAATCCTTCCACCCTCAAGATCTCCCACAACGGATCTTAACGTAGTGAACTCCCAGAGCATCGTTCGAATAGAAATTATCTTAGACACCAATTCCTAATCAAGATTGTCTTAATTGTAAATATTGTAAATTTCCAACCATAGTTTATCTAGACATAGTTTTACTTTAAATTATTTTTTTTTCTCATTAGCTTAAGTTGCCACAAAGGTAATAGAATACTATTTAGTTGTAATAAATATTTCTAATAAATACGATTAATAAGAAAAGGAAATAATCCGGTCGAAACGGATAAACAAAAAAGTTTAAGAATTGGTTTACAGAGCGAATTAGCACAGTATCTGAGAACACAGCCAGGCACCCCATCTGGCCCAGGAGATGGCTAATCTGCGGACCGAAAACAGAGATAGATGGATAAATTCTATAAGGATAAGGAGACTTAGAATCGTGAATCTTAGACGAATAAGTATCCTGGAAAAAATCTGCAAATAAGTCGGAAATATATTGATCGATACTAGCTGTTTTCTCGTTTAGAGTTAGAGAAGAAGGATATGTAGCAGCTCGCCGTTTTAGATTTACAAAATTATGAAACTGCTTAGGGTCTTTGGCAAATTGTAATCTACAGCGAGTTAAATATGCACTATAGCAACGGTGGTTCATAGTATCAAAGCCAGACTTAGTGCTAACATACCTTGAAAAATCAATAAGCCTACCAGATCATTTAAACTTTTTGTAAAGCTTGGATTTTAAATTTTTAAGTCTACAAAGTTCCCTAGAGAACCAAGGTAGTTTTGTAGACTTAGAAAGATACACCCTAGGAACACTCAATTCAAAATAGAGTTAATAGCTCTATAAAAAATGTCAATCGCACATTCTAAATTATTAGAAGAGTACAATTCCGACCAATCGTAGTTATTAAATAAAATATTGAGATCACTAAAGTTTACTTTACGAAAACAGTAGTGTTTAGTGGTTGGAAGTGTTTTATTTTGCTGCCCGGATGGTGACAGCAAAATAGCGAGCTCTAAAGTGGGGTGGAACGCATCTTCAGGTGAAACTAAAGGATCAATTCTTACAACAGTATCGCATACCTGATCTGATACAAAGTCAAGATCAAGTATTCGGTTCCTGCTATTTCGAATTGAGTTGACCTGAGATAGATTTAGTTCAAGAAGTCCCGACAGAAACTCGTTAGAAGTCATTAAGTCGTTGTTATCCGACCAAATAACATCGGGCAAGTTAAAGTCACCAACAACTACCAAACAGTCTTTATCCAAAAGCATGCTGGACAAAGATTGAATTACCGTTAAGTGAGCTAGGTAAACAGATAAATCAGACTGGGGAGGAATATTTGAACAGGAAATATATAAGTTAATGTTATGAATTCGCACTTTCACACATACAATTTCTATATAAGTGGGGGAGTTATTTACTAATTGCGATACAAGATTATATTTTATCGCAATAAGGACGCCACCACCTTTTCTATCCATTCTATCACATCTATAAGTAACATAAAGAGGTGAAAGTATAGATGCATCAAGAATATCAGGTTTAAGCCAGGTCTCAGTAAATGCCAAAATGTTATGTTCGAAAGAAAAACTATCTACATAAAGGTTAGAAAGTTTTGACTTAAGGCCTCTAACATTCTGATAAGCTAACAGAATTGAAGAATTTATTAGTTTTTTGACGGAACATTAGTAGGACGAGAAGGGGGAACAGAAGACTTATGTCTCTTTTGCGGACTGTACTCCTTTACAACCATATCCTCCAGCCAAAAAGCATTAGTACAAATAGTACTAAATGCACTTGTGGGGAAAGATATTTTGAAGGAGGAAATTTCTCTATAATGCTTAAATTTAAATTTCTCAACGGTCATGTTGGGACAATTATTATTAAGCTTGTTTAAAATATACGTCTTAACATCTTCAGTTGAAGTTTCAGATGCCAGGCGAGAAATAAAAATTTGGCGTCTATTAGGTACAGACTTAAGAGGTCTAGCAGTCTCCACTACGCTAGGAAGAACATTTGTAGGCGTGGGATGCTGAGGGAAATTAAACACCCGAAGATGATTAACCTCAGATGATACAAGAGGCATATCATTGGAAGGCCTATCTATTTTGGATCTATTGGAATTCCTGGAATTCCTTATGAAGAAGATCAAAGTTTTTTTTTAACGCAAAGAAATTATTGCGCGTATGCCTTGCAAATGATTCTTTTATTTATTGGGTCTATCATGGGACAGCAGGACTATATCAACATATTGTAACACAATTTGAATCACAACCCAACTAAATACGGACTCCAGGATGAATTACAATCCTCTGCTCGCGATGGGTGACCAAAGGTGGTTGGCCAGATCCGGCCTTTGAGAAGATCCAACCAAATAATTTGCTATTGTTTATTACTTTTTGTATAGAGGAGTGATCTCTTACAACTAGGACATCAATTTTCTTGCATAATAGCGCAGCTAAGGATAATTTTAAAACCATTTTTGGTAGAAAACAGAAATTTTCTTGCACATTTTGCTCCATGTTGTGATATTACTAAATATAATGTGATGTTTATGTTTTAAATGAGTATTACTAATTGCTAATATAATACTTAAATAATCTACATCAAAAAAATCCAACGGTAATCGCTGTTTCTTCTTCCACACAGCTTGAAACAGCTGTACGCAGACTTTTTCTTGCCAAAAAGTGTGCATTTTTGGTTTTTTTAATTTTAATTAAAGAAGTTGTTCAATTAAATAAATGAAGAGTAGCTATAATTATTGACAATAGATATGTTGTTAATATAAAAAAGAAATTGGGGCAATATCTTCTGCACAACTGTTTATATTTAACGTCAAAGTTTCGGTTAAAATTTGTACGCACACTTTTTCTGCCTAGTGTACGTATACACACAAATGTACAGTTCCTAGTACGTACGAAACGAACGATTCCGTTATCTCAGTGTTGTTTTCTCGAAAAGACACAAAATAGCGGAATTTACATAAGCAAATCTTTAAATTTGCTTCACTAATATATATACATTGGATATATGTTTTTTTTCTGAATTTCATTATTATTCTGTGTGTTTTCAGTCGGAATTAATTTATTTTTAATACATACATACATTTTATAATGTTATGTCCGGCTTAATATGGAATAATAGGTAAGAGTACGGCTGCGCCAGTTACCAAAATGTTAATAACACTATTGGTGTAGATGTTTCTTGTTGTTTAGTTAATTTAAAGAAAAATGCACAGCTGTTTACTTTTGTGTCTTCTTTTATTTTCTAAAAGTCTGCTTACTCGCAATGTTCACACTTGACTAGAGAGAAAAATGAAGCCACATCGCGATTCTGTCTTCTCTTGTCTTTTTTATAACGGCTGTTGCCGATTGTGTCCATTCGGGTCGTGTCTCTTCGAATTTGTTGTAGACTTAACATCTTTAAGAATAGGGTAGAGAAGGTAACTCCGGCGTCTTCAATGCTTGGGTCATAGACTGGGGTAATCGTTTCACTAACGCCAGAAGAAATCTACTCCTAGAAACGTTTTCATCTCTCGACGTCGCCCTGCTGAGCCGTGGATCGGAGATCACATTCAATAGGGCTGGCTCAGGCTCTACTATTGACCTGACTTTTGCCAGTCCCCGTCTGTTCCGGCAAGCGGACTGGCAAGTTAGTCAGATCTTCACCGCTAGTGACCACTCTGCCATCACCTGCAGCTTTGGCTCGCTTAATTCGTATGAATTACCTCCAATTGATTCTGGAAAACAATACAGGGTAAACACGTTTGACCGTAGAGTTTTTTCTGCGAGACTGCGAGACTGCAAGTAGCGCCCACACACCCTATTTTGGAAGTAACAGCACAACAACTAGCTCCGCAAGTCACTATGCGACGGAAGTATGGATATAAGAAAACGATTTCACCACCAACATGTTCCAACTTTCTGGTGGAATGATGAAATTGCCTCAGCCCGTAGCCTGTGTATACGTGCTAGGCGCCTTTGTCAAAGAGCACGTGGTCATCCTACCTTTCCTGTGCGTCACTTAGAGTTCCTTATTGCCAGAAGACAACTTAAGGCTCGAATCTTGGAAAGCAAATGAGCTTGTTTCCTGGCGCTGTGCGACTCAGTATCTTCTTGGGATTTGTAAGAGTTACCTTGGCAACAGGAAGCTACGATATCTCACTTCGGCTAGATACTGTGAATACCAAGTCTCTGCCGGTGTTCCACTAGGCTCGGTACTTGGGCCCCTCCTATGAAACGTCATGTACGATGGTGTGCTGCGACTCACCTCCCGGAGTTCAGCTAGTAGGTTTCGCCGATGATGTGGCAAAAGTGACGGTTGGCAAGGAACTTCCCGATGTTGAAAACAAGTGCTACGCTGCTATTAGCAGCATTTAAAAAACCGAATCAGTTCTGATCAGCAGCAGTAAAGTTGTCGAGACCGCCCACTTACGAGTGGGGAGCTCCAGTATACCCTCCAAAAGGGCTATAAGATACCTGGGAGTGATGATCGATTCGCGACTCTCCTTTAGAGAACACCTGTCATCGGTTCATCTGAAAGTTGCCCAGATTAGCGCTTCAACGAGTTCGCACAAGGGAAGATGGACCCATCGGCTTATTTCTAACCTGAAGATGTGGAGCACGTTTTCTTTCACTGCCCTAGGGTCGTGAGAACCCGACAGCAACTGAAGAATCTTTTTGGTATACCGGTGTCTCCGGACACTCTTGTGCACAACATGCTGAAATCGACTACGCTGGGGTCGTGCGCCGACCGACTCGCTGTGGAGGTACTGACGGAGCTTAGGCGCCAAGAGAAGCTGAGGCAAGCAACATCATAAATTATTAGGAAAGCTCTTCAATTCGCGAAGCAATACTTAATGGTCATTCCGCGAAATGCATAGTTTTCCCTTTATAAGCTTATTGTGTGTTTTTTATTTGTATAAGTAATTATAAAACTTTGTACCATATAAGTTATGTTATTGCTTATGTTTACGTCAGATGGCAACGCCAAGCAACTACTCGATACGATACTCACGACGATAGATCGATATCCGGACGATCGGCTATCGTGTAGTTGGCGCACCTTTAGTTTTTTCACACAAGTAAATGTTTTTCTCACAAATCACTATACTTTGCTTATTTTTCCTATTTCTTTGTATATTTAAACCACTAATTAGCACATACACTTGTGCCCCGTTTAATAAAGTGTTAATACAATAAACAAAGTGCAACCCAGCTTTTTAATTGACTTATCTATTGCACCCAACATTCGCCTCTTCACGTTTACCCAGCATATGAACATACATAGCGCATTTGATATCCAAGAGCGCATTTGATATCCAATAGCAGCCTCAATGACAGATCGGAACACAGCAAGGAAACTTCGCCGCCCACTACAACATTTGGTCTTTCGAGCCGCATAATTGTCTCAGAATATCCTTTCGTCAGCACCGGCTCGTACCGCGGGAATCTATTCTAATTCGTCGTTTCATCAGGCACGAGTGCAACTTTAGTACTTTTGCGACTGTTTCGAGTTTGTTTCTTCACTCAATAAGAACAAACCGATAGCAACGTCGTCTGAGAGCACAAATAACAGCCGAGCCGTATCAACAAATGACAGTTCGCCACTCCAACGGCCATCCATAATCAGCTGATTATTGCTCGTTTTTTGATCAAATCCCAGACCGTACGTAGCGTAAATACATGTAAATATACGCAATACCATATATTTGTGTTTTTTTTTGTCCATTATTTATTCCGGTCGCGTTTCGTTCGACTGTCTGCACACACTAGCGGACATACAAGCAGCTCAATTGACTGGAAAGTCCCTTTCCGCGCGTCTAATAGTGCTAACACCCAATGCCAACCGGGGACGAACGATCACTTCTCAGGAGGTTGTGAGTTGGAGCACCACACAGCGTAAGGCGATCGTCCATATCGCCCATTCCAGCGGGGCTTAGTCTGCCTGTACCCAAACCCAAACCCACGCTGTCAGAGAGACAGTGAACAGTCCTCCTCCTTCAACACTGAGCCGAGTCCGATCTTGCCACCCAAGGCAAGCACCTCCAATTCCTCTGCAATGGCTCTGTCAGATTTCAAAGCCGTCTCCAGCAAACTTATCCAGTTTGAAGAGCGGCTCACCCGATCCACCAGAGAGATTCCAACTCTCTATATTTTACAACTTCGTCGTGACCACATCAACTCTTTGTGGCACAAATTGAAGCCGAATACGAGCGTTGCTCCCGAGTGCTTAATTCGATCGAACCGCGTGACTACTTTCTGGCAATGGAAGCCACCTATGAGCACTGCTACTCTACGATGCGGCGAATCTGCTACGTTCTCCGGTCACTCCAGCTCCTCCTGCGGTCGTCTCTAGCGGCTGTCATCTTCCCCCTGCCACACTGAAGTATTCCATGAGGATTACACCAAGTGGCCCACGTTCCGTGATCTCTTTACGGCCATTTACGTAAACAATCCGCGGTTAACACCGGTCGAGAAGTTATTTCACCTAAACTCCAAGACCAGGGGAGAGGCAAAGGCCATCGTCTCTAAGTCCCCTTTGACTCATGAAGGGTTTAGCTCGGCATGGGCAGCTCTTTGTGATGGCTTTGAGAACAAGCGGCTGCTGGTAAACAGCCAGTTGAAAAGGCGACTCTTGCACTTTGGGAACAGACCTTGTCAAATAAGCACAACATCCCTGCATGGCGAGATATGAACAAGTTCCTGAGTGAAATATATCTTACTCTGGAAGCCATTGAGGAAGTCATATCGGCCGGCCCCAACAGACCACATCTGCCAATTTGTCAGTCCAAGACCACCCCAAAGAATTCAGGGCCTGAGAGGATTTAATCCTTCGAATCCAGTGTGAAGGTGAAGGCTCATAGGTGGGATCTCTGTTCCAAAGAGAATCACCCAGTTAAGGTATGTCCCAAGTTGCTGCACATGTCCGTGCCCCATCGGTGCGCCTACATTACCCAACGACGTTTGTGCCTGAATTGTTTCGCACACAGTCACCAATGCCGTTACTGTCCCAGTCAGCACCAACCACAAACCACTACAGCTGCCTCGTCCACTTCGGCTGCCTCCACCCAACCTCCACATATACAGTCCACTCCCACCAGCAACGTGCAAACGTACTTTGCTGCCAACGCACGAGGAGTCCTCCTAGGCACGGCGTTGGTACAAATCTGACATGCAGGTGTTACATATCCCGCTCGCGCATTGCTCGATTCTGTGTCCGAGCCCACCTTCATCTCAGAGCAACTCAGCAACCTCATTCGGTTGCCTTTCCAGCCAGTCCATGCTCAAGTGTCCGGTCTAAGTTAAAAGCTAGCGGCAACATCGACTAGGTTGTGCTCCTTCCGGATTGGGTCCCCTTCAAATCCACATGTGCAGATTGACACTTTGGTCTATGTTGTACCATATAAGTTATGTTAGTGCTTAAAATAAAAATAAAAAAAAACATTGGCCTATGTGCTTCCGCACCTGACCAACAACTTGCCATCCACGTTGGTACCAGAAGAAGTTCTCCAGGCGCTTCCACATTTAAAAAGGGCAGACCCCACGTTCTACAAAAGAGCTCCCAGGTCGACATCCTAATAGGGGCGGATATCCTTCCGTCCATACTACTGGGTGGCAACATTTGTTGTTCTTTACTGGGCCAAGAGACCGTTTTCGGGTGGATTCTGACTGGTCCAATCCCAAACTCCTGCAGGACCACCATCTCAGCGTTTTCCACTCGCATCGTCCGACACGAGGAACCTTCTTTGGATACCTTACTGACCAAATTTTGGGAGGTAGAGTAAAGCACGCTCCAAAATCCGACGCGTGGGTGGAAGATCTCTTCGTTCGCACCACGAGCCGTCAGGATGACGGAAGGTATGAGGTCGCACTGCATTTCCGGGACCCTGAGAACATCGACTTTGGTCATTCAGGAAGCACAGCGCTTGCTCAATTCTTGAGAAGCGAGGCTCGTCTGTCTAAAGACCCACCTTTAAAGGAGCGGTATGATGAGGTGATTAGGGAGTACTTGGACATGGGCCACATGCACCAAGTAGAGTCAGTTGGTTACTCCACTAACTAATATCTCCCCCATCATGCTGTTATTAAGCCTGATAGCACCACCACCAAGGTTCGCGTACCTTCGGAGTAACCGGCTGAGGATGTGAAGGTCCAATATCTTATGGCCAGCCACCTTCTCACCAACTATATGTATGTGGATGACGTACTGGCGGGCGCTCATGACCATCGAACCGCCGTTTCATCCATTCAGGAGCTTAGCCAAGCCCTCGACAGCGCTGGATTCCCACTCCGGAAATGGACCTCCAACTCCAAGGGGATCCTGCGGAACATTCCGAAGGATCACCTACTCCACGAGGATTTTCTGGACATCGAGGACGTGAGCACTGCCAAACCGCTCGGTGTCCAATGGCACGCAACAACGGACGAAATCTATTTTATCCCCTCTTCTGTCTCCTTCAAACCCCCACTCACCAATCGAGGAGTTCTTGCTTAAATTGCAAGAGTATTAGATCCCGCAGGATGGCTGGCGCCCGTCATAGTGAGCGCCAAGATTTTCATGCAGGAAGTCTGGCTCCATCAACCTGATTGGGATGAGCCCCTTTCAATTGACCTGTTGGCAAAATGGGACACCTTCGCGGGCAGCTATCCTGCTGTACGCGATGTTCGGATGCCTCGATGGATCCGGTTCTGCCCCAAGGTAAGGATTCAGTACCACGGTTTTTGCGATGCTTCCCAGAAAGCATATGGAGCATGTATTTATGTCCGCACAGAAAACGAAGACGGCATCACCACCAGTCTCTCCAATGAAGACGGTCTCACTACCTCGCCTTGAGCTTTGTGGTGCCATGCTCCTAGCTGAGCTGAGCGATCCATATGGAAGCCACGTCGGATCTCACGGCGGAGACTTTTCTAGCGGCTTTTTCCCGTTTTGCTGCGCGTCAAGGGTGCCCTCAGTTCATTTACTCGGGCAACAGAAAAATTTTGTTGGGGCCTCGCAGGATTTCCTCAAGGCTACTCAAGACCTGGTAATGGCACGGTTCAGCCATCAAGGGTTCAAATGGTCAATTAACCCTCCAGGGGCACCCCACATGGGTGGTCTATGGGAGGCGGCGATGAAAATTTTCAAGCCACTCTTCAACAAGTCGGCCTCCGCCTTCAAATACACATTCGAGGAGCTTTCCACGCTCCTGGCTCGGATTGAAGCATGTCTCAATTCCCGGCCCATCTCTGCGATGTCCGAAGATGTGTCCGATCTTCTAGCTCTGACTCCAGGGCATTTCCTCATAGGCGGCCCTCTCCTCTCACCAGCTGAGCCCTCTATTCCGATGGCCGCCTACTTCCACCTACTGACTGGCGACTCGGGCGAATCCAGTCGGACCGGACCATCTGTTTCGTGTGGTCGACGTGCGGACTGTCAAAGGAGTCGTCAAACGTCCCGTCTCCAAGGTCGTGCTCTCCCTATAGAAGCTGACCTTACGGCCACCTCCAGCCAAAAGTCTGTGTCCGCCGTTCGTCCATCCGTGTTTTCAGTGTGCCAGTACCTAGGTCTAATTCCTCCTCTTTTGTCTTGTCCAGGACTTCTTTTTTTTCTAGGAGAATGGCACCTCACCACCACGACAGAGTCGCTTCTGATGTTTACCGGTGCCGGGTTTGCAGGGGCACCCACCCGCTTCGTGAGTGCCGACGGTTTCTCCGGCTGACTACCGTGAAGCGTCTGCACGCAGTCCGGGCGAACCAATACTGAGCTCAGTGTCTCGCTCATGAACTTTCACGGGGGTCACGCCCGAGTTACCGGGGGTGCCGACAGTGTGGAGGCGCCCACCACACCTTACTCCACAGGAACACGCAGCACTCCCGCCAAGACGCTCTTCCCCCGCAGTAAGGAGCGGGCGGGATCCTACCCCACCGGAGATTTCCAGGGACAGATCCCTTGGCGCTGGTCGTGACACAGCTTCGCCGTACGTGACGACATTAGCAACGATCATGGACCATGTAAAAGTCAGCCGCATTAGCATGTCGCTGGCGACAGCCTTCGGACTGTCGGTGGTGCGTGTTGGTGCGGACTCGGTTTGACGGGCTCACCTCCTATCACCGAAGGCCGGGTTGGACCTAGAGCTCATCCTGGAGGTGTCGGTGGACTGCCAGCGCTAAACGCCCGCCAGACGCATCAACACCGACGGGTTGCAGGAAATGCAGAACCTGAGCCTGGCTGACGAACGGTGGCATAATCCTGCGACCGTCTCCCTAGTGCTGGGGTCAGACGTCTACTCTCGCGTCATGCGTTCAGGGACCATCCCCTTGCAAGGAGGCGCTCTTCTAGCACATGATTCGTGGTTCGGGTGGATACTGTCGGGTGTCATCCCACAATAAGGCGATCCTGGACCGGCCCCCCCACTTCCACCATTTCTTTTGCAACTACGTTGCAAGGGGGGTGGAATGTTTTCGTCAGATGGCAACGCCAAGCAGCTACTCGATACGATACTCACGACGATATCCGGACGATCGTCTATCGTGGAGTTGTCGCACCTTTATTTTTTTCATACAAGTAAAAGTTTTTCTCGCAAGTCACCCCGACTCTCGCTTTCTTTTCTTCTTTGTACATTTTTCTTAACATAAAAAGAACTCAGCACATACTCTTGCGTATTATGTTTTAACAGATTTGGGTTAAAAATACCTAATCGAGTCAGTTGCATGCCAAGCTCTATGTCTTCAATATATTCTGTGAACTGTTGTAAATTAAACGTTAGAATTTCTAGTCTACGTGATTTTGCAATTCTTTTAATAAATTTATTGATTTTATTCCGTTATTAACTGCTTCTATTACATGGTTCAAATCGTTTACTTGAATTGTATTATGTGATATATCTTTTAGTTTTTTTTCTAATTCATCTTTATCTTCTTGATCTAAAGTTCCGAATAAATATTTTCCTATTGATCCAATAACATTTATAAGTCCTCTTTTATTACGTTTTATGATTCTTATTCCATTCATTTCCCTTTCTAATTTTTCTAGTAAATATTGTTTTTGAACTACTGTTTAAAATTCTTCTGACTTCAAAATTAAATTTTTATATACTTCTTCTGTGTTAGTAATATTTATAGTTAATCAATGAAACTCGTAATTTGATGGAAAAGTTAGTGATCCTGTTTTAAAAATAAGATATCCATTTCTTGCTTGGATAGGGATAATTTCTAAATCTTGACCTTTAACACAGTATATAAATTGTTATATTATTATAAGAAATAATGTAAGCTTAAGCCAAGTCATCGTTAGTTGTGAATCTGGAATTATCATATTTACTTTTATTAATTTTCTTTTTCTTTTTATATTTAGATTTGTAATGTATAATTTTTCTTCCTCTATTCTTTTCTACATAATGTTTGTTATCAATTTGTCGAATTTCACCTCTCTTTTTGAAAGGATTTGTAACTTTGGATTTTATTTCATTTCGATTTTGGTTATATCGATTTATCTGATTTGTATTATAATAAGGGGTTCCTGCGAATATGAAAATGTCTGCTGGTGTTCTTCCTGTTGTATTATGCAACGTTTTATGATTATCATTATAAAGTATTACTTCAAATGGGATTAATTAATGTTCATCATTATTGTCGCTATTAATTATTCTTAGTTTTTCGTTAATTGTTTTATGAAACCTTTCGATATCGGAAACTCCGTTCTTGCTAGTTGTAATATTTAATTTGACATTTTCTGAGTTTAAGCAAATTTGTAATGCTGTACACATAAATGCTGAGTCTTTATCGGCTATGATTTCCAAGGGTTTTCCCATTTCATTAAATATTTTTAAAATGTGCTATTTTTGCTTCTAACCCATCTCGACTATTTACTTCTACTAATGAAGCATATTTTGAATAAACATCTAAGCCAGATAAAAACTGTTTGCTATTGACCATATAAAAATCTATGACATATTTTTCTCGAGGATTAAAAATTTCTGGCGTCAATTCAAAAGTTAATTTAGTATCTCTGTGTTCTGTTTTTGCTAAATTACAAACTTGACTTTCGTTAATAAGGTTTTGAATTAGCTTCTGATATTCTGGATAATAATATTTTTATTTAAAGATTTTAATAAGTTTCTCTATTCCTGGGTGTAATAATCCTTTGTGAGTTTTAATAACAATTTAATTAAATTCTGCATGGGTTTGAATATCAGTTAGTTTGATGTTTGTTCTCATTAATTTAGCTAAGTTATTTGAACTTATAATTTCAGAACAAGCATTTTGAAAAATTAAAAAGTCTGCATCTATTGGAAAATACATTAGACTGTACTTCGTACATAAATATTCTATTATCAAATCTTTTGCAATGTTAGTTGTCATTTCTTTGTATTGTATAATAATTTTCTGT
The DNA here is from genome assembly GCA_018150725.1 of Drosophila quadrilineata. Lineage (NCBI taxonomy): Eukaryota > Metazoa > Arthropoda > Insecta > Diptera > Drosophilidae > Drosophila > Drosophila quadrilineata. Next base: position 13,057 of record JAECWN010000418.1, on the reverse strand, counting down.
TTATGAAAATAATTTACTGTTTCAATTTTATCTGTATTTCCTTTAATAAATTCAATTTGTCTGTTAAAATAGTTTAAAGGTCTTTCTGTTGATGATATACAATTCTGATTATCTTCACATGCACTGTGTATTGTTGCTAATGTTTGGATAGACTGCTCGTCATTAATATTTTCTCCTAGAAGGTTTTCTTCGATTTTTATCCTGGATAGTGCATCTACTACTGAATTTTCTTTTCCTGGTAAATATCTTATTGTATAATCGATTTCATTTAATTTGATTCTCCATCGTTGTAACTTCATATTTGGTTCTTTAATATTATTTAAACATACAAGAGGTCGATGATCGCTAAGGATTTCAAATTTTCTTCCAAAAAGATATGATCTAAAATTTTTTGTAGCCCATACTATTTCAAATAATTCTTTTTCTATTGCTGAATAACGGATCTCATGTTCATTTAATGTTCTACTAGCACAACAAATTATTTTATGATTTTGAGATAATACTGCTAATAAAGATATATTACTGGCATCTGTTGTAAGTGTAAAACGTTTATTAAAATCTGGATGAATCAATATTGGATCTGAAGTTAAAAGTATTTTATTTTATCGAAAGCAGAAATGTATTCTTTATCTTTGATATTAATTGTTGCACCTTTTTTAAGTTAATTGTCATGGGTTTAATAATTTTTGCAAAGTTAGGTATGAATTTTCTATGAAATCCACATAGCCCTAAAAATGATTTTATTTCTTTAGCAGTTGTTGGTATTGGAAATTTAGTTATAGCTTTTATTTTTACTGGATTAGGTTTAATTCCTTCAGTTGTAACAATATGACCAAGAAATTCGGTATCTTTTTTTAAAAATTCGCATTTATCTAGCTGGAGTTTTAAGTTTGCTTCTCGTAATTTATTGAATACTTTCCCTATGGGCAATATATGTTCTTTTAATGAGGTTGAGTATATTATTATATCATCGAAATAAACTAAACAATCCTTGAAGATTAAGTCTTCCAAAAGATTATTCATGCAACGTTGAAATGTTGATGGTGCATTTTTTAAACCAAAGGGCATACGTGTATACTCGTAATGTCCAAATTTAGTTTTAGATATTGAAGTTTCATCCATTTGAATTTGATGAAAGCCTTTAGCTAAATCAATGGTTGTGAAATATTGACATTTTCCTAATTTATCTAGGATTTCGTCCATAACTGGTATTGGAAATTTATCATCTATAGTGATTTCATAAAGTCCCCGATAGTCAATGACTATTCGAAATTTAGGTTTACCTGATGCGTCACTCTTCTTTGGTACTATCCAAATAGGTGAACAATATGGGGATTTGGATTTACGAATAATGCCTTGTTCTAGCATCTCGTTCATTTGCTTATTTACTTCTTCGTCCAATGATTGGGGATATTTGTAAGGTCTTTTGTTTATATGTTCCTCATGTTTAGTATTAATGACATGTTTTATAGCACTCGTGAAATTGAAATTTTCACTTTCACGATATTGTATATCACGATAGTCATGTAAAACCTTTTTAATTTCTTCGTTTTCCTCATTATTGAGATGATCTAATCTAAAGTTGTTTGATTCATGTAAGTCATTCTTCATAGCGACATTAAAAGGAAATCTGATGATAATGCTGGATCCATGCAATCTATTCCAGTTTCTTCTTGTCTATCATCATCATGATTATATCTATTGAGGAATGGGAATCCATTCAATACTATTGTTTCTGTTTTGTAATCTATATTAGCATTACAAGATTTAAGATATTCTCTTCCTAAAAGTATATCATAATTGTTGAAAAATCATGCACGTAAAAGACTATATGTGTTGGTCAAAGTTTACTTGAACTAAAACTTACTGAATTTTTTAATTCAATTGTCCCATTTATAGTATTTACTTTTAAAGGACTGCTTTTTAAAGAAAAGTTAAAAAAATTCTTTTTAATTAAATTAATTGAAGATCCTGTATCTATAACACATTTAAATTCTGAGGTATTCATAATTATTCTGATATGGGAGTTTCCTGTTGATTTTCTAGATCCGAGGCTTGTTGATGAAAATTTTCAGTTTCCATTTTAACATGGCCACTTGAACTTTCTCTATGTCTTTTAACAGGGGGTGATTGATATTCTGTATGGTGAGACTGGTAATTTAATGGATTATTCATTCTACCTTGATTTAATGTTTGTCTAAATTCATTCATTAATTGTTGTTGACTATTTTGATTGTACCCAATATTAATGTGATTTTGTCCATTATAATTTCTATTGTAATTGTTATAATTATTATTTTTATTATTACTAGAATATGTTTTTTGAGAAACACCACCTTGATTATAACTGTTGGAATACTGTTGATTATTTCCCTCATTCTTTCTATTGTTTTCATTATTTGAGTTGTTATTATTATTTTTTGATGTATTAGATGGCTTTGAAATATAAGTATTACTTTGAACAATATTTTCATATAATCCTTTCTTTGAGCTACTTGTTTGATATTTGAAATTGTTGATATATCATATTTAGCCAATGTAATTTTTTATTTATTACATCTTTAATTGTGTTGTTCATGGCATTTGTATAAAATATAGTATTATTTCTGTCGTTTTCTAACATTAACTTATTAGAAATTAAGTACGACTTATATTCTAATTATTCTACGAACTTACGAACACTTCCATAAAAATTGGTGGTGTATAATCGTCTCAGTAGTTCTTCGTAGGGTGTCTGAGTTTTATATTCTTCAATTCCCGCCATGTTCGGGCTGCTGAGAGTTGGGATACACGTTGCGCTGCTCCAAATATTTGCATTTCAATTGCTCCGAATAGTACACTATGCTGTCTCAGGTCCAGTATGTACTCCACTCGTCGAATAAACGGACTGAGGGTCTCACACGTAGCATCGAAAATAGGCACTTGATGAATTTGTCGTAGGGCTTGATTAAGCTGTTGCTCTGGGAGCTGCAATAATTATGCCACTTGTTACGTCATCTTGATGTAAGTACGTTTTGGTATGATGCAGTCAAAAACTGTTGATCACTTTCACTCCAACTTTTGTTAGTTTGTTAATTTGATTACACGAACACTCAAGTTCTTTGCGAATACACAAAAAGATTATCAGTTGTACATTTGCACTGTACAATGATCTATGGCCACGTTAGAAAGTTTATATCTGCGATGATCACAATAAGGTCTTTTTTTTACGCAACTCACGAAAGTTCTTTTACGGATACACACATACAAAGATTATCGATTGTACATTTGCGCTGTACAATGATCAATGATCACGTTAGAAATTTTGAATCTTCGATGATCACAATAAAGTTTTTTATGTTGTATCCTACCGACTGCGCCAATAAGAAGTTTGATGATTTAGATATTCAAAAAAAATTATTTTATTTAATACTGATTCTAAATGCACAAACGGGTGAAACTTATCCGCACTAACACGTTACATTCGTTTGAATCGAAAATTAAGTCTTAAATAGAAAAGTGACTTTTCAACAAAATTGTCGGGTGTACGATCAAGAGCACTGCTTGCAGTATAAGAGTCTTGAGTGCAATGCCATAAGCTTAAAAGAGAGAAACAGCGGTACTCACCGCAAACCTCTGAGCTGAGATTAAGGCTTGCTCTCATCTTCAACGCTCTCTCTACTGCATTGAAACTCTGCCTTTAATCGCACCCAATGCCAAGCATATCCGGCAAAATAGGGTATATAAAGGCTGCGCCGACTGATATCGATCTCTTTTGTCTAATTAATTTTGGTTGCATACAGACGTATTCGTGAGTTATTTTTGGACTAACACGTTTTCCTGCCAAGTGGCATGGATCCACGTGTCCCGAGGAGTCCGACCCCATCGCGCTCGTAGAGCATCTGCTCCAGCCGCCGCCATCGCTCGTAGTATAATCTACATAAGCCGCCGCCGCCAGTAACGTCAGCTCCCGCGCCGCCTCCGCCAGTGGACATAACCTCCATGTGGCTGTGTAGCGCAGCTCCAGCGAAGTCGCAAAAATTACATCAACGGGGACAGCTCCACCGCCAGTGAAGCACCTGCCTCAGCGCCGCCTTCGCTAGTGAAGCCTACGCTCCAGCGCATCCGTCCGTGTACATAACCTCCACGTGGCCGACGCCGTCGCCAGTGGAGCACCTGCTCCAGCGCCACGGTGGGCAGTGAAGCATGCGCCCCAGCGCATCCGCCAGTGAACATAACCATAGTGCACAGCACTATGCGGATAGCCAGCAACACCTGCATGGTTACTTGCCTGAGTCGATCGTTCCCTCGTTCCCTTTGCGTAAATGATAACGTCAATAGTAAATTTTTAAATGCGAATATACAGAATCAAAATAAAGAAATCGAGAACACTTGAAAATCACCTACATACATATGTACATAACTAAAGCCACAGTGATTAAAATCATAAAATTAGAGGAAAAATATATTTGGATATTCTTCGGTTAATTCTTTAAAAGCTTTTGATACTTGATGTGTAGATACATATAAATATATATCCCTGTAAATTTAATTAAGTAATTATAAGCAGATTTGGTAAATACTATTTTTTTTATGGAATAAAGAAATGAAACTTGAACTGGATATCAAATCCTTAAGTCGCATAGTTAATACAAATATTCTTGCCACTATGAAGGATTAAGTTATCAGTTAGGGACATGATTGCGTAAGACAAGGAAAGTCATTTTATTTGGGGATCTTGGCGAACAGCTTATGTTGGGTTGGGTATTGAAGGCGAGGGTCCACTGTCATCATGACCTCGCCCCGCTTATTATTATCATATGTCCCTTTTCTTCAGCTGTACTTAGTGTGCACTATTTCGTTGTCTGTGTCACTTAGTTTTTTTTAGACGTAACAACATTTCAAAGGACAGTACGGATCATGTCAGAAGAGTATTTTTTTTATAGGGATCCTAAATTTAAATTTTGTGTAGCAGGGAGTCAATCGTCTGTCTCTGATTGACCCGCCAGGAGTAAAAGTTGGGCAGATGTCCATCTCTCCTATTAGGTATGTTGAGCTATTTAATTTTTGGCGCCCAACGTGCGGCCAACAAGGCATACCAAGACATCCCCCCTTTGTTACAGGATTGAGGAAATCGTTATTGATTGTATAATTTGGTTTTGTGAGTGCGAATAGGATATGTCACTATATATATTTATTTTTAAAAATAAAAAAATTAGAATTAGATTAAAAGAAATAAAAATAATAAATAAATAGTTCTGGGGTGAGTAGATGTATATTAATTCAACATTTGTTGCTAGGATTCGGGAAACCCAGAAAAACCCAATCAAATGACCACCACCAGAGATTATGTGATTAATGTGTGAGTAAATGTTCTAAGATTAAGGCTTTATTAGTAGAAACAGACGACTCTAATCTAATAACCCCGACTGTTAAATACTGTTAAACTCAGAACATAGTACTCTAAAAGGTTCATGCATAAGGTAATTAGTAGGGCAAGTGCTAATTGTTAATAAGGAAAAGAAACGAGTTGATCTGATAGAAATTGGAAAGTTTAATTTGTTAAGCAAGAAAGGAGAGTTAATATCGCCATTGATAAGTTTAAGAATGAAAGTTACACCCAGCATAGTGAGACGGTGAGAAAGAGAAGGAAGATTAATTAATAGTAATCTACTAGGATATGGCGGTAGGTTAAGCTGTGGTGACCAGTTTAATTTTCTTAGTGCGAAAATTAGAAACTTCTTTTGCACCGACTCGATTTTGTCTTTGTAAGTCTGATAATGTGGCGAGGACCCATACTCGAGGATGGGACGTACCAGAGTACGTCTCTCTGTTTAGCTGTTTAGTCGTATAAGGGTCATTGAATTCCTTAGACCAACGCTTAATGAAACCTAAGACCTTCATGGCTTTATTTACCATGAACTCAATGTGATCATTGAAGGAGAGTTTACGATCAAGTAAGATCCTTAGGTCATTGATTTGAGATATATTCTCAAGAAGATGGCCGTCTAATAAATATTCAGCGTGCACAGGTTGTGTTCTGCAAACAGTCATGGCTTTGCACTTTGAGCAATTGAGGGCAATAAGATTGGTTTTACACCATGAATTGAAAACGTTAAGATCAGCTTGCAACTAAGAAGCAGAAATAGGATCCTTATAAGAGAGGCATAATTTAACGTCATCTGCATACATCAAAACAGCACTATTCTTAATAATAGACGGAAGGTCATTAATAAATAAATTGAAAAGCAATGGTCCGAGGTGGCTACCTTGGGGCACTCCTGAATAAACAAAGATCTGCTTAGAAAGGGCAGAATTGAACACAACTATCTGAGTTCTATTTGGAATCCAGTTCATAAGAGTATGAGGAAAACCAAGAAGCGATAACTTATGCATTAGGAGAGTATGGTTTACAGAATCAAATGCTTTACTGAAGTCAGTGTAGATAACGTCCGTTTGCATCGAGTTATGAAACACACTAATGACAATAGAGGAGAGTTCCAATAAGTTTGTGGTAGTAGATTTGGATCTCACAAAGCCATGCTGGGTTGGTGAGATGATTGAGCTACATAAGTGTTGGAGTTGAGAAGTAATGATTTTCTCTAAGAACTTAGGAATAGCAGACAACTTAGAAATAGCTCTATAGTTCATGACATCAGATTTAGAGCCTTTCTTATGTATGGGAATAACATAAGATTCTTTCCATAACTTAGGAAATAATCCGGTCGAAACGGACATACAAAAAAGTTTAAGAATTGGCTGACAGAGCGAATTAGCACAGTATCTGAGAACACAGCGAGGCACCCCATCTGGCCCAGAAGATAAAGATGGCTTGACCGAACTCAGTTCACAACCTAACGAGCTTTCCGTAATCTGCGGACCGGAAACAGAGTTAGATGGATAAATTCTATAAGGATAAGGACACTTAGAATCGTAAATCTTAGACGAATAAGTATCCTGGAAAAAATCTGCAAATAAGTCCGAAATATATTGATCGGAACTAGCTGTTTTCTCGGTTAGAGTTAAGGAAGAAGGATATGTAGCAGTTCGCCGTTTTAGATTTACGAAGTTGTAAAACTGCTTAGGGTCTTTTGCAAATTGTAATCTACAGCGAGTTAAGTATGCACTATAGCAACGGTGGTTCAAAGTATCAAAGCCAAACTTAGCGCTGACATACCTTTAAAAATCAGTAAGTCTCCCAGATAATTTGAACTTTTTGTAAAGTTTAGATTTGAAATTTTTAAGTATACAAAGTTCCCTAGAGAACCATGGTAGTTTTGTAGACTTAGAATCATACACCCTAGGAACATGCATTTAAAAAATAGAGTTAATAGCTCTATAAAAAATATTAATCGCACCTAAATTATTAGAAAAGTACAATTCCGACCAATCGTAGTTATTAATTAAAATAAAATTTTATATATTTTTGTAAAAAACATCATTTTATTTCTTTCAATGGATTTGAATTTAAATGTACTGAGCTTCTTAATTTTTTTTATTCTTCTTTTAATTTTTGATTTGTGAATTTTTTTTATTTTTGGTTGTGATAAGGGTTGGACATTTATCTTGTAGTACTTGCTGCTTTGGGAATCTAGGTGTATTCAATTTTCTTTTCTAAATATTACTTCATTTAGTTATTTTCTAGCTGTACCGGATCTCGCCTGTCGTTATCCAATTTATTGATTCTCATTTTCATTATTCTTTCGACTTCATCTTTAATTTCCGGATATATTACTCTCTGAAAATCGTTAAGTTTTTGGATATAGTCATGTTCGTTGTTGAAAATCGTTTCTTTGTTAAATAAGTGTGGTCTACCGTAAAAATCTCATATGAAGTGTATTTAGTGGTAGAATGAATAGCGTTATTGTATATAGTAAACGTTTCGGAAAGATTGTCGTTATGATCACAATCAAGTTTTATCTCTTTTTTTTTATTTCTTATAATGCGATATATTTCTGTTAAGGAGGAATGTTGTGGTATGCACACAAATCGAGAGTACACTGTAGTTAGTTATACTTAAAAATGCATTGATCGGCAACTTTCGGTTACCTCATAAACTTAAACAATGCAACGACACTTTGTCCTACTCATCACAACAAAATTTATGACCCACTTCAAGTGCAATTGTAATACGAACGCAGCAAGCCCCGTAAGCATAAACGCCGGTCGCTGACCGTCGTCTGTCAGCATATGTGCAGGACACACTCCGCCCTTTTACACATATGTATGTTTATATGTATAATAAGTTCTTAAGTATTTTCGACAGCGCTGCCGCTGCTTCCTAGATGAAATCAAATAGTTAACGTAATCTTAAGAAATACTATGTGAAATTATTGAATAAAGAAACCTTGACTTGAGCGGACCTTCGCTCGTCAACAATTCCAAACGCTTGGCTTTTCAATAATTAGATGGCGACCGTAACTTAAGCCGAAATAAAAAAAATAAAAATGCTTGGTCACCAACTGCACCTGCCTACTACGTACTGCTTGGGACGAGGACGATCAACATATATACGGAAAAGAAAGAAAGCTGAGTGAGTACAGTTAACGGTTATGTGTAATAAACGTCGCAGTGGAGTGAAAGAACGAACTAAAAAGCGAATCGCTCATTTAGTTCAGATTCTATACAAAGCCAGAAATCCTCCTCCATGGAGTGTGGCAGTAAAACTTACTGACGAACTTAGGGCGTTGGAGCTCTCTTTACACACCAAGACCAAACCCTGTGACTCAAACTCACAACAGCCTAAAATTAAAAATCATCGTCCTCTTCCGAAAGAATTAGCAAGGCCAGAAAAGAGATGCCCGCCTGACTCCGAGGGACCATTATACAGCCCACATTGCTTGGGGACATGCAAACCAAGGTTACCTCAACACTAACAAATACAAGAAGTCAACATTAGTAAATGGCTACGCTACCAGCACTGACACAGTTAACGACTCAAGTTAACCACTGAGACCGACAGCGCTACAAAGAGCGCAGATGTCGACAGCACACCAAGGTGCAGGAACCGACAGCGCTGAATAGAGCGCACAACGTTAATAGTAAATAATAAATAGTTAATATTTAATACCTACACATATACTAAACATTGTAATGCCCGACGACAATTGAGTCGACCGGCAAGAGGTGTGGCCCGTAAAGCCATACTGACAAAATAGGTAGGGAAACCTGTCAACCTAGTAGGTTAGAATACATTACCAATAGTATATCGAAATACAGCGATTGCTCGAATGGTTTAGAAAATAGTAAAATGGGCCTGATAGATACAAACACAATGGATTCCACTGCAAATGTTATTAATAAGGTAGAATCAAGCAGTGTTGATTTAGGATATACAAACATTCTTTTGAAAATAATTGTTGTCATTTTAGCTGCGAATGTATTTTTTAAAATATACAAAACGCACAACAAATGTTTAAAAAAGAAAATAATGTAGATTAAGCCAAGTCATCGTTAGTTGTGAATCTGGAATTATCATATTTACTTTTATTAATTTTTTTTTCTTTTTATATTTAGATTTATAATGTATAATTTTCCTTCCTCTATTATGTTCTTCATTATGTTTGTTTGTCGAAGTTCACCTGTCTTTTTGAATGATCTTGTGACTTTTGATTTTACTAATGGAGTTTGTCTGTTGAAATGCTTTAAAGGTCTTTCTGTTGATGTTGTTGCTAATGTTTGGATAGATTGCTCGTCATTAATATTTTCTCCTAGAAGGTTTTCTTCGATTTTTATTCTGTATAGTGCATCTGCTACTGAATTTTCTTTCCCTGGTAAATATCTTATTGTATAATCGAATTCATTTAATTTGATTCTCCATCGTTGTAACTTCATACTTGGTTATTTAATATTATTTAACCATACAAGGGGTCGATGATCGCTAAGGATTTCAAATTTTCTTCCAAAAAGATATGATCTAAAATATTTTGTAGCCCATACTATTTCAAATAACTCTTTTTCTATTGCTGAATAACGGATCTCCTGTTCATTTAATGTTCTACTAGCACAACAAATTATTTTATGATTTTGAGATAATACTGCTAATAAAGATATATTACTGGCATCTGTTGTAAGTGTAAAAAGTTTATTAAAATCTGGGTGAATCAATATTGGATCTGAAGTTAAAAGTAATTTCATTTTTTTGAAAGCTGAAATGTATTCTTTATCTTTGATATTAATTGTTGCACCTTTTTTAAATTTAATTGTCATGGGTTTAATAATTTTTGCGAAGTTAGGTATGAGTTTTCTATAAAATACACATAGTCCTAAAAATGATTTTATTTCTTTAGCAGTTGTTGGTATTGGAAATTTAGTTATAGCTTTTATTTTATCAGTATCGGGTTTAATTCCTTCAGTTGTAACAATATGACCAGGAAATTAATTTTTTTTTTTTAAATTCGCATTTATCTAGCTGGAGTTTTAAGTTTGCTTCTCGTAATTTATTGAATACTTTTCTTATGGACAATATATGTTCTTTTAATGAGGTTGAGCATATTATTATATCATCTAAATAAAATAAAACAATCCTTGAAGATTAAATCTTCCAAAAGATTATTCATGCAACGTTGGAATGTTGCTGATGCATTTTTTAAACCAAAGGGCATACGTGTAGTTGAAAATGCTGTTTTAGATATTGAATTTTCAACCATTTGAATTTGATGAAAGCCTTTAGCTAAATCAATGGTTGTGAAATATTGACATTTTACTAATTTATCTAGGATTTCGTACATAACTGGTATTGGAAATTTATCATCTATAGTGATTTCATAAAGTCCCCGATAGTCAATGACTATTCGAAATTTAGGTTTACCTGATGCGTCACTCTCCTTTGGTACCATCCAAATAGGTGAACAATATGGGGATTTTGATTTATATCAGGATGGTCATGTAAAACCTTTTTAATTTCTTCTTTTTCCTCATTATTGAGATTATCTAATCTAAAGTTGTTTGATTCATGTAAGTCATTATTTGTCATGTTAATGGTGGATCCATGCAATCTATTCCAGTTCCTTCTTGTCTATCATCATCATGATTATATCTAATGAGGAATGGGAATCCATTCAATACTATTGTTTCTGTTTTGTAATCTATATTAGCATTACAAGATTTAAGATATTCTCTTCCTAAAAGTATATCATAATTATTTGAAAAATCATGCAAGTAAAAGACTTGATGTGTTGGGCAAAGTTTACTTGGACTAAAACTTACTGAATTTTTTAATTCAATTGTCCCATAGTATGTACTTTTAAAGGAATGCTTTTTAAAGAAAAGTTAAAAAATTCTTTTTAATTAAATTAATAGAAAATCCTGTATCTATAACACATTTAAATTCTGAGGTATTCATAATTATTCTGATATGGGGGTTTCCTGTTGATTTTCTAGGTCCGAGGCTTGTTAATGAAAATTTTCAGTTTCCATTTCAACATGGCCACTTGAACTTTCTCTATGTCTTTTAACAGGGGGGTTTGGTGATTGAAATTGTATCTGGTGAGACTGGTAATTTAATGGATTATTCATTCTACCTTGATTTAAATTTTGTCTAAATTCATTCATTAATTGTTGTTGACTATTTTGATTGTACCCAATATTAATGTGATTTTGACCATTAGAATTTCTATTGTAATTGTTATAATTATTATTTTTATTATTATTAGAATATGTTTTTTGAGAAACACCACCTTGATTATAACTGTTGGAATACTGTTGATAATTTCCCTCATTCTTTCTATTGTTTTCATTTTATGAGTTGTTATTATTATTTTTTAAGTATTAGATGGCTTTGAATTATAAGTATTACTTTGAACATTATATTCATATAACCTTTCTCTTTGAGCTACTTGTTTAAGTTATGAAATTGTTGTCGTATCTAGCCAATGTTATGAATATTCTATCTGGTAAGTTTTTATCTATTACATCTTTAATTGTATTGGTAGTGGCATTTGTATAAAATATTGTGTAATTCCTGTCGTTTTCTAACATTAACTTATTAGAAATTAAACATGACTTATATTCTAATTCTTCTAACAACTTACGAACACTTCCATAAAAATTGGTGTTGTTAATCTTCTCAGTAGTTCTTCGTAGGGCGTCTGAGTATTATATTCGTCTATTAGAGCTTTCTTCAATTCCTGCCATGTTCGGGCTGCTGAGAGTTGGGATACACGTTGCGCTGCTCCAAATATTTGCATTTCAATTGCTCCGAATAGTACACTATGCTGTCTCAGGTCTCTTGTTGGATATAGTTCCAGGATGTAGTCCACTCGTCGAATAAACGGACTGAGGGTCTCACACGTACCATCGAAGATAGGCACTTGATGAATTTGTCGAACGGCTTGATTAAGCTGTTGCTCTGAGAGCTGCAGTAATTCTACCACTGGTTGTGTCATCTTGATGTAAGTACGTTTTGGTATGATGCAGTCAAAAACTGTTGATCACTTTCACTCCAACTTTTGTTAGTTCGTTAATTTAATAACAGGAACACTCAAGTTCATTGCGAATACACAAATAAAAGATTATCAATTGTACATTTGCACTGTACAACGATCTATGATCACGTTAGAAATTTTTATTCTTCGATGATCACAATAAAGTCTTTTTTATGTTGTATCCTACCGGCTGCGCCAATAACAAGTTTGATGATTTAGAATTTCAAAAAAAAAGAATTTTATTGAATATTAATTCTAAATGCACAAACGAGTGAAACTTAACCGCACTAACACGTTACATTCGTTTGAATCGAAAAATAAGTCTAAAATACAAAAGTGATTTCGCTTTATAAGAAAGCTTGATTTGAGAATGAAATGGATTTATGTTTACATCTTTATGAAAAGCATATGGATCGATTGAACTGTAATATTGATATTCGAATTGGATGTTTATGTTTACGTTAAATTGCCAACGTTTCATAATGTGAAGCTGCATGTTTATGTTTACGTTAAAATTGTGAATGTTTCATTAAGTGAAACTGTTAACGCATCTAATAATGCAATATTTAGAAATTAATAAGTGAGGATTGAGGAAATCGTTTTTGATTGTATAATTTGGTTTGTGAGTGCGAATTGGATATGTCACTATATAT